>BTPG01000001.1:150760279-150825279 GCA_036245525.1 Semisulcospira habei
AGAGAGAGAGAGAGAGAGAGAGAGAGAGAGAGCCGCGCGCGCGAGAGAGAATGACGTCATATTTAGAGTATTATGTCAGTGGCTGCGTGGTGAAGGAGTTGCCTCTTTTACGTCACCGCCACTGTTTGACTTTATCTGGAAGTAAAGTTTTTTTTAGTGTTTTAATTCTTTTCTGAAATTAATTAATTTTTACTAAAGAAGTTGTAAAGGTACAAAGCTGGCTAACAAACTCATCCAATGTTTTTCTCCAAACTAGCTATATGCAGTTTAATTAAATATGACAAAAATTACGGACTCTAATATGGAAGAACCGACTTCCTATAAACGGTTGTTTATATCTTCAATGAGACATTCAGTTACAATATCCTCGGAGGCTCTCTTAGCCAGCAACTTTAGAAAGTATTTCGTCAAGTTTCAAACTTGTGTGTACAAAAATATATGAGATTCTCTTGTTTATAATATACATACGCACACACATACGCACATACATACATACGCACATACGGCGCTTCGCGCCAAGTGTACGTTCAGCAGCGAGGTTAGCGTAACTAGACATGACGTTCTTTGTATCTTGTTACTTCAATTGTTAGAGGTTTATCCTGCCCGCCTTTGACATCATGGACATGGTATTATATTCGCCCCACCGCGACCCGTCCTAAAAAGTCCCTTCTATTAAATAAAGGGACTTAATGACTTCACGTCTGGCTACGCAAACCTTGCCAGAGAATGTCTTTTGGGGGCCAAAGCGCCGTATGTATGTATGTATGTGCGTGTGTGTGTGTGTGTGTGTGTGTGTGTGTGTGTGTGTGTGTGTGTGTATGTCTGTGTGTGTATGTGTGTGTGTGTGCGTGCGTGTGTGTGTGTGTGTGTGCGTGTGTGTGTGTGTGTGTGTGTGTGTGTGTGTGTGTGTGTGTGTGTGTGTGTGTGTGTGTGAGTGTGTGTCTGTGTGTGTGTGACAGTGCCTAGAGCCCGCGTTTGAGGACGGACAAGTTTGAAATTGCATGATATTGTCCCTAAAAGAATAATCTCGAGACGTTGTTTCGCAACAACAACAAAAAAAAAACGGTTGATCCAAACTGGAGTATGTAATTTGTCTTATTTTTACTAGAGATTGTGCATATAGCTAGATACGTTATTCATGTCTTTAATCCCATGACTGCTGCTGACGATACCGCGTAGTTACGCGTCTTTTTCGCCTAGCCGTATCGTCAGCCGCAGTCGAGGGGTTAAAACTTAAAGTTCATTTGAAACCAGTAAAATGTTCGGCCTACTGACGCTGGCCGGTATACGAAAGTTCAATTTGTATGTGTTTGATCCATGATAAATTTGGGGAGGTCCGTGGCGCATTGGTTGAGCGTCTGCCACCAGTGATAAAGGGGCGAGCGGTTCGATGCCCGGTTTCGTCGTCGGACTTTTCTACTCTAGAAAGCGTCAAAATTAATTCGGGCGGACCGCCGGGGGTTATTTCTCCGAGGACTTCGGCTCTTCCTCCCCCATCCTGATTTCAGTGCACTATATACATCTCAAATACAAGCGATCACATTTTCAGACATCAATAGCTGAGCTGACCCTTTGCACCACGTGAATGTCCTGTGTTTGTCTTGTACTGTGTTTGTCTTCAGAGTGAATGCGTGTGTTTCATGTGAACGTGTGTGTTGGGTTCAGTTCGCGCCGCTTTGAGCTGATTCACATCCGTGTCTCACTACAAGCCCACACCCTTTCAGCCCCTCTTCAGCCCCTCACCCTGTCCCAAATCCATGCGTTTGTGAAGCCTTAACTCATTCGAGACGTGCGCCTCGAATGTGTTAACCCACTTAACCCCAATGCCGCATTTCTCAGATATTGGAGGGGTGACCTAACGACTGTGAGTAAGAAACAGGAGATGGATCGACCATGATAATTCAAGGGAATTTCAGATTAGCTGGCGACGTCATGCACGGTCAGGCACCAAGCTAATCTGGTACTGCCCTTGAATTATCTTGGTCGATCCATCTCCTGCTGTAGTGCATCGGGGCTGTTACGTTTGTGGTTGTGTTATTTTTATGAGAGCATGATTGTATGTGTCGATCATTGGAAAGATCCGATATTCATTTGAGTTATTGTGGATAAGATTTACATACCTTTTTAGTAGGATTCGATTCTTTTTGCTTGGAGAATTGCAATTGACTTCTGCTGTGTAGCTAAAATGACGCGTCTTTTCGTTACATTGTTGCTTGGGTCCAACCTACATTAGACTGGAAGCAGCGATTCGATTATTCTAGTGACCTCAAATATGACGTCAACGTTGATTGGGTAATTTTTTAACATTTTATCAAATGCGCCTAGTTGTTAGTCGAAAACTGTAGTTAGTTCTAGAGTGATCTTTTTAATAAATATTAATGAGTTTTTGTTAAGTTTTCTTTTTGGATTGGTTGAGTTGTGTGAATTTGCTGGATTGTTCTGGGAATATGTAATAGCATAGAAGACGGTGTTAGGAAATATATGTGTACATTTTATGAGAGACGCAGCGTGTCAAAAGTGTTGATGCATTGTAGAGGAGACAGTGTATTAGAGTGGATGCATGTGTATATACATTGTGCTGAGATTGCATCGCTGAAAATAAATATTGTTGGAACTGTTACTCCAGTGTGGTCTACAACCTTGTGCCACGTGTGACGAGTTGCAGCTGACTGTAGTTTCTTTACAAGAACCCTACGTGCGTGCGTCTGGTGTGATTTTATCATACTACGACTACGACTACTGCGTAACAGGGGCCAAACGCGTTATCCGTGTGTGTCCTCTCTATCTTCAGGTGTAATAGAGTACAGGTAAACGAACCGTTATCAGGTGATAATAGGCTTTGTGTTGAGCACGTTCACGAGCGGTCGTCGATATTTGCGAACAGGTTTATCTCCCACCTAGACAAGGTTTATGCGAGAGGTTATCCCCGTGTGTCTAACAGCCAGTTATATGTCCATTATAACCCGCTTGTGCATGCAGCCACCGGCACTGTGAACAGTACTGGTGGCTGCAAGCACAAGTTGGTTTAACATTTTTAACCTCTCCTGTGCTTGCAGCTGCCGGTATTGTGAACAGTAGCAGTGGCTGCTTGCGCAAGGGGTTATCGCATTCGCTGCCGGATTACAGACAACAGCAGCCACAACGCATGGGCCTGTATCGAGCAGATGAATGTCAAATACACTTAACCCATTTAACGCCAAGACCACTATCACTGTTCATGTATTTAGTCATTTTTTATATCTTTTGTGTAATATTGTACATATGGCTTTGGTTTTGTCACTTTTTGTGTAATATTTTTCTTGAGCATCTTACCATGTATAGGCGCCTTATAAATCCTCTTTATTACTATTATTATTATTATTATTATTATTATTATTATTATATTATTTTTTCTTTCTAGAGGGGGGGGGGGGGGCTGTTGCATAACGACTGTGTACTAGTCGCAGGAATTTAATCGACCATGACATTTCAAAGGTAGTGCCAGATTAGCTTGGCGCCTAATGGCGCCAAGCTAATCTGGCACAACCCTTGAATTATCCAGGTCGACACGTGTACTGCTGCAATGCGTCGGGATTGTAAACTGTTTTACATCATCGCGCGCGTAACTTTGGGCGCCAACAGTCTTGCTGTGCTGTCAATGCAGAATGCGCGTATCAACTCAAAACGATTGAACAGTTCTAGTACAAAACCCGACAAGGGGACATAATCTACTGAAGCTTATTTTGAATTGGAAACCTCCTGAATTAAATATCAACCTTACCTTTTCTGAAGACACTCTGTGATTGACCATTCTTGGTCTGGATTTCGCTGAACTCTTAAATATACGGTGTTCGGTTTAAATTTCTAATTTCTACGAGTACCGTACAACCGCCTGCTACGCATCTCATTTGAATAGAAATGTACTCCTGGCGCACTCCCCGAGTGGGTCAACCGGGGGAGTATAGTCCAACGTAGCTGGCCAGCGCACACATGACTGTTGATTCGATAATATGCGTGGTGGTTTTTGTGCCACTGAAACTTTATGATGGGTCCCAAATTACACTCCAGATGACTCATTGTGCTGATGTGTGAAGTTGGATGCCGTAAGGTCCAACATCACAGACCAGCGCACAAATCACGGTCAATCCGCCTCTGGTAACGTGTACCTTACTCTTTCCGTACGATTTTGTCATGCTTCGAAAGGTGAACTGATAGTGTTGTGATACGTGAGTCTGCTTATCGAGCAGATAATTTATGTGTATCGTTAAAGGTTATGGTGGAGGAATGCATTTTTGACGAGCGCATCGATTTTCATTTACTCAAATTCAATACACTGCGAGTGACCTCAAATTTAACGTTAATGCGCAGCCACACTGCCGGTGACGTCAATTTCTGACGTTTTTGACGCTGTCTGCGTCACGGACACTGTCACATGAACCCTGCTTCGGTGGACGATGTAGGGAGACAAACTGAAAGTCAACGGCAAGAGGCATAGATCCTCATGAGCCCCCGCGACAGCGGGGGCTCATGAGGATCTATGCCTCTTGCCTGCCCCATTTATATCTATGCGTCCCGGACAGACGGGGATAACCGAATGTGGACCGTCTTACAATGGTTCCAGAAACATCAGTTTTGTTCGTTAGCAGTGAATAGGTTAAGAGCTCGAAGTGAATGCGGTGCAAATAATAAAAGAATACATTTCTCGAGATGAGCAATACTGTCATGTGCAAGAAAAACAATTCATAATGTCCATTGTTTTCTTCTTTTTTTTTTTTTTTTTTCTTTTTTTTTACTTATTTATTTATTTATTTTTAAATCAAGATTTGCATTGTACTAAAATGCAAAATAACGAAGGCTAGTAAGGCTGACGTAGTGATGGTGATGGATTTTTTCCCCATCATATTGAGAGGCTAGCGAAGTCGATGTTTTATTTTCAATATGATGCTGGATTTTGTCCTTCACCACAGTAACCTTCAAATTAGCCCTTTGCGTGTCGGTAGCGGTTTTTGTCGCGATGATTCCTTCAGGAATCATCGCGACAAAAACCGCTACCGACACGTAAAGGGTTACAAATGCTCTTTCACTGTGTGTTGTCTTCACAGAGCAGAATGGAACACACCAGGTTGATTCTACAAATCCATGTCTTCTCAACCGCTGCCTGTGAATATCACCGCCCATAGTGACACTGAAGTGTTTGGAAAGTCTGTGACGTCGTTTCGATTGCCGATAACTCTATAGTGCTGTTGTTATATGGATTATTATGATGAAGATTTTATGACAGGGAGTGTAGAGCAAATACACAGGCTCCTGAGATATCGAGACTCTTGAGTGCACACTTGTGTGTTATCAGAATACTTTTTTTTAATTTTAAATATGAGAACTTGATTGCAGCAGTAGCAGCGAATGGGGCTGTAGTCGACAGAGTAGACTGTGGTCTTTCTTGTTTTCAGTTTCCCGAATTAGGCGAGTGGCCGTTGCGTCGCATTTCAACTTTAACCTTTTTCGTGTCGGTAGTGTTTTTAGTCGCGATGATTCCTACTAAAACCGCTACCTGTCGGTAGTGGGTTTATTAAGAATCATCGCGAATAAAAACAAAGCTTGAAAAAAAAAATTTGCGGAGAGTTGTGACTATGACGCCTTATGCGTTTCACAGAATGCTAGTGTGATTATCATAATCAAGAAATGACGTTTTGGCCCTAAACATAGGAAATGAGGTCACCGCCAAACCTGAATGTTAGCTCATTCTACCCCAGACACACCACAGCAAGATATGGATCGACCATAACAGTTCAAAGTTGATGTCAGAATAACATGGCGCTTATGGGCGCCAAGCTATTTTGGCATCACCCTTGAACTATCATGGTCGGTCAGTGTCCTGCACTGCACTGCAGTCTTCAGAGGACAGCAGCCAAATTTGGGGATTTCGGTCTTGGTGTACAATGAGTTAATCCGTTGACGTCACATTTTGGAATGTATCATCTATGTGCTCAACTGTTTTGCGACAAAGCTCTCGATTGAATGTCTCAATGTGTCTGTTTACACAACAGTTACAGAAAAACGGCCACTGGGAATCTTCGGGAAACCTAAACATTTATTATTGAGGTTTCACTGAATAAAGTGCTGATATAAACTCCACTGTTGCAGTTAGTTTCTTTGTTCAGCGTAAGGAATTTTCAACTTGCTTACACTATATATAAAATAAAATATTTCGACGTGAGTGCATTTAGATTAATATGAATTTATTTCCAAAACATTTTAACGAAGGACATGTGCAAAGTAGATGCACACATACATTATTACATTCATGCTGCAGTCAGATTGGAAAACAATTATATGTATATACACTGAAAAAAGAAAACTTCGGATGTAACAAATCGCCAGGGGACCCAATTATTTTTGTTGTTGTTATATAATAATAAAAATAATAATAATAATAATAATAATAATAATAATAATAATAATAATAATAATAATAATATAGGAAATTTGTTAAGAGCTTATTCTAAAAGTAGCTCTAAGCGCTGATACAGTGAAAAAAAAATAATAACTAACACACACACACACACACACACACACACAGACACACAGATAGACAGACAGACAGACAGACATACACACACACACACAAACACAAACACACACACATACACACACACACACACACACACACACACACACACACACACACACACACACACACACACACACACACACACACCGAAGTTTGTTATAAGCAAAATAATTTACATACAAGGAGTGCTGTCGTGTACTCTGAAAAAGCGTTGTTATATCCGACTTTTGCTACATCCGACCTTGTTATAAGCGAAGCAGTCTATGTTGTGTAGTTTTCACTTTTACTTCAGTCAAATGACAATATTGCTAAGAGGCTGGCGTACAAGCAAAATATAATTAGTGAGGTTACGTTATTTTGTCGAACGACTCCCAATAACAAACGAAAGCGAAACCACCAGCGTGTACCAGAAGCACAGACAACACTCCGAACATCTCCAAGAGGCATAGATCCTCATGAGCCCGGAGGGCTCATGAGGATCTATGCCTCTTGGAGATGTTTGGTGTGTTATCTGTGCAAGTGGTAGGGGCTGGTTATACGCCGGGACTTAACTCTCGTTCGTTGATGGGAGTCGGTCGTTTCAAACGAAACCTCGCTATTACAACACTGATCGGTGTGTGGGTGTGGGCAATGATTCACGTACTTTGTGATACTTTTGTAAGAACGAGTAAACAAAATGCGTCACAAAGCACATGGAAACTCAAGGTTGTGTCGACGAGCTGTGCGACAATAGGCGATGGTTGGTAATCAGATGTGGCTCACAACTGCACGCGTTTCGACGAAAATGGGGGATTAAAAGCCCGAACAAACATGCGATATCGCATGTTTGTCCGGGCTTTTAATCCACCGTTTTCGTGGGAAGACCCGCAGTTGTTAAACTACCCTCTAATTTCCCCAAATCGTCCATGGTTACATTGTCCAAAAGCTTGTTACGACAGAACAGCACTATACGTTGTATCCACACAGCTTTGGAAATGACGTCATCTTGCAGGTCAGTGTTAACTGGTGTCATAAACTTTGTTCGCAAAGCATTTTGCAGAATTCTGAAGAAGAAGAAAGAAAGAAAACCACAGAAGAGCATTAAAGATGGTTTGTACGTTGATATATTATGTATACCTGCATCGAAACCAGCAAAGATGTCAACAGATTTTAGGCCCATATGCCTCTTAAAAAGCGGACCGTGGTGACTCAGGTGCCCGTCCCTGCTGGCCAATAGGATGCGTCAGACATTAACCTCATCCCTACCGAGCACAAAGTGACCATGATCCAACTGCAAAAGACATAGAACATAGATCCTTATGAGCCCCCGCAAGCTAGTCTTGCAACACCCTTGTACTATTATGGTCGATTTATATCTTGCTTTGTTTTGTCGCCACTAATTGAGTTAAGGTTGTAGGACACACCTCTTTCGCGCATCTTTTCTGCGCATTTAGATACCGCTATCTTGCGTCTGCCGTGACCTGAGACTGGAGTTCACCGGAAAAAAAAAAAACGCCGTACGTCAGGTCGTATTGCAAACAAGCTCAATTTATCGATAATTGATAAAAGAGATATACTGTCTAAAATAGGTGTGTACGCTGACTGTTTCTATGCGTAAAATGTTTTGTTTCCTCAGAAATAAGATACTTTTGCATAAGTTGCGACAAGTCATCGAGCGTAAGGCATAACCTGCGTAATAGCGCCAAGCAACACGCAATTTCGCAATCTGAAGTTTAAAAAAAAAGAACGGGCCAACCAAAGACGGGAAGCAGTCTACGTGGCAGCCAGGAAAACAACAAAATCTCTTCAGACATCAGCAACGAAAAGGTAAACTAAATTAGAAAAAAGGGTGGTGGTGTTTGCTAAGCGATTAGAACACGAGGTACTAGCAGAAGCAAACTGTCGTAATATAAGTGGAATATCTCACTGGTTCAGCGTCCAACCCTTTTATGCACCGCCGTGAGATATCACTGCACGTCGTAAAACCCCCATAGCTAACTGTCCGTGTATGCATGGAAATTTAAGTCCCCCCAGTACTAGTGCCGTCGTCACTGCCTACCTGCAATGAAGAAGACTACATTTTATTGTGGGTTGAGAAGGGGGGGGGGGGGGGGGGCATTAAGGGTATGTCAGTCACCACCTAGAAGTAGAACATTTCCATACATTTTCGTAGAGCCTTTACTAATAAGTGGAGGGTATGTAGTCGACATTGTAGTTATATTAAACCAGTGCCAGTGCTTATTATCTAGGAAAACGTACTGTGTGTAGAAAAAAGTCCTGCTAAGGGAGAATTTGGCATTATGAACCTCTAACTCAGTAACTGCTTCCAGTACTTAGTAACTTAATTTGCTCATCCATTCCCTTGCTGTCTTATAAAGGCTATATTACAGATTAGGATATAAGTCCAGCATTTTTGTTTTGTTTTGTTTAAGGATGGTGCCAGAATAGCTTGGCGGATGAGACGCCGATAGATTTTGGCACCACCCTTGAACTATCATAGTCACATTTATGTCAAGCAGTGGGTGTATCAGGAGTAAAAGGGTTACCTAGTACTTTATAGGTATGTATGTATGTTAAATTAAACCTACGCTACTTTGACTGAAACCCGAATATTTGTTGACTACCATTTTGGATGACCTTGGAATGTGTGATATATGCTTATTTATTTTTTCATTGTATGATTGCGGTTTGTATCAAAGTTTTTGCAATTTCCCTATCAAATTTGGCACAAGGGTAGCTGATGATGAAATCTTCCTCATCCTATAGATACTAATTTGGTTGACTCCTTACACAGGTCAAGAGTCACAGAAGGTTGACAAACTTTAGAAAAAATGCATAATTGTAATTTGTAGAGAAAATACAAATGTCACTAGTACAAAAGCAAGCCTTTATGTTGAGACTTGTGACACTTATGTCAGCTACCTCAGTTTTGAAAAGGTCACACAGTTTATACTTATATGTGAATTAGTTATGCACATGAGGCGTACAGACTTTGCAATTCTTGTTTGTTCTTTGCGGTGTACACAGTTTATGTCACATTTATTTTGAAAGTAATAATCTGCTCCTGCATTTAGTTCACACAAAGTGAAATTATCATGCTGCCGAACAACACAGTAATACTAATAATCGTGTATTTCATTTCAGGCCAATACTGCTGTTGACCTCTCACTGTGGAGTCTCAGTACTCTCACCCAGAGGACTTACTTGCAAACAAGCGCATAAGTATGACGCCTACACCAAGGCCACAGCTCAAGTGAAGTGAAGGAAGGCGACACATATTCTCCTGGACTCAAGGTAGATCATACCGGTAGATCTGTGACTAGAATCAGGTGCAGAACAAAACACAACTATGGTGTGATTGTGAATAAACACATCATACTGTAATGCTTTCTGTCATTGGCTCATGTGTGCAGCAAGTGTGAGGCTATGTTCTGGGCCATTCGTCATCCATGGTAAACGGTAATGTTGGCATTTTCTTGGAGACTATTCAAACCACAGTCTTCAAAGTGGCCCAAGGATACTTTGTGGCAAGACCTGTCTTAGCATACCAGTTTGAGTTAAGACCAAGGGTCATGAGAAATCAAGAAATAGGTAAAAAAAATAGCCATATTTTGACAATAGATATTTTTTCTCAAATATTATGCACAAGTACAAAAGCCAGCCCTTTTCTGATGCGGAGACTCATGGCACTTAAATTTCAGTCACCTTTTGGAAAGGTCACACAGTTCAGATTATGTAAATGATCAGTTTTAAATGCACATGAGCGATCCAGGCTTCAGCATTGTTGTTTGTGGTGTTTACAGTTTATTTCACATTAGTTTGAAGGTAGTAATGCGTAAACTAACTGTAGGGGCATATTGGGCAGGGGGGGGGGAGCCCGCCCGCCCTGGCCCCGAATTGTTTATAATGCTATAACAAAGTCCCTTTTTGGGGAGTTTGGAACCAACCCACCCTGAAATAAGATCAGACGTAAAATTGGCATGCTGCTAAACAACATGTTAATAAACATGTATTTCATTTCAGGTCAATGCTGCTGTTGACGTCGCACTGCAGAGTCGCACCCAGAGGGTATACTTTCAAAACAAGCAAAGAACACAGAAGTATGACGCCTACACCAAGAAGAGGCAGGAGCTAGTCAGGTCATGTTTGCTCAAAAGGAGAAGGTCACAGCTGAAAGCAGGCAATGCCAGTTCCAGTAGATCAACTATTCTCCTGGACTCGAGGTAAATCATACCGGTTGATTTGTGAATAGAATCAGGTTCATAACAAAAACACAACTGGTGTGAATAAACACATCATACTGTAATGCTTTCTTTCATTTTGAAGATGGTGTAGTACAGTACAAGCATTCTCTACAACACCGAATGCTAAAATCACTTGCTGTCAACAAGTGGCACCATATTGCATTTGATTTGGAAACTAGAGGCTTGTGCAAGTCTGCAAATACTGTCATTTTCTTTAATAAGCACTTAGTGCACACAGAATGACAAGAAAACACTGAATACCAGCTTTAAATAATAAATAATAATAATACCGTTATTATATAGGCACTTTTTCTCAATTTTGGGGAAATCGACTCAAAGCGCCGCGCCTGAAACCCAACACACACACTCACGAAACAGACACGGATTTACGCCATTTAAGACAAACACAGTACAAACACAGTACAAGACAGACAAAGGGCCAGTTCAGCTACTGAAGTTACTGAGATTTTTGATCGCTTGTATTTGAAATTTGTAAAGTGGCCTGAGACCGGTACCAAAGTGTGGGGGTGGTGGGGTGGGTTTTTGGTCCAGTGTGTACTGTTGCTAAACAGCAATATGTTAAACGTGTCCTGTATGAAACATTTTCTGCAAGTTACACTGTGATGCTGATTCTAGATATATTTATACACCCATTGTGGTCATTTAAAGCTCAGTTGTGTCTCATATGTGGCTCACGTGTGATAGCAAAACTAAGTGTTTGTAATGGGTCATCCGTCGACTGTCTGTTATCTGTGGGCAACTTTAACATTGGTATTTCCTCAGAGACTATTTAAGCCTCAGACGTCCAACTTGGCACCAGGGTACTTTGTGGTACAATCTTTCTAAACATACCAACTGCTGTGACCTTTCAAAGGTCACGGGTCAGGGTCACGGGGGGAGGGGGGGGGGGGTCCAGAAAGGGGTAAAAAATGGTCAGATTTTGACACAAATTGTTTCTCCTCACACAAGGTCACACAGGTTGGACGTATTATGTGGATTGGTCATACACGTAAACCATAAGGACATTCATTGTCTTTCTTGTTCTTGCTCTGAATACTGTCATAATTATTATGCATGTATGTACTTTGTAAAAATACTTGCAAACACATATATATGCACGCATAATGTGCATTTCAAAACTTTTTTTTGATTCTAAATTATCTTTTGCAGGTTGCAATAGCCACATTGAAGAAGAGTTCAGCGGGTACGTCTCTCCGGGATGGCCAACCGACAGGAAGGCAAAAAAAGTGAACTGATTGTCCTGTGGGCAAACATCCTGTTATTTTGCTGTCCATCCACAATGCTGGCCACAATGCCAAGGTTTTGGACAGTCACATCCTTCGCAATGCAGCAAACGCCTTTGCCTTACTGCACTCTCCTGTCATGTCACGATTTGGGAACACAGCTTAATTTGTATTAGTTTTTGATTATCCAGGGAAAAACCCCTTTACTGCCAATGTGTTCATTTTTCGAAGACATTTCAGCATATAAACAGGTCTTTTTTGTGACAAGTTCCGAAATACTGGCATACATCAGTCATTCAAAATATGTACTCCACAGCTGACTCTTATGGGTTAGGAAACAGTGGTACAGATAGATTTTTTTGCAGCGTCGGTGTGAAACAAGGAGAAAACTTATCACTGCTCCGCTTTGCATGATTATAAATGATATACATTCTGAAAATGGTCATTGGCCTCAGAGTATAACACCCATGGGTCCTTTCTGAAGAGGGGGTGTGCCAAAATATAGAAATGCAGCCGGGGGGGGGGGGGGGGGGGGGGGTAGGTATGTAGTATATATATACATATATGTCATTAAACCCTCTGCTCAAAATATACCAAATGTGGACTTGCTCAATGAAAATCGCAATACTTCTAAAGAGTGAGTTGACCATGTAGTTCTTGCATTACCCTCCATCTGTCACAGCAGTTTTCAGTGGTTGGGTGATAACTGATCATAGGCATATGATATGTACTGTACTTTGTTTGTTTTATTATTTTTTCTTCCTCTGTCAATCGTTGACTTTCAGCTGTGTAGCTTTACTTATCGTATCAGAATTGCTAATCACATGGTTCATTTCACACGTTTTCCAGATGTACTGTACATGACACATACCAGCAAACAGAATGACCTAACTATGATCTGTGTCCATACAAGTCATTTGTGCTGTCTAAGGAACATGTGTAGTTAATTTTTGAGCGCAATCATGTAAGTTCTTTTGTGATTTTTCTCATGCCCCCAGCAGGTCCAAAATTAAATAAACAAAGTAAAACTGAAGCCAACATTGTGCACAGTACCAGGTTGTGTGTGGTGGCTGCTATGCAATGTGCAATCAGCTGTGACACAATGTTGAGTTTTTGAAGAGTATTGCTTATATTAATGGCCGGCATGGTGCAGACTGTAGTAGTGTGAGGACAAAATAGGCCGTGAGGCCTTTGCAAATGTCCTTTCTTTCTTAAGTTACTTTATGAGTCTGCTATTCATGAAATTTTCCTATAAATCATTCATCATATGAATAGAAAAACTCTTTAAATTTTGGTAATTCGTCCATCTGGTTTGTAAAGAATTTATGTTAGGTGCTTTTTTTAATGAAACTGGTAACTCATTCCAAACAATGGCAACTCTGTTAGAAAAACAAAACTTTTGCAGGTTAGTGTTGCAGTGCCTTACAAAGAATTTACCTTCAGCGTTTCGGGTTGTATTGTAGGCACTCTGCCAGCGTAGTACTGATGTATTTTGCAGTGTTGTGATATGGTCGACTGCACAGACTTTGTATCAAGAGCAGTAAAAGTATTGTTTGGTGTGCATGCCTATATTATGCAGACTAGGTGACACAGTGCATTTTACCCTTGTTATGCAGTTGTTACGGTATTTTATGTTGACATCAGCATTGTGCAGTATATGTTATGGGGCGTGAGACTGCATTTCACTTAGTTGTGCTGCAATGGGACAGAGTGTGGTACTGGTAACAGTATTGTTTGATTTTCATGCCAACATTGTGCACAGTATGTGTTATGTGTGTAGTGTAGTGGTGGCTGGACACTGAATTTCATCACTGTTATAACGTAGTGGGATGTGCAATGTTGAGTTATATCAGGACTTCAGTGATGCTCTCTCTCTCTCTCTCTCTCTCTCTCTCTCTCTCTCTCTCTATATATATATATATATATATATATATATATATATATATATATATATATATATATATATATATATATATATATATATATATATATATATATATATATATATATATTGTGTTAAGCATTCCGTGTCATCAGTGAAATTTTAATACAGAATAAGATGGCCCTCAGCCGGGAACGCAAAAACTCTTCGTGTTATATATATATGAGGGAAATAATATATGTAGTGGAAGGCTCTTAATGATAAGTCTGTCATTCCTTCTCTCCTATCCCCCTTCTTTTATATACTGTGTAGTTGGCTCCCAAATAAATACCTCATGAGCAAGTGGTTGCCGGTGTCAGTCTCGGTTGGCATGCACACAACTGAAAATGACTTTAGCTCCACTGTTCTCCACCCACTAGCTTGTATAAAGTCAGCACTTTGTCAATGTAAATGTGAATAATGTAGTTGAAATATGTTGTTCCACAGTAAAGCTGTATTTTGAGGGGGAGCTGGGTGGCTCGGTGGTAGTGTGTTTGACTCTCATCCCAAAGGTCCTGGGTTCGAATACAGCTTGGGTCAAAATTTGTTCAGACCCTATTTCTGTGACCCATCTTTGAAATCACCTTATGGACAAAAGATGTTAAGCCCTAAACATTTAACATTTTGTATTTGAGGTAGTTACTTTTGTATGGGTGCCTATGTGTATTGTAGCCTAATATGCTTTCAACATACTTGACTGTACATGTATACTTTAAATGAATGTCTGCAAATACAGCATTTCTTTTGAAAATAAACAAAGATATTATTCTTTACTCACAATGATCATGTGCAAACATAACGGGGCATATTGAAACATGTGACATTTGTTTTGTTTCCTTATAATTTGTAACCAAAAACTGCTGGGAAACTGAGATTCAGCTGGAGACATAGGTACATCCACTACCAATCTGTTCACAAACATCTTTCAACCAGAGATGTTCACCGACCTGCTTTCACGGATACACCAAAGGAGCATGTAGCATTGCTTGCAGCAGGTATATTAAAACAAATTCACATTATTCATTAATTAATGTTTGTAGTAATTGTAGATGATGCCAGAAAAATTAAAAAAAAAAAAACACTCTGTGACAACACTCTTTGGTGTGCTTTTTCATCAGTGAATCTGTGAATGATTGAATGAATGTAAACATGCTTACAATGCCTGGCTGAAAAAAATTAAATGAACAAATGTACCGAGGTAACCAGTATGCATTTTTATCCAAGACTGAAAGTGGTTTGTTGGTTGGTTCATGGTTTAACATCCACATTACAACGGTGATGATAATCGCATATTTTACATAAAAAAGAACATATATATATATATTGTGTGTGTGGGCGTTTGTTTCATTTAGCGAAGTAGAAACTGTATGGGTTTCAAATTTTTGAGCAGGGAAAAAATATCAATCTACGGGGATTGAACCCTGGTTACCTGCGTGGCAAAATGAGTATTTTACCACTGCACTAACTCAACTACTAAGTGACACCTGGTGCATTTAATTACTTATAGATAAACCTTCTCATCCCGTATCTCCCGTTGTTGTTTGTTCCAGTTTACTTTCCCACTGTCACTAATAGTGATCGAAGACTAGTAGTTTGCAACAGTTTGGGCGTAGGTTATACTTGTTGGTTTGGTAGTTGATTTCCTCCTTTCTTATGCGGGCTTGGGACGGCTACGGCGGAGATATGATCTGCCGGAAGTCAGACATCGCTTGTATCCCTTTTTGAAAACGCACTCGCAAACGACCCAAAGTGCCAATTTTTGCGCGGGACCCCCTCATATTTTCATAAATAATGTGTGTGATATGATCTAAAGTACGATTTTATCGAATAAAAAGGGCCTGAGCAATTGCCCAACATTGCAAACACTTGTAATGTTATTGATAACATCCGGGCAATTTGCGAATTTACAACATAAACTTTTCTCGATTACAGTTAGAATTCCAATTATCAGAACACACTTTTTTTTACGAGAAATACTAACATACTTTATGAAGTGACCGAAATGTTTCTTTATCATTTTAACACACTATTCGATAAATTTTTATTGTGTTCTGAAATCAGCTATTTTGCGTGTTTTCGCACATGGGGTAGGTCACGCAAAAGGCTCAAACTTACAAATATGCCCGGGACCATGGGTCTTTCAGGGTGGCAATAGCCTCCAGACTCAATAAGGCTCTCAAAAAACCATATAAGCGGCAGTTTTCAATTAAAAAATGTAGGTATAGTGTGACGAGCTGTGTTTTGTATATGTGTTAATATTATATTTTATTACGTCACCCCTCTGGTCAATGGTCAATACATTGTAGCATGATTTTGCGTGGCCGGTTGCCACCGAGCTGCCGAGTGTGGGTTCTGGCAGAGGTGACCTACTTAGCCCCAGTCTTAGTGATTTTCCTTTTGGCCGTCCCATCTAAATTTAGCTGGAAGTGACCAATCATTTAAATAGACCAGTGGTAGACATCGACCTTGACCCAGTAGCGCCCCCTCGTGGTAGCGTCTCCACGCTAAGAACGGATTTGCTGTAGCACCACGACGGAAGCAAGACCGGCCTATTGAGCGTCAAATTACTTTCACGAGTTTTGTCTAACTGGACCTTTGTGTACTGCCTCCTTGGTGGAGAAATAAAAACATCTTCACAAGGCGCAACATGGCCTCCCTGTCTCTTTTGTTGTAATCCGCCCCACCACATCTTTTGGCGTCGCCGACAGGATTACTACAGGACAAGGAGGCAGTGCACAGGAGGCGGAGGAGTCAACATCTACCACCAAAAGCAGCGTAGAGGGCGTGCTAACATCTCAACTGAACCAACGGCAGCATGGCAACCATGTATCCACCAGCAAGCGAGTACCCCCTGGCCAGCAATGCGATCTTCGTGGGTCCTCACAGCACCGGTGGGCAGGTTATCTCCTTCCCAGCTCTGCCAACGTTCGAGGGACTGCGGTATGAGGGCTGCCCTGTCGAAGTTTTCATCGAGGAGGCAGAACGTAAGATCGCTTGCCTCAAAGCCCTCTACGGCCAGAAACTTGGGCAGCTGGAACTGGCAGAATGGGTTGCCCTGGCACTGGAGGGGAGAGCGCTGAAGAAGTTCAAGAGGTGGGTGGAACATGTTCCAGATGAGGACTACACTGCTGAGTCCATCTTGAGCTTCCTGCGAGATCACTTCCTGGGGTACCAACAGATACCAGGCAGTACGCAGGAGCCTCCAGGAGTGCACCAGTCCGAAGGGCAGGCACCCTCATCAGCCCCAGTGACCGAGGAGGAGGATGGAGACTGGGTGGTCCTCTATACCCAGGAGGAGGTCACTGCCCCTGCGTCTTCCACGCCACCTCAGTGCCCTCCAGCCCGAGAGACCGTGGACCCGATAGTGCAAGATGCCGAGGTGCAGGTGGCTGAGCCTGAGCAGTTGCAGCAGTCACCTCAAGAAGCTAGACCCACTCTTGTCTGCTGGGCTTGCAATGAGAACGGTCATCGACGTGCTAACTGTCCAAATGGCCAGCGACGACAGGAGTTTCAGCGGCACACTGGTTTCCCTACACCTCCACCTGGCATGGGACTATCACTGCCACCATCTTTTCTCTTCCATCTCATGACAATGGTGCAGTGGTGCTGGCAAATGATGACGATGTACTGTACCGCTGTGTTGACCATGTGTGCTGGTTTTGGCGTTTCATGCCAGGTGTAGCTTAGATCCCTGTGCTACAGCATTTGTATCTGAAGAACTGTTTAGGTGAAACTCTTCATCGCAGAACTGAATATTGTTTGTTTGCGTTTGAATCTGACATGTCTTAACCTGTACTTAGTGGTGTGTTTATGAAGTTTGGATGATTGACTGATTTGTGGGTGTGTTGACATTTTATGTTTTAGTGGGTTTTGTATTGAAGTTGAGTGTTTGGTTTTGTTCATCGTGTACTGTTAGTTTGTTTGTGCATTGCTAGATTTTGCCCCATGCTTTTACAGATGGCGGGGGGGCCAGCGACAGCCTGTGGCCATCCCACCCCCCACGGCTGCTTCGGTTTGCTGGCGATGGCGTGGTCAGTTCAGCCGAAGACCGGGTCACAGAGGCAGAACATACAGCCAGCAGAAACAGAAAAAAAATCTGCAGAAACTACCTAGAACTTAGAAGTGTAGTAAAGTAGAGATTAGAATGTCCCTGGATCTGTTTTGAATTCATGGATGCAAATGAAAGGACCTTATATGCCCTGTTTGATTAAATTTGTTTTGTAGTGTATTCTGTTTAGTGGTGATTTTTCTAATAGTGCCAAGGTGGATGGTATGACTGAGAACTTTGAACTGCTGTGGCGACCGAGTTTTGGTACATGTTTATCATTGACTAGTAAGGTGTTGGTACATGTTTATTGTGTATGTTGTCAGCTGTCACTAGGGAACCTCGGCCAGGTACTTTCCCCGAGACTCTAGTGACTGGGCTGGCAGATTGCAGTTTTGTTTAGTGTTGTTTTTTAAACCTGTGATTGCTTGTGTGTAACCTTTTCATGAGGCATGAGCAAGTCTGAGGGGTTTTGATGTTGTCCAAGATTTTTTTGTTTTGTAGTTTGTACGTGTGTAACTTAGGGTTGAGACGATACGTGTCTTACTTGCTTACAAAGGTTTTGTGAAGCATGTGCTGAAGTTTTGCTGGAATTTTTATACTTGATGTATTTACAGTAAGACTATGTATGGGTTGTAGTCACGTACCTCTCAGTTGTGTTGTGATTTTGTGCTGCTGTGACTTGATACTTTGGTATGTACAGTAGCAGTGTTGTGAGGCCACTCCTCTCCTCTTATCTATTTTGGTGCTAGACGTAAAAGAATTTTCTTGTTTAGTACCATGATTTGCACTGTGCGTGTTACCGCGAGGACGCGGCTACTAGAAAGAGTTCGGGGGGGTGTGACGAGCTGTGTTTTGTATATGTGTTAATATTATATTTTATTACGTCACCCCTCTGGTCAATGGTCAATACATTGTAGCATGATTTTGCGTGGCCGGTTGCCACCGAGCTGCCGAGTGTGGGTTCTGGCAGAGGTGACCTACTTAGCCCCAGTCTTAGTGATTTTCCTTTTGGCCGTCCCATCTAAATTTAGCTGGAAGTGACCAATCATTTAAATAGACCAGTGGTAGACATCGACCTTGACCCAGTAGCGCCCCCTCGTGGTAGCGTCTCCACGCTAAGAACGGATTTGCTGTAGCACCACGACGGAAGCAAGACCGGCCTATTGAGCGTCAAATTACTTTCACGAGTTTTGTCTAACTGGACCTTTGTGTACTGCCTCCTTGGTGGAGAAATAAAAACATCTTCACAAGGCGCAACATGGCCTCCCTGTCTCTTTTGTTGTAATCCGCCCCACCACAATAGTATACAACCTTAAGGTATTTAACCACTATTGTTCCAGTGGGCCCAGATTGTGAGTTTGAAATATTTGTTAATTCAGCGTCCAAAAATCCACAACGTTCAAATGGACATGGCTAAAAAGTGGTACCTTCAAGAGGTATAGATCCTCATGAGCCCCCGAAAATGCGGGGGCTCACGAGGATCTATACCTCTAGCAGTTGCCCAGCTGGTATTCACGTTTCTTTCTTAGCAGTGATCCGCAGCATTACGCGTCCCTATACTGTGTTTAAAAATATTAAAAAAAAAAAAAAAAAAAAAAAAAGAAACAACACACTGTACTGGCACACGCGAAATTGAAACTTGACCGACAGTCAGCTTACGTGCAATGACATCACTATATCGTTACGACTGGCACTCTGGCGTCATTTACCACGCTGTTACGTTATTATGTACGAACATTTTGTCTAGCCTCGTAAACTAGCCACGTCATATTACAAATTACTTCAGGACGTCTTTGCGAAGACATGATGACAGCTGCGTTTTTGGCTACGCGTGTACCGAAAACTAACCTACATAATAATAATAATAATAATACTGTTTATTGCCATTTGCCTTAAGAACATAAAGCATAGGAATGTGTGTTGGTGTCGTTACAATTACAAACATCACATTCAGCTCTATCACACAATTCAATGCTCTACACACACTGTCAAACTTTAAAACTGAACAACTAATCTCACAAACCCATACGTACCCATTCACACACCCACGCTTATTTCACACACACAACTCACACAACACACACGCCTATTAATCTAAGAAGTCTAAGTTAATTAAGGTATATCGTTTAAAATGAAAACAGACCTTCACAGAGTAAACGTCACTAAATCAGCGCTCACAGTCGGGTGCAAAACCAGTTACCACATATCGCAAAACGAGGCCAAAACCGACATGCACCACTCTCTCAACCGTCGGGGGCGCGCCCTGCCGGGGAGAAGACCCATGGAGTCAACCCGACCAAAAGCACCATCAACAACCAAGGGGACAGCACAAGGGATGGGCGAGGGCGAGGTGCTCTGCAGGCCGGCCACACAATTCCATACACATACGCACACTCACTCAGTCATTCACAAAAACAACAGTCCTCGGCATCGGATTACCGCCACATAAAATGTCAGTAAGTAAAAAATTCTTACATGTGTGTTTAGGTGACACAGAGAACTCACTCACGGGGTCTTAACTCATTCGGCCCGACGGCTGTATTTTCAGAAGAAAATTGGAGGCGTCATCTAATGACTATGCACCCGTTGCAGGAGATGGATCGACCATGATAATTCAAGGGCAGTGCCAGATCAGCTTGGCGCCGACAGGCGCCAAGCTAATCTGGCACTGCCCTTGAATTATCATGGTCGACCCATCTCCTGCTGTAGTGCGTCAGGGCTGAATGGGTTAAGAACTTTCGCTCGTAGGTAAGGTTTTGAAAACACTCGAGTGAGATTTTCAGTATCACCTAAATGACCTAAAAATCTGTACATACACATCACACATTTAATGGGCTTAGTATCAAATAAACGTGTAAAATAAGTAATCAATCATGACATCTTTGTCCGGCAAGAAGCACAGATTCTCAGGTTTCCCTGATCTGTCAAGAAGCCTTGATCCTCATGAGTCTCCGCGTTTGCGGGAGGGGGGCAGGGAGGGGGCAGGGGGGGGGGGGCTTCTGAGCTTCTCGCATTTGAGTGTTTCTCGTCGATAATGTGGCTCGAAGTCAAATATGTATTGTATATACGCGTCATTTTTTTCCCACTAAAGTTGACAACTGTAAGACGAATGAGGTCTCATGAGCAGCTATCCCTCTGGCCGGCATTTAGTGATGACGTTCGGCTCTCTTTCTCTCTCTCTCTCTCTCTCTCTCTCTCTCTCTCTCTCTCTCTCTCTCTCTCTCTCTCTCTCTCTCTCTCTCTCTCTCTCTCTCTCTCTCTCTCTCTCTCTCTCTCTCTCTAATCTACCACAAGTATTCGTATCAAACATGTGCTTATCGTATAATCAGTGCATGCTGCCGTATGGTTTGTGCATACTAATAATAATCGCCTAATTACACAATTCAACTTTCTATTATAATCCAAATAATTTTGCTGTCTGAAGTGAATTTTCACTATGATCCAAATGATTTGCTTCGTATATAGGTCAAGTTATCATTAGCGCGTGTCTGTGTGTGCGCGCGAGCGTGTATGTGTCAGTGTGCGCGCGTTGCGTGTACTTTTTATTTTTCGTTTGTTTTTTGTATGACCGAATGAATGAATGAATTTTGTTTAATGTCTCTTCATGTTTAATGTTTTCTAATTTTTCTTTGTGTAATTTGGTACTATTAGTATTACAATTATTATCCTGTGTTTGTAGAGTAGCAACGGCAAGTATGAAAAATGGCACACGTGCTAATTACTTTATCCGTTGAGAAATAAAGTTTCATTTCATTTCATTTCATTTCTCTCTCCCTCTCTCTCACTCTCTCTCTCTCTCTCTCTCTCTCTCTCTCTCTCTCTCTCTCTCTCTCTCTCTCTCTCTCTCTCTCTCTCTAACTGATGTGTGGCTACGCTCAATAAATCAGGGCGAATTTACCGGCGCTGTATTTATTGACTTACGAAAAGCCTTTGATCTTGTGGACCATAAACTTATACTTTCCAAGCTAAATGATTGTGTACTTCGGTAGTTCGTTTGGCAATAAATGCATTTCTTCCTCAATTAACTACAGCCAGAAATCTCTTTACCACCATGGCACAACTCCACTTTTTGCCTCATATCTTAGCGACAGACAGCAGCGCGTCATGGTCAATGGATCATACTCCTCAAGCGGATTAGTAACACGGGGAGTTCCCCAGGGTTCAGTCCTAGGGCCTCTTCTGTTTTGCCTCTTTATAAATGACCTACCGCTACATTTGACTAGCGACAAAATTTCATGTGATTTATTCGCTGATGACGCCACAATTCACACCCCGGACAAGAGTATTGATTCTTTAAATGGCCGTTTGCAGCAGGGTTTGAGCGAAATTTCCACTTGGTGCGCAAACAATGAAATGATTTTAAATCCTTCCAAAACGGAATGCATGACGATAGCAACCCGTCAGAAGCACCAGCTCAAGCCACTTACACTCAGCCTGACTATCCATAATGACATCGTTAATCAGGTCACGGAACACCGATTACTTGGTGTAATTGTTGATGACCAGATGAAGTGGCAATCACACATAAATGCTGTATGTAAAACTGTTGCTAGAAATGTTTTTATGCTTTCAAAGTTGAAGTACTTTATCGATGTTGATGCCCGCAAGTTATTTTACAATGCGCATGTCAAATCCCACATCGATTATGCGTCCACGATATGGGATGGCAGCGGTGACATACACTTAAAGAGGCTTAACTCCCTGCATCGGAGAGCAGCGAAACATATCCTGCCTGATTCAGCCCTAACAACTGATGAAAGACTTGAAAAACTGAAAATGCTACCTCTTAGCAAGCATCACCTCTTAAACAAGGGTGTGGTTATGTATAAAATCTGGAATGAGATTCACCCAAAATATCTTTGTAAGCTCTTTACCAAGGCAAGTTCAGGTTATTCTACTTCAAGACGAAACTTTATTACACCTCGCCCCAGGATAGATCTATTTAAAACCAGTGTATCTTTCTCAGGCGCATCTTTCTGGAACACACTGCCAACATGTATAACACACGCTAGCTCCCTCTCCTCTTTCAAGGAATGCCTCCTCAAGTACTTGTCTGCTGATACATAATCTACCACAAGTATTCGTATCAAACATGTGCTTATCGTATAATCAGTGCATGCTGCCGTATGGTTTGTGCATACTAATAATAATCGCCTAATTACATAATTCAAGTTTCTATTATAATCCAAATAATTTTGCTATCTGAAGTGAATTTTCACTATGATCCAAATGATTTGCTTCGTATATAGGTCAAGTTATCATTAGCGCGTGTCTGTGTGTGCGCGCGAGCGTGTATGTGTCAGTGTGCGCGCGTTGCGTGTACTTTTTATTTTTCGTTTGTTTTTTGTATGACCGAATGAATGAATGAATTTTGTTTAATGTCTCTTCATGTTTAATGTTTTCTAATTTTTCTTTGTGTAATTTGGTACTATTAGTATTACAATTATTATCCTGTGTTTGTAGAGTAGCAACGGCAAGTATGAAAAATGGCACACGTGCTAATTACTTTATCCGTTGAGAAATAAAGTTTCATTTCATTTCTCTCTCTCTCTCTCTCTCTCTCTCTCTCTCTCTCTCTCTCTCTCTCTCTCTCTCTCTCTCTCTCCCTCTCTCTCTCTCTCTCTCTCTCTCTCTCTCTCTCTCTCTCTCTCTCTCTCTCTCTCTCTCTCTCTCTCTCTCTCTCTCTCTCTCTCTCTCTCTCTCTCTCTCTCTGGACAAACAAAACTGCAAACACCAGCATACTACCATTCATTACAGGTCTTTTAAACATTTCAGTTGGGAAGTGTTCCTAACCGACCTAAGTAAAACTTCGTTCGATGCGGTTTATTACCACGGTAACGCTGAAGATGCGTTGGCAGGATGGTACAGTATGTTCCTCGTTGTACTTGACAAACATGCACCGTTACGTGAAAAGATAGTGAAGCACGCACTGTTACCTCAGTGGTTAAGTAGGGAAATTAAAGAGGCCATGAATCTTCGAGATGAACTGAAACGCAACAAAGATGTCTCACATAACAAATACTTGTCAAACGTCTATTAACACGGCTCAGATGACAGGTGCTGTATTTTTAGATTTTTCACAAGCATTTGATCTAGTCAATCATGGACTTTTGCTGCAGAAGTTAGCGACGTATCATATAAACACAAATTCCTTAGCTTTCTTTCAATCCTACTTGGACAATAGGTGTCAGTATGTGTTTGTTAATGGTACACATTCTATGGAAGGTGTCATAAAACATGGAGTCCCTCAAGGTTAAGGTTTTAGGTTCCCTTTTATATTCTATTTATATTAACGACCTACCACTACATATTTTACAGCCAACTTATCAAAATCTGGACTCTTGAGCTGCCTTTACAGTAAGAACAGCGGTGTCAGTTTGTGCATACGCCCGCGAGCGCATGAGTGTGTGCGTGCGTGCGCAATATTATGGGTTGAATGAGTGGAATTGTAACCTGATTTTATTTTAAATCTCTCTTATCATTTTTGTTTATTTGTTTGTTTCTAGTACTATTGATTTGATACGTATGTACATTTTTATGAATATGTAACTGTAGTCTTATATCCTGTTCATATGTGTATCTGTTTGTACTCTTAAGCCATTGACCTATGGGTGTACGTGAGAGAATGAGGTGTGTTTGTGTGTGTGTGTGTGTGTGTGTGTGTGTGTGTGTGTGTGTGTGTGTGAGTGAGTGTGCGTGCGTGCGTGCGTGCGTGCGTGCGTGCGTGCGTGTGTGTGTGTGTGTGTGTGTGTGTGTGTGTGTGTGTGTGTGTGTTTGTGTGTGTGTGTGAGTGTGTGAGTGTGTGTGTGTGTGTGTGCGTGCGTGCGTGCGTGCGTGTGTGTGTGTGTGTGTGTGTGTGCGCGCGTGCGTGCGTGCGTGTGTGTGTGTGTGTGTGTGTGTGTGTGTGTGTGTGTGTGTGTGTGTGTGTGTGTGTGTGTTTGTGTGTTACTGTTATATTTGTTGAAGTGTGTAGCAAGGACAAGATTGAAAATAGGTCTGTGACCTAATCTTTTATCCTTGTAAAATAAAGTTTCATTTCATTTAAGGTTGTAGGACACACCTCTTTCGCGCATCTTTTCTGCGCATTTAGATACCGCTATCTTGCGTCTGCCGTGACCTGAGACTAGAGGTCACCGAAAAAACCGCCGTACAGCAAGTCGTATTGCAAATAAGCTCAATCTATCGATAATTGACAAAAGATATATACTGTCTGAAATAGGTGTGTAAGCTGACTGTTTCTATGCATAAAATGTTGTGTTTCCTCAGAAATAAGATACTTTTGCATAAGTTGCGACAAGTCATCGAGCGTCAGTAGTAACGCATAACCATTTCGAAGAAGAAGAAAAAAAAATGAACGGGCCAACCGAACGGGAGCCAGGAAAACAACAAAATCTCTTCAAACATCAGCAAGGAAAAGGTAAACTAAAGTAGAAAAAGAGGTTGGTGGTGTTTGCTAAGTGACTAGAACACGAGTTACTAGTAGTGGAAGAAAAATGTCGTACGTAAGTGGCATATCTGCCTGGTTTTCCAACTCTTTAAAAAAAAAAAAGTTTTATGCACCGCCGTGAGATGTCACCTGCACGGCGTAAAACCCCAATAGCTAACTGTCCTTTTATGCATGGAAATTTACAGCCTACCTGCAATGAAGAAGACTACATTTTATTGTGCGTTGACAGGGGCATGCATTCCATGTATGTCAGTCACCACCTAGAAGTAGAACATTTCCATACATTCTCAGAGAGCCTTTACTAATACGGTGGAAGGAATGTAGTCCACATTGTAGTGATATTAAACCAGTGCCAGTGCTTATTATTTAGGAAAACGTACTGTGTGTAGTAAAAAGTCCTGCTAAGGGAGAATTTTGCATTACTCAGTAACTGCTTTCAGTACTTAGTAACTTAGTTTTCTCATCCATTCTCTGTCTTATGAAGGCTATATTACAGATTAGGAGATAGGTCCAGCATTTTTTTAGTTCAAGGATGGTGCCAGAATAGCTTGGCGGATGAGACGCCAATCTATTCTGGCACCACCCTTGAACTATCATAGTCACATTTATTTCAAGCAGTGGGTGTATCAGGATTAAAAGGGTTACCTAGTAAAACGCTACTATGACTGAAACCCTAATATTTGTTGACTACCATTTTGGATGACCGTAGAATGTGTGAAAAATACAAATTTGACTAGTACAAAAGCAAGCCTTTATGTTGAGACTCGTGACACTTATTTCAGCTACCTTTTGGACAGGTCACACAGGTTGTGAATCAGTTATGTGCATGAGGCGTACAGACGTGACTTTGCCATTGTTGTTTGTTCTTTGCAGTTTACACAGTTTTTGTCGCATTTATTTTGAAAGTAATAATCTGCCCCCGCATTTAGTTCATGCAAAGTGAAATTGTCATGCTGCCGAACAACACAGTAATAATCATGTATTTCATTTCAGGCTAATACTGCTGTTGACCTCTCGCTGTGGAGTCTCAGTACTTTCACCCAGAGTATATACTTGCAAACAAGCGCAGAAGTATGACATCTACACCAACTGACCAAGGTCACACTCACAGCTCAAGTGAAGTGAGGGAAGGTCACACTTATTCTCCTGGACTCAAGGTAAATCATACCAGTAGATCTGTGATGAGAATCAGGTGCAGAACACAACACAACTATGGTGTGAATGAACACATCATACTGTAATGCCTTCTTTTATTGGCTCATGTGCGAAGCAAGTGTAAGGCTATGTTCTGGGCCATTGGTCGTCCATGGTAAACTTTAATGTTGGCATTTTCTCGGAGACTATTCAAACCACAGTCTTCAAACGTAGCCGAAGGATACTTTGTGGCAAGACCTTTCTTACTCTTAGCCTACCAGTTTGAGTTCAGGCCAAGGGTCATGAGAAATCAAGAAATATGTAAAAAAAAAAAAAAGCCATATTTTGACAAAAGATATTTTTTCTTCAATACTATTCACAACTGTATATAAGCCAGCCCTTTACTTATGCTTAGACTCATGGCACTTAAATTTCAGTCACCCTTTGGAAAGGTCACACAGTTAAGAATAAGAAAATGATCAGTTTTAAATGCACACGAGCGATCCAGGCTTCACCATTCTTGTTTGTGGTGTTCACAGTTTATTTCACATTAGTTTGAAGGTAGTAATGTGTAAACTAAATGTAGGGACGAATTGGGTGGGTGGGTGGGTGGGGGGAGGGACTCCCCCCACCGGCCCCAAATTGTTTATAATGCTATAACAAAGTCCCTGTTTGTGGAGTTTGGAACCGACCCACCCTGAAATAAGATCAGAAGTGAAATTGCCATGCTGCCGAATAACACGAATAATAAACATGTATTTCATTTCAGGTCAGTGCTGCTGTTGACGTCTCACTGCAGAGTCACGCCCAGAGGGTATACTTGCAAACAAGCACAGAAGTTTGACGCCTACACCAAGAAGAGGCAAGAGCTAGTCAGGTCATGTTTGCTCAAAGGAGAAGGCCACAGCTAAAAGCAGGCAATTCCAGTTCCAGCGGATCAACTAAAGTGAGAGAAGGCGACACTTATTGTCCTGGACTCGAGGTAAAGCATACCGATTGATTTGTGAATAGAATCAGGTTCATAACAAAACACAACTGGTTGGGATAAACACATCACACTGCAATGCTTTCTTTCATTTTGAAGATGGTGTAGTAGTAATACCAGCATTCTCAACAACACCGAATGCTAAAATCACTTGCTGTCAACAAGTGGCACCATACTGCATTTGATTTGAAAACTAGAGGGTTGGGCAAGTCTCCAAATACTGTCGTTTTCTTTAATAAGCACTTAGTGCATACAAAAGGACTAGAAAAATCTGAATACTACCCATTTGGTCCAGTGTGTGCTGTTGCTAAACAGCAATGCGTTGTGTCCTGTTTGAAACAATTTCTGCAAGTTACACTTTGAATATTGATGCTGATTCTATATATATGTATACACCCTTTGTGGTCATTTCAAGCTCAATGGCGTGTAATTTTTGGCGCACGTGTGATAGCAAAAGTAAATGTTTGTAATGGGTCGTCCGTCAACTGTCTGTTACCTGTGGGCAACTTTAACATTGGCATTTCCTCGAAGACTATGCAAGCCTCATACTTCAAACTTGGCACAAGGGTACTTTGTGGTAAAATAATTCTAAACATACCAATTTCTGTGACCTTTTAAAGGTCATCTCAAGTAGTATTTTCAACTTCAAACTCAAACTTGCTATGGAGATACCACATGATAAGGATGACAAAAGTTAGTTTCGGGTAGAGTTGTAGTTTTTATCAATGTTTTTGTAAACTTTTCAATAAAATATGGCATGATGGTAACACTTTTCTGTGCATACTAATGTAATCAGCCCCTCACAGAGGTCAAGGGTCACAGAGGGTTGACAAATGTGTGAAAAATGAAGGGATTTGGAAAAATACTCAGGTTTCACTGGTACAAAATCCAGCCCTATACTTATGTTTAGACATTTTCAGAGACCTGTTGGAGAAGTCAAGCCAAGGTCAAAAAGGACAGACATATTAAGTGGATTGGTCATACACGTGAACCATAAGGACATTGCCTTTCTTGTTCATGTTCTGACTACTGTCATATTATGCATGTATGTACTTTGTATAAATACTTGCAAACATATATGCATGCAATATGTGTATGTCAGAACATTTTTTGATACAAAATTATCTTTTGCAAGTTGCGAAAGATGAGGGAAGAAGAGTTCAGCGGGTACATCTCTCCGCGATGGCCAACCAACGAGAAGGCAAAGGAAGTGAACTGATTGTCCTGTGTAGGAGGGCAGACGTCCTGTTATTTTGATGTCCATCCACCAGGCTGGCCACAATGTCAAGGTTTTGGACAGTCACATCATTCGCAATGCAGCAAAAGCCTGTGCCTTACTGCCTGAGCTGATGCATAGCCATATATTAGGAGAAGGGCAAGCAGGCTTTAGGCCTGGCTATTCAACTGCAGACACAACAGCAGGGGGGCAGTGACAACAAAGTGACAATGACAAAACTCGAGAAAATAGAAATAAAGAGGGAGTGTTTCCATAAGCCTGACATAGAAGCAGCGGGGCGACAAAATTGTAACGTGCAGTCGAGCAGTTCAGGGGCTATTGTACAGTGATGGGGGTGTGCTTTGTGTGTTTTCATATAACAACGTAACAAAGCGATTTGACACCCATGTTGTAATTTGTAGTGCAGTAAAAAGGTGAAAAATAACTGTATTTTGACCAAAAAGATGTTTTCTCAAGTATACACAACTTCAAACCCAGACTTGGTACAAGGTGGTAAGAACTTTTCATGCATACTAATTTCGTATGCATGAAAGGTCAGAAATGTCAAGGGTCACAAGAAATCGGGAAATAGGTACAAGATAGCCATATATTGCCCAAAGATGTTTTTTTTTTATTAAGTATTCCTAACTGTAACCCTAAACTTGGTAAAGAGATACCTGATGGTAAGACCTTCCTATGCATATTTATTTGGATGACCCCCTCAGAAAAGTTACTTTTTGTCACTGTCCTGTCATGTTGTGATTTGGAAATGCAGCTTAATATGTATTAGTTTTTGATTATCCAAGGAAAACCCCTTTACTGACAATGTGTTCATTTTTCAAAGACATTTCATCATATGAACAGGTCTTTTTTGTGACAAGTTCCTAAATACTGGCATACATCAGTCATTCAAAATATGTACTCCACAGCTGACACTTATGGGGTAGGAAACAGTGGTACAGATAGATTTTGTGCAGCATCGGTGTGAGACAAGGAGAAAACTTATCACTGCGCCGCTTTGCATGATTCAAAATGATATACAGGGTTCATTCTGAAAATGGTCAGTGGCCTCAGAGTATAAAACCCATGGGTCCTTTCTGAAGAGGGGATGTGCGGAAATATAGAAACGTGGGGATGTATATTTATGTCATTAAACCCTCAGCTTAAAATGTTGTGCAAATGTGGACTTGCTCAATGAAAAACGCAATACTTCTCAAGAGTGAGTTGACCATGCAGTTCTTGCATTACCCTCCAGCTGTCACAGCAGATTTAAGTGGTTGGGTGATAACTGATCATAGGCATATGATATGTACTGTACTTTGTGTTTGTTTTGTTTTTTTCTTCCACTGTCAATCTTTGACTTTCAGCTTTAAGGCTTTACTTATCGTATCAGAATTGCTAACCACATGGTTCATTTCACAAGTTTTACAGATGTACTGTACATGAAACACGCAAGCAAACAGAATGACCTGACTATGATACGTGTCCATTTGTGATTTGTGCTAAGGAACATGCATACAGTGTAGTAATAAGGATAATATTTCATTTCTGAGCACATTCATGTAAGTTCTTTTGTGATTTTTTTCATGCCCCCAGCGTGTCCAAAATTAAATAAAGTAAACTGATGCCAACATTGTGCACAGTACCAGAGGGTACGTGGTGGGTGCTATGCAGCAATCAGTTGTGACATGATAGCCTGCACCATGTTGAGTTTTTGGAGAGCAGCAATGGTATTGCTTGGATTACGGGCCGGCATGGTGCAGACTCTGTTGTAGACACTTTGCCAGCGTAGCACTCATGTATTTTGCAGTGTTATATGGTCGATTTTGTATCAAGAGCAGTACAGGTATTGTTTGGTGTGCATGCCTATATTATGCAGACTAGGTGACACAGTGCATTGTACCCTTGTTATTCAGTTGTTATGGTATTTTGTGTTGACATTCAGCATTGTGCAGTGCAAGTTATGGGGCTGACTGCATTTCACTTTGTTGTGCTGCAATTAGACACAGTGTGGTACTGGTAACAGTATTGTTTGATTTTCATGCCAACATTGTGCACAGTGTCTGTGTAATGTAGTTTGGTGGCTGGATACTGCATTTCACTGTTATTATGTTGTGGGATGTGCAATGTTGAATTATATCAGGACTACAGTGATGGTCTCTCTCTCTCTCTCTCTCTCTCTCTCTCTCTCTCTCTCTCTCTCTCTCTCTCAAAACTTAATTTTTCTTTTATTTTGTATTTTTATTTTTATTTTTACATGTAGCACTCCATGCCTTATGCGGCATTTCCCGGATATTCTGCATTCTCTTCTAACATTAAAAATTTATGAACGCATGTAATATACCGCTGGCATTCCAGCAAGCCGCATTATGTAATATCCATGACCCCATGGACTCGGCTGGCCAGACGGGATGCCGTCGATAGACACAGCATTGGGCGCTCGCGAGGCGTGGCAGTGCTGTGGTTTCTTCGCGTCGACCCGCGCGCGCGATGGTTGCGGGATCGCTATACAAGTCTAGTCTAATTCCATGGCAGACTAGCATCTAGCTGTGCGCGGTTTAGTGGCGCGGGGAGGCCGCTATCGCATGTGTGTGTTTATCTGTGTCAGTGTGTGCAAGTGTATGTGTGTGCACGCGCGCATCCCTACGTGCTTGCGCACGCGCGCGCGCGCGCGTGTGTGTGTGTGTGTGTGTGTGTGCGAGTGTGTGTGTGCGTGTGTGTGTGTGTGTGTGTGTGTGTGTGTGTGTGTGTGTGTGTGTGTGTGTGTGTGTATGCCTGTTTATGTTTGTTGGAGTGAGCCGCCGTGTTGGTTTTTATGATGAGAACAATAGCGGTTTTATGTACAAAATCCTTTATACTTTTTATATTTGCTGTAGTATAGTTTTAAGCGAAAGAATGTATGTGTACATGATATACTGATGTGTGTGTATGTGTGTGTCAGTGTGTGTGTGTGTGGAGGGTTGTGCAGGCTTGGCTTGGCGCCTGTAGGCTACAAGCTAATCTGGCACAAGCCTGTGCACGCGGCAATTGCACACCGGCGCGCGTGTGTGTGTGTGTACGTTATTTTGTTTTGTAGTGTGTAGCAAGGACAAGAATGAAAACAGGTCTGCGCACCTATTCTTTTATCCTTGGAAAATAAAGTTTCATTTCATTTCATTTCTCTCTCTCTCTCTCTCTCTCTCTCTCTCTCTCTCTCTCTCTCTCTCTCTGTATATATATATATATATATATATATATATATATATATATATATATATATATATATATATATATATATATATATATATATATATATATATATATATATGAGCAAAATAATATATGTAGTGGAAGGCTCTAAATGATAAGTCTGTCATTCCTTCTCTCCTATCCCCCTTCTTTTATATACTGTGCAGTTGGCTCCCAAATAAATGCCTCATGAGGAAGTGGTTGCCGGTGTCGGTCTCCGTTGGCATGCACACAACTAAAAATGACATCAGTTCCACTTTTCTCCCAAATAGCTTGTATACAGTCAGCATTTTGTCAATGTAAATGTGAATAATGTTACATGTAGTTGAAATATGTTCTGCAGTAAAGCTGTATTTTGAGGGGGAGCTGGGTGGCTCGGTGGTAGTGTGTTTTTGTTTCCTTATAATTTGTAACCAAAAACTGCTGGGAAACTGAGATTCAGCTAGAGAGATAGGTACATCCACTACCAATCTGTTTACAAACATCTTTCAACCAGAGATGTTCATCGACCTGCTTTCACGGAGACGCCAAAGGAGCTTGTAGCATTTCTTGCAGCAGGTATATTAAAACAAATTCACATCAATTAATGTTTGTAGATGATGCCAGTAAAAATGTAAAAAAAAAAAAACCCTGTCTGTGACAACACTCTTTGGTGTGCTTTTTCATCAGTGAAGCTGTGAATGATTGAATGAATGTAAACATGTAATGTAAACATGCTCACACAATGCCTGGCTGAAAAAATGAATGAACAAATGTACCGAGGTAACCAGTGTGCATTTTTATCCAAGACTGAATCCGGTTGTTTGGTTTATGGTTTAACATTCACATTACCACAGTGATGATAATCGCATATTTAAAAAATAAAAATAAAAAAAATACCACGCGTTAATTTTTTTTTTTTTTTTGCTTTGGGTTTAAAGTGTGTTTGTTTCATTTAGCGAAGTAGAAACTGTATGGGTTTCAAATGTGAGCAGGAAAATAATGTCGCCATCTACGGGACTAGAACCCTGGTCACCTGCGTGGCAAAAAGAGTATCTTACCACTGCACTAACTAAATTACTAAGAAACAGGTCGTGCATTTAATTACTTATAGATAAACGTTTTCATCCCGTATCTGCCGTTGTTGTTTGTTCCAGTTTACTGTCACAAATAGTAATCGAGGACTAGCAGTTTGGGCGTAGTTTGCAACAGTTTGAGCTTAGGTTTTCCCTTGTAGATTTGGCATAGTCTTTTTCCCTTCTTTCTAATGCTGTGACCTGCTACGGCGGAGATATGATCTGCCGGAAGTCAGACATCGCTTGTATCCCTTATTGAATACGCACTCGAAAACGACCCAAAGTGCCAAATTTTGTGCGGGACCCCATATTTTCTTCATAATCAATGTGATAGTTATAACATAAAGTACGACTTTATCGAATAAAAAGAGCCTGAGCAATTGCCCAACATTGCAAACACTTGTAATGTTATTGATAACATCCGGGCAATTTGCGAATTTACAACATACACTTTTCTTGATTGCACTTAGAATTCCAATTATCAGAACACACTTTTTTTACGAGAAAATACTAACATACTTTATGAAGTGACAGAAATAATTCTTTATCATTTTAACACACTATTCGATAAATTTTTATTGTGTTCTGAAATCGGCTATTTTGCGTGTTTTCCCTCGTGGGGTACCTCACAAAAAGGGCTCAAACTTACAAATATGCCCGGGACCATGGGTCTGTCAGGGTGGCAATAGCCTCCAGACTCAACAAGGCTCTCAAAAAACCCTACAAAGGGCAGTTTTCAATTTAAAAATGTAGGTATAGTATACAACCTTAATTTCTCTCTTTCTCTCTCGGAAGTTAAGAGCTTAAAACCCTTCCGCTTGCATTTACCGGTACTACAAACAGCACCGGTGGCCGCCAGTACGGTGGACGTACACCTTCTTTCTGAATTCTTTGCTTCACGGTCAATAGTCACAACCTTAACAAAATAAATAAATAAATAAATAAATATAAAAAAATAAAAATTAAAATAAAAAATGGACACAAACTGGTTTCAGCAAGAGGCATAGATCCTCATGAAAATATATGCCTCTTGCAGACACACGGTGTTCAATTTTCTTTTCTCCGGCAATGGCGGGGTTAAACCTGCAGGTGACTTACCATCAACGTCAATCTGACCGTCCCCGTCCTCGTCAATATCCACGATCACCGTGTCGAACTCTTCTTCCGTCAGCGGCTCCCCGTGCGTCATCAGGAACGCCTTGAATTCGTCACGCGACAGCTTCCCGCTGGCGTCCTTGTCAACGATCTGGAAAGCGGATTTCATCATGTCCCTCTCGTACTGCATGGCACCCACCCGTTCGGACATCAGGGCGGTATATTCTTTCATTTCGATGAAACCACTGTCTTTGAGACACAAAAAAAGAAGAAAAAAAAAAAGAGAGAAATAATATCAAAGATCAAGGTCAGAGGTAAAGTCATTGTAATATTGTTAAAATGTTGATTTATAACCTTGTCACATTGCAGGGTGCTGACTCACTTCGACTTGAAAGGAAAGTTTATATGTTTTTGATTTTTTTCTTCTCCTGTTTGTTTGTTTATTTGTTTGTCTGTTTGTTTGCTTATTTCGAGGAAACTGTTGTTTGTTAAAAAAAAAAAAAAAAAGATTAAAAGGTTATAAGGTCATTTCAAGACCAGAGTTAAGGTCAGATTTAAGGTCAATGTCTTGGTGTTCATTATATCTTATTTGTACGACAGGGCTCCGACACGTTCTGGCATCTGTAATTTTTCATTTCAATGTAATCGATCTTTTAGTCACGTAGTTTCTTGTGTGTGCAATTGACATAGATTCTCGTGAGCCTCTGCGGCTGCAGGGGCTTATGAGAATGTTATGTATCTTGACAGCAGAGATTTGTCATATTTACATCTTGAGACGTGGACATTTTTTTTTTTATTTATTTATTTATTTATTTATTTATTTATTTTTTTTTTTTTGGGGGGGGGGATACTCAACAGGTTTTTTTATATTTAGCAACATCTGTTGTTGTAAAATATTTCATTTCACACATATTTTGCACGAAAGTTTAATGGTAATAATAATAATAATGGGTATATATATAGTGCCTAACCTCCTGTTGTTGCTTTGAAACATAATGCAAACATAAATATATAAACAAATATTAAGAAAACAAATCGTGTTAATCTGTGTTAACCTCTTCGCTGTAGGGACACAATGATGATCGTGAACCTGAAATAGGCATAGATCCTCCTAAACCACCACAATGGCAGTTTTGGTAGTGTCCAAAAATGTCATCTTAAAGTGTGTAAATGCAAACAAAATCCCACCTTCACCCGCCCCCTCCCCCCCCCCCCCCCCCCAACACCGCCCCCCCCCCAACACCCCCCACCCCCACACAAAAGAAAGTAAAATAAAATAACAAAAGTAACAAAATACAAAAAATACAACAAAACGCACACACATACACATACACACACACACACACGCGCGCGTTCGCGAGGGCTCATGAGGATCTGTGTCTCTTGCAGTTGGGTTGTGTTTGCTGTGTCTATGCCGTGGAGAGATCAGGAACGCAGGCAGGTACAGCGATCTACGTGTGTGCTAAACAATAATATAAATATTTGAACACACTCATACACATAACTGACGTAGGAGCCCCGGGTGACTAGGTATGGCACGGCCTACTCTGGGCATATCATGGCGAGGTTATTTCCTTAATCTATTCAGCCCTGACGCACTACAGCAGGAGATGGGTCAACCATGATAATTCAAGGGTAGTGCCAGATTAGCTTGGCGCCTGTCGGCGCTAAGCTAATGTGGCACCACCCTTGAGTTATCATGGTCAATCCTTCTTCTGCAACAGGTGCATAGTCGTTACATGACGCCTCCAATATTTGAGAAATACGGCCGCCGGGCTGAGTGAGTTAATTTTGCTTTGTCATGTAGGTGGGGGTGGAGGCGGGGAGGAGGCAGGTGCGTGTAGATATGTGACCCAGGGTTAAATGCCTAAGCTGCTTAAGAAGTGGGTGGGCCGGTTTTGCACACATCAGACAGCTGCTGAAGATTTATTGACACTACCAAGACCATGGCTCAACACAGCCAGTAAGAATAAAGCGATAAGAAAAATCTACGGTTATCTACGGTTACAATATATTTTCTGAAGCGCGCTTTCAGCACAAGGTAACGTCATTCAGCCAATGAGACCTAACAAAACAAATAAATTATGCATGTAAAGTGAAGGCATTATTTGTGGGCTGGTCTGTGATTTTGGATCTTACGGCCTAAAGTCCAAAATCACAGTTCAGCACACCGTATGCAAACATGGATTGATATGACTGTCCCATCCAAACAAAAGTTCAATTTGAGCGGTTCATGGATTAATTGAAATAAGCAGATACAATGACAATTTAAGGCCTGCAGCTCAGAAAACAGGTACAGTAGAGCGCACCTGAGCCGTTACCTTGTGTTGCTAGAAAACGTGGTCGTGAAAGACAGGCGCTCTCCCAATATAAGCTGTGAAGGCAAAAAGTGTCACCTGTCATGAAAAAGTATGGTCTTTGTTAATGATAGGTGATCTGTCATGAGGTTGATCGCTGAAAGCATGATATGCAATTCTCTCTCTCTCTCTCTCTCTCTCTCTCTCTCTCTCTCTCTCTCTCTCTCTCTCTCTCTCTCTCTCTCTCTCTCTCTCTCTCTCTCTCTATTCTTCTCTCTATTCTCTCTCTCTCTATTCTCTCTCTCTCTCTCTCTCTCTCTCTCTCTCTCTCTCTCTCTCTCTCTCTCTCTCTCTCTCTCTCTCTCTCTCTCTCTCTCTCTCTCTCTCTCTCTCCCCCCCCCCCCCTCTCCCTTTGTAAGCTCTTTACCAAGGCAAGTTCAGGTTATTCTACTTCAAGACGAAACTTTATTACACCTCGCCCCAGGATAGATCTATTTAAAACCAGTGTATCTTTCTCAGGCGCATCTTTCTGGAACAAACTGCCTACACGTATAACACACGCTAGCTCCCTCTCCTCTTTCAAGGAATGCCTCCTCAAGTACTTGTCTGCTGATACATAATCTACCACAAGTATCCGTATAAAACATGTGCTTATCGTATAATCAGTGCATGCTGCCGTATGGTTTGTCCATAATAATAATCGCCTAATTACATAATTCAAGTTTCTATTATAATCCAAATAATGTTTGCTGTCTAAAGTGAATTTTCACTATGATCCAAATGATTTGCTTCGTATATAGGTCAAGTTATCATTAGCGCGTGTCTGTGTGTGCGCGCGAGCGTGTATGTGTGTGCGTGCGTTGCGTGTACTTTCTGTTTTTTTTCGTTTGTATGACCGAATGAATGAATGAATTTTGTTTAATGTCTCTTCATGTTTAATGTCTCCTAATTTTTCTTTGTGTAATTTTGTACTATTAGTATTACAATTATTATCCTGTGTTTGTAGAGTAGCAACGGCAAGTATGAAAAATGGCACTCGTGCTAATTACTTCATCCGTTGAGAAATAAAGTTTCATTTCATTTCATTTCATTTCCCTCCCTCCCTCCCTCCCCCCCCTCTCTCTCTCTCTCTCTCTCTCTCTCTCTCTCTCTCTCTCTCTCTCTCTCTCTCTCTCTCTCTCTCTCTCTCTCTCTCTCTCTCTCTCTCTCTCTCTCTCTCTCTCTCTCTCTCTCTCTCTCTCTCTCTCTCGTGTACTGAGCTGTTCATTGATTACATTGGTTCTACCTTCTGCCCCCGTTGGTCATAAACTGATGTGATAGTAACATTGAGTGTTTCCACCAAAGCATGTGTTAGTAGTTTACACTGTAAAGATTGTGCTCATTATAAGAAATAGACTTTAATTTCCAGTCTGTTTTGTGTCTTTACAGTGAGACAGACTATTAACCCATATCATACTGAGGCTAAACTCTTCGAATGTGTACACTGCCATATGCAAGCTACATTATAGTACTTACAGATAAGGATATAGACCAATGGCTTTAGTTCAAGGGTGGTGCAAGAATAGCTTGGCGCCTAGAGGCGCCAAGCTATTCTGGCACTTCCCTTGAAATAATTTAGTCAAACTTATTTCACACACTGGTGTATTCCGAATGATAAGGGTTAACGTGCGTGATTTAAAGCTGAGAAACATTTAAAAAAAACTCCGCCCCGCACGTGTTTTAAAAAAAAAACTTGACAGGACCTGTCGTGAACGTTCGGGTACCTTGCCCCTAAGTCGGCAAACCGGTTTGCAACGCAGTTGACTGAGTTTTCAACTGCGTTTGTCGTGCTGGCAAAACTCCCCTTAAAAAAAAGACAGGCCACTTCCTGTATGCAGCGAGTGGGCACCGCGATCACTGATGTAAATAAGCGATATTTCTACTGATAGCAACAGTAGCAGACGACACTCGACCACCCGACAGACAGAGCAGGCCATTTGTTTCTAGCCTGGACGCAAACTGGATATGGACCAGGCCGAGCTATCCGTAATTACACAGTACAGCCTTAAGCTTTATTTGATATCGGAAGGGTGAGGAAGGAGGGGTTATTTGTCCTTTTGTGTTTGTTATTATATCTTTTCATCTGGAGTGTCCTACAGCAAATATTTTTCCCGACGAGGGGCAGCTACTATAAATCAGCTTGACCCATGGCCACCTAAGATTGATCTCCTTTGTATCTTTTGGCAACTATGTAAACAGTCGATTGTCTCTCTCAAATCTAATTTACTGTGTTGGCTGTACATAACAATGCTTCTTTATTTATTCATATTAGCATACCGATATTAGACGTTGTGGCATCAACGAAGGTTATACTTATGATTATAAATCCTAAAAGATTCTGGTGCAGCAATTGTTGTGTCCTTGTTGTTTCCCCCTTGTTTTTTTTTGTTGTTGTTTTTATTGCTTTTTGTGTGTTTTTTGTTGTTGTTGTTGTTGCTGTTTTTTGAGGGGGGGGGGAGGGTCGATGGGGGGAGGGGATGCAATATATGTCTCTGAAGTACCAAAGAATGAATAAATAATATGAATAATATGAATAAATAAAGAAGCATTGTACAGCCTTTCAGGATCTTGCGACCTGCTGTGTCTTTCTTTCACACACACACACACACACACACACACACACACACACACACACACACACACACACACACACACACACACACACACACACACACACACACACACACACACACACACACACACACACACACACACACACACACACACACACACACACACACACACACACACACACACACACACACACACACACACACACACACACACACACCACACACACACACACACACACACACACACACACACACACACACACACACACACACACACACACACACACACACACACACACACACACACACACACACACACACACACACACACACACACACACACACACACACACACACACACACACACACCACACACACACACACACACACACACACACACACACACACACACACACACACACACACACACACACACACACACACACACACACACACACACACACACACACACACACACACACACACACACACACACACACACACACACACACACACACACACACACACACACACACACACACACACACACACACACACACACACACACACACACACACACACACACACACACTCACTGGTTTTGTGGGTACATATGAGCCTCCAGTGTGTGTGTGTGTGTGTGTGTGTGCTTGTGTGTCGAAAAGCCCAAAAGAAACATGCTCAGAATAGACGCTCACAAAACAATTTAATCCTCATATCTGGATCACCAACATGTTATAATTTGCTGGGAATAGTATTTCTAAAAGTGGTTCTTTCCTCAGAATTTTATCTCCAGTTTACATGTTTCAACTCTATTTTGTGTGTCCATGTATGGCAGTCGCTGTGTGTATTTGGGTTTCAGAGCTTATGCACATGTGCATAGACCATACATTTGGACTCAGATTTGATGAGGGTACACACAGCAACAAGTCAGACTATCTGGACATGGTGGGGGTACAACAGAGGGTCAATTGAGGTGCCTGGAAAATCTTCATGCACCAAAAGTGTCGAGGAGAAATGAAAGGTAGAAATATAATGTGCACCACCAAAGTGAAAACATCAGGACACTTATTCAATACAGAACACACCAAAGATCCATTGTGGCTTGTACTGCGTTCACTAACATGAATTGCTTGGTGATTTTCACTGTTGTCTTCTTTCAGACTGTTTACACTTGTTCTTATTGGCTTAGCTCTATTCACCTTTTTACCCCTCAAGGCAAGTGGAGGCTGTGTATCACATGTTACCTCGCCAACTTGTGATAAATAATTTCAACTTAGCACATTTTCCAATGATATAATTTCTTAGAAAAAAACAGTGTTCCCCCAATATGTCTTTGGCCAGTCATATTGTTTTGTATGAACAAACCCTAATCTCCAATGATTCAAACTGTCAGGCACCAAAATGCAGTGAAATAAGCAATATCGCGTCTTTATCTTGTGCATGGATGATGTCATGGGGCAAACAACTGTATGCAGGTGTTATGTTATCAAGTTGATACCAATGTCTTACCAAAAATAATTGAAAAAGGCATTCAGTTGGATAACATCTTGCACCAAAAATACGAAGAACATCAGCATAACTGAAAAAGATGCAACCACAAAAAGCCAGCTAAAAAAAATTGAGAGTTTATATGCAACAAAATAAACATGTGCATGTGTTGCGTACGACTTATGATACCAGTTTCATACAAAGAAATAAATCCATTTGATAATAACTGTTGGAGTAATTTCCAAGTGTATGGCTAGTTGGCTGACAGTCGAAAACATTGAGATTTGTGTCCCTGATTTTCTAGGTCAAACGTACTAAGCATGGGTCCTTTGATGTGGATACTTGATGCTTACATATTCTTATTGCTGTATTATGTTGTATTATTTGTATTCATTTTATTATGAGTTAGACTTTGCCATTGGTTCTTGTCATCTAAAGGGTCTTACCAGGGAGTGCAATGTCAGATGTACCTCTGACATTGATCTCCTTGATTTGATCCTAGATATGACAAGAACCAAAGTCAAAGACTAAGTTGGAATACAGCTGATAATATCACACTCTGAGGAAATGTGGCTGGAAGTAAGTTCAGTAACAGCTAGGGCAGGCTATACTAATCATGCAGTGTTTATATAATGGAAGTTCTAAGAGGACTGATAGCCAGTGTAGGCGTCATCCTCACTTCGAAATCTGCAACGTATTTTCGCCCGCACACATGAAGGTGGGCATTGTCATATCCCCCCCCCCCCCTCCCGAAACCTTCCATCCACAAAATTAAAAAAGAAACCCAATAAGCTTGACTGCGGAATTTATCATTTGAGTATTCAGCAAATACTCCATCAAATGTATACGCATAGTTGGCCACACTAGCAATTTGAAAAACACTTTGAGTCAAACAAAACTCACTAAATGTGGGTTTATTTGTGACACAGTGCTGCCACTGACAGCATATTTGGTGCCTATGTTCTGCCTCAAATACACAGTGGCCACGTTAGCACCAACCTGGTACTGGCTCGGCCTGCTCATGTCCAATGCTGTCGGTGATAAACGGTATCATGTGTGGCTGTGTTTGAAAGATGCTCCTTAGATGTTGTCTCAACTCATCCTCTCACATGTTGTTCAGCTTGTTCTGATAAATAAATACAACAGGACAATTATATATATATATTTACTTTTCAGCTGGTAAACAATACAGTGGTCGGTGAATATGGCCAACCTAACATTTCACACAAATTTACTCAAAGATGAAAAGGCAATGTTAGAAAGAGGGCCCTACAATTTACACACAAATAATTATGCACAATCAACAAGGGAGACAATTATTCCATTGGAGAAAATGATAAATGTTCAAGGCATTGAAATACAGAATACGGATTTATACCTCGAAACCATTGCTGATTGGACAAAATGATAAATGTCCAAGGCATTGAAATACAGAATACGGATTTATACCATGAAACCAATGCTCATTGGAGAAAATGATAAATGTCCAAGGCATTGAAATACAGAATACGGATTTATACCTTGAAACCATTGCTGATTGGAGAAAATGATAAATGTCCAAGGCATTGAAATACAGAATACGGATTTATACCTTGAAACCATTGCTGATTGGAGAAAATGATAAATGTCCAAGGCATTGAAATACAGAATACGGATTTATACCATGAAACCAATGCTCATTGGAGAAAATGATAAAAGTTCAAGGCATTGAAATACAGAATACGGATTTATACCTTGAAACCATTGCTCATTGGAAAAGACAAAAAGTCAAGATGGTCATACATCCTAAAGAAATTCAAACTTACAAGTCAACATTGATATGACCTTTTCCCTCCCCAATAATGGGATGCTATGGGCCACTATATTTGAAAGGCAGTAATCTTTACTTTACTTTGGGAAGACACATTGGCAGAAGTCCTCTTTGATGGACAATATGCACTAACCTCTGCAGCTCGAATTTTATCGCTGCTTTGCTCCTGTCTGCAGCAGACTCCACCTCCAGCAAGAGGTTCACACCTGATAGTGTCCCAATGTGAACCAGCCCCAAACCTGCCCCGAGATACTTTCTCAATGGACTGGGAAGGACGTGAGATGGAGGCCTGAGGTGCTTCTATGCTTGTCTGCTCCTCATTGGACTCTACACGTTCATCCTGTACAAATCAAAAACATTCGTGTCATGACACATATGGCACAGTGGATGCTGCTTTGTGTGTAATAAGCTGAATTTTTGCACTTACATACCATGAGGTGTTTGTTTGTTATGAGTTTGACAAAAGAATATACTTTACATACATAAAGATAGACATAAATTGCAAGGGATATGCCTCTGTGTGTTATGCATGATGTCCTCATGACTTACTGATATTATTTATCTATCACATTACAGTTTTTGTGTTGATTGTTTAGTTGTTTATCTTTGGGTGTTTTGGTTTTCTTCTGTTTTGGTTGGAAGTGGCGGGGGGGGGGGGGGGGGGGGGGGAGGGAGTAACTTTGGTCTGTGCAGCTTTGGCAATCACTAATGTTCAGATTGTAGTTTAATTCTCTAGTGTATACACTGCATGTGGAGCATAAATGTGTTCAATTTTCATACATACGTGAAAAATAAGCCTTGTTCATTTATCGTTTGTTGTTTTGACTAGAATGTGTGTATACTCAGTTATTGGTCATCACAAAGTGCTTGTCAGGCCATAATTAAATTGTTTACATATACAGGTAGTAAAGTTCCAGTATACCGTATTGCCAGAGTACCTGAGGAGGGTATGTGCCAAGTTTATCAGAAGCAAAATAATTTACTTTGAGTACCGTCAGGTTGGCCAACAAAGTGTTATTGCATGCACATTTTGTAACGTAAATTATGTGGGTTTGATATATACAGGAATTTTTAGTGTATGTAACAGATTCATGAACAGAAGTGTAATCATTTGACTGTACACAAGGATCAAGCTTGGCAGCTAAATTCACATAATTGTTGTTACTAATGCTTTCATTACAACAGACAAACAAACTAGCACCAAAAATACTAAATGGCAACAAGCTAAGAAATACACTTCACTTACCATTCCGGTGTTTACACAGGCCCATGTTTGCAGGCGGACAGTCTGTGCATTGTGTTTTGTGCTGCTTGCAGACACCGCTGAAAACAGGTAGACCTTTTGTGGCATAGGCAACATTTGGACCCCTGATGAAAAAAATAAAATGAACACAAAGTAACATGATGCTAACAAGGCTGTGAGGTAATACAAAAGGGTTGTGTTTGCGTGTACACATATACATCTGCCTTGCATCATCAGATCAGACATCACAACTGTCCCACAATATATACTCTTTTATTTTGCTAAAGTCAGCAGGAAAAATACACTGAAATATGCAAGAGAAAAACGCACAGGGTACTACATAATAAAAAGCAAACATACACAATGGAAAGGAAAAGAAGAGAAAACAGCTGCTAAAACTGTACTGAAATTGTATGACTAAAGTGCAACTTATCTGATAGCCCATGTTAGTTTACATCGGTCCCCGCGTCTTCCGTCAGAAGCAGCTGCAGTTGCTTGTTCTTTTCAGACTAATTACTTGCAGCATAAGAATTCATTCTGTACGAATGTGATTGCGAGAATTCCCCCCCCCCCCCCCCCATCGAAACCAGTGCGTAGATTTGACCGCCATCTTGCATATCCAAGGTAACCAATCACGCCGAGTAGCTGCCCCTGATTTTCCCACAATGCCACGTCGGCGATGGCGACCAGCGGCTGCTCAGGTTGCGTGTATGGTAACTGCTCAAATTGTACACCTGCACTATAATTATGTACAATATCATGGACTGGATGTACGTGTTGAAAAAATTCGTTCACAACTACAAAGTGTCAGGAGTCATACTTACATCTTGTACAGCCGTACATTCTGCCATCATCCCAAGCGCGTAGAAATCCGTGGCTGCCGGTCAGTTTCAAAGTGTCACAGTGCTGTTGCTAATCCCGATGATTCCGTGCAACAGAAAGTGGCCTGTCGTTTCCCGAGAATTTTATAAGCTCGGGATACGCAGTTGCCAACTCCATCAACTGAGTTACGAACCGATTTAACCCACTTAGGGGCAGGGCCCCAGCTGGGCCCTGTACAATCTTTTAAAAACACGTGCTGGGCGGATTTTTCTCATTGCATTTCAGCTTTAATCAAAAACTGTACTGAGACGACAAAAAGAAAGGAGCTTAGTGACTGCCGAACAGACAGGTGTTCCCTGCGGCGTTTCACTTTGAGTCACTTGATTCTTGTGGTTCGGTCACCGCAGCTAGTTTTTTTAGAGTTCAGTAGCGTAACTGCTACTTGTTCACTGCAAAACTTTTATTCAATTACGTAGCCTTTTATCGTTTTATATTTGTATAGTACTTTTTATTTCCGTGTTTTTTCCGTATTTAATTGTGTCTTCATTGTTTATTTTGTGCACTCTGTTGTATTTTGTAATTAGTCCAAGCGAATTCTCCATCAAAGGTGCAGTTATGAGAATAGGTCACCTCAATGTGTTCCATCTGTATAACAAACTAACCGACATATCTGTATATAGTAACAATCCTACTCCGTTCCACGTGTTCGGACTCCGTGAGACGCGTCTGAGTTCCTGTGTGAGCGATGCAGCAATCAGTTTCCCCAATTTTTCGGTTATTAGACGAGACTCCTTGTCTCCAGGTCAAACTGGTATCGCTGTCTCTATTCATAATTCTATCCAGCATTTAGTTCGTCGACGCGTCGACCTTGAAACGATGGGGGTGGAGTGCGTATGGGTCCGAAATCAAAATCGGTATTAATTGGGTTCTTATATAGAAATCCCGCCTCAACTTTTGAGTGGTACGATCAGTTTAGTCTGAACCTTGACAGAGCTTTAAAAAAAGGCCGACATTCTATTATTGGGCAATTTTAATATAGATTTACTTAAGCCGAACCCCGCCTGGGGACACAACGTCATTTCTGTTTGGCTTAGTACAGTTAGTGAAATCACATACCAGAATTACTTCAACTACTTCCAAGGTAATAGACCACATATATACTAATAAACCCAAAGCCGTCTCTGACGTTAATGTCTCCAATCTAAGTGTTCGTGATCGTTATCCTTTGGCGTGCTCCTGGTATTCTAAACTCCTTAAACCAAAAAAGAACGGCCATACAACTATAACGTATAGGACATTCAAACACTTCAGTAAAGACGAATTTCTATTTGATCTAGAAAATACTCCTTTTAATGATGTGCTCCTGTCCTATGATCTTAATACCGCCCTCAGTATTTGGTACTCTCTTTTCCGAAATGTACATAATAAATATGCTCCCCTACGCGAGAGGAGGGTAAAATCTCACACTCTTCCTCAAGGGCTTACTCCTGAAGTCGTGCAGGCGATGGCGCTTAGAAATGATCTTACTTAGCAATAAAATGTTTTGTGAATATAAACAACAGCGTAGCAGTGTTAAATACGTGATCAGAGACCCAAGAAAATAGTTAGTTCGTGACACGGTTAAAAACAGCAAGGATACCTCTGCAATATGGCGCCTTCTAAACACACTTACTAGGGCGTCTCCACGTACCCCAAGTACCATTCCCACTAATCTTACTGCTGATACATTCAATTACCGTTTTCTTTCTGTTGCCGAATCTCTAATTTAGTCAAGCCAGGATAACACTTATTACCGTTCTAATCTGCTGTCTGAGTTTTGTCAACAAAGAACAATGGGCACAGCCCCGTTCAACATCCCCATGCTAACTGTTCATGAAATGGGTTTACTCATAAGTAACCTTCCAAATAAAAAGTCCTCGGGGCCTGATGACATCAGCCCGAAAATACTCAAGCTGTCTCTCTCACACATTGTAGAATCCTTAACTTACATTTATAATCTCTGTATCCAGCATAACACTTTTCTTAACGAACTTAAATATGCGAAACTAATTCCACTTCGAAAAACAAAAGATCGTTCTGACCCTAATAACTATTTGCCTAATGTTTTGTCCAAACCACTGGAAAGTCACGTTCATAAACACCTGCTTGCTTAACTAGAAAACGGTAAGCTTCTCCACCCTTTCCAATCCGGATTTCGCCCGCAGCATTAATGCCACACAACAATTACACGCCTTGTTGACACATGGCTCGAGGGTCCGAATAAGTCACAGTTAACAGGAGTAGTCTATCTAGATTATAAAAAGGCTTTTGATCTGATTGACCACACTATTCTGACTGCTAAGCTTCACAAATACCTTAATAACGGAGACGCAGTTGCTTTTTTTACACCATACGTTACTAAAAGAAAACAAAAGGTTCTTGTTCATGGCTCATACTCCTCTCTCAAATATGTAAGCTTCTGTGTGCCCCAAGGGTCTGTACTGGGCCCCCTACTTATTTATTAATGATTTTCCTCTGCATATTACTTGCCATGAGGTACAATGCGACCTTTTTTGACGATGACACCTCAGTTCATACTATTAGTAAAGATATACAGGTAATTTCCGACAACTTACAACAAAGTCTTCATGACGCATCAGCTTGGTGTAAAAACATATCTATGGTTGTTCATCCAGTCAAAACATAATCGATGGTAGTCGCCACGCGCCCAAAACAGCAGATAATGCTCTATTACTTAACCTTTCACGTAAAGGTAGTCAGGTAGAACAGGTAAGCGCACTACAGCAGGAGATGGGTCAACCATGATGATTCAAGGGTAGTGCCAGATTAGCTTGGCGCCTGTCGGCGCCAAGCTAATCGGGCACTGCCCTTGAATTATCAAGGTAGTTCCATCTCCTGCAACTGGTGCATAGTCATTACATGACGCCTCCAAAATTTGGGAAATACGCCGTCGGGCTGAATGTGTTAACGTACCCACCTTTTGGACACTACTATTATACAGGTATACAGTTATACATTGGCTGCACCTCTTTTTGTTTTGCTTAGGTCATATCTTTAATATAGCCACTACTTTATAAAGGTAAAAGTGCGCCATACCTCCTCAAGGCCCAGCTGTCACGTAACACATTAGAGCTGTTGCTTCAAGCATAGAAACAGGCGAAGAGTAATATCAGCCCAGTGTAATTATGCTATGCTTGTGGGCACATGTGTATAACTAAACTATATATTATTTTCTTTCTTTCGTGTCTTCCAGTGATGTTGTCAGGCATATATAAGCCAGTGTTTGATGCCTAAGTTGTAGTTCTGTAATCCTCCTTGTTTAGATTGAATGTTAATTAGACCATATTATGTGTGCATTGTTGTTATTTAGTTCGTTGTAAAAGTGTTGTGTTCGTGTATTGTTTTATAACTAAACTATATATTATTTTCTTTCTTTCATGTCTTCTAGTGATGTGTCAAACATATATAAGCCAATGTTTGATGCCTTAGTTGTAGTTCTGTAATCCTCCTTGTTTAGACTGAATGTTAATTGGACCATGTTATGTGTGCATTGTTGTTTAGTTCGTTGTTAAAGTGGTGTGTTCGTGTATTGTTTTATAACTAAACTATATATTATTTTCTTTCTTTCATGTCTTCTAGTGATCTTGTCAGGCATATATAAGCCAATGTTTGATGCCTTATTTGTAGTTCTGTAATCCTCCTTGTTTAGATTGAATGTTAATTAGAACATATTATGTATGCATTGTTGTTAATTTCGTTGTAGAAGTGGTGTGTTCGTGTATTGTGTTTTGCTTGTAATGTGCAAATGTCATTGATTTCTTTTATTTTTGTGTTCATTGTATTTTTTATTGTTGTGTACAGATTGTAAAGCGCTTATAATTTTTAAATTAATAATAATAATAATAATAATAATAATAATAATAATAATAATAATAATAATAATAATAATAATAATAGCTCTTGTATAGCGTTGTTCTCCAGGAAAACACTGGACTCGCTGCGCATAAGATTAAGCGCTATACAAATACTCATTATTATTATTATTATTATTATTATTATTATTATCATCATACCCCTCTCTTAATTTCGTGATTTTTTAAATTTTGTTTCTTCATTTTCTGCGAATATCAGGCTGACAGTGATACGAAATTTTGTTTTGTCAAAATTGAAGATACTTTTTACCAAATACTCAATGCTGAGAGAATAGTGATATGTCTGGCCTATAACGATCGGGAAGTTCCCCGCGTTGCCTGGGAGCGTCGGCGCGTCCGCTGCCATCTTAAGAGGATACCATAGACTTCAGATAGTAGCGAAGTAGCGATTCAACACGTTTTTCTTCATGTTTTTTCCTCTTTGGAAACAAACAAAAACAGATTCTGGTTAGCGGTTTCCTGCGGTGATGTCAAGACTTGCTGTTATTGCCTGTAGCACGTCAGGACTTTCCTGACATTGTCCTGACTAGTCGCGAATCCTCTCAAGATGGCCGCCACGACTAGCGTGATGACGTCAGCTTCCCGAGCCCTATACTGGGTGCAGAAATATTTTGTCTTTTTTTTTTTTTTGTCCGATCAAGCTAGGTACAGCGTGCTGGAACGAAAAGGACAAAAATTTCTGCACCCAGTCAGTATGCATTTACCATGGGTCGTTCTTTCATGTCTAGCCCAACCCCTCAACCCCCCCCCCCCCCTCCCAGACCCGTCCCCTCCTTCATACATTCTCCGAAAATGTTTCTACGCCATTTCAAAGGTATTGTAAACTAAGTAGGTGTCTACTTAACTTTACTGGCTTTGAGCTTGTGGCTAGCAGTAACACCTGTATGGGATCCATGATGCCTGACTGTGTGTTTGTGGTGTTTTTTTTTGGGTTTTTTGTTTACTTAATTCTAGACTTGCATGATGAAAGCTCTACTTAAATAGTCGGGTCCCATAGGTGTGCCTCTGGTTTAGTCACATAGCTGTGTTGACCGTGACAGTTCAATGGTTGTGTCAGAATAGATTGTCTATTCTGACACCACCCTTGAACTGTCATGGCAGATCTAAACCCTGAACCCGTATGTAAGTCTTCAGATAGAAATACCCACATTCAGGAAATCCTTAATATATCAAACAGCAATGACGACGAAGAATAGAATTCTCTAAATATATATATGTGTACTAAAATAAAGAAATAATAATAATAATAATAATAATAATAATAATAATAATAATAATAATAATAATAATAATAATAATAATAATAATAATAAAAATCAGACGAAGGAACTGATACTCAAAACTTGAAGATGGACTGAGTCATTACTGAGTTATACCCTTCGACATGAGGTTAATACAACAAGAATGTCTGGCATTTTTTAGAAGTTAACTTGTTGTGTGCAATATCATCTGTATAACATCATACAAGGTTCATGTTTATATGGCAGTAAAATTATAAAGGTCCTGCTTTGGTGTGTGTTTGTTTGTTTGGGGGTTTTGGAGGTTTTTTTTTTTCTAACAAAAATTCACCAATATGAGCTTAACATCACCAATAAATAATACTGAGCTGTTGAAAAAGTACCTACCATGTTGGAAGGGTAGACAAGCGGCTGCCAACAGGACCTGCAGACTTGCCGTTCTTGTAACACACGAGCCTAATAAAACTTTTGTTTGGTGCGTTGCTGGAATCGTGTCTGCAAAGCTATGGTCAGCCGATCGCGCCAAAAAAAAACGTAAGTTTATCGTTTTGTAACCTCAGCACTGCCGAGAAACACTGACACTGCCTAATTGCAAGAGGCATAAAACCTCATGAGACCTCGCAGGTGAAGGGGGCTCATGAGGTTCCAAGACTCTTGTTGGTCCTACTTTGCATCTCTCATTTTTCGACCGATGGGGTCCGCTGGCCTTGAATTTACAATGATTTTATAACAACAGTTTGTGGCCACTAAAAGTCAGTGGAGTTTTTAAATAACCGTGAAGAAGCTATAAGTGTTATTCCTAATACGAATCATATAAAAGAAAGTAGACAGTACTCCTCGAAAGCGAGGACTCTGCAAGCAGTGTACAGGGACCGTGTTACTTGACGGCTGCGATCAGTGTCCTGCTCTATCGGCGCTAACAGTCATTCGCTTAACCCTTTCAGCCCCAAGGTCCCATTTCTAAAATTTTGGAGGTGTTGCCTAATGTTGCAGGAGATTGATTGACCATGATAATTCAAGGGTAGTGCCAGATTAGCTTGGCGCCTTCAGGCGCCAAGCTAATCTGGCACTACCCTTGAATTATCATGGTCAATCTATCTCCTGCTGTAGAGACTCGGGGCTAAATGGCTTAACTCGAATGAGTATCTGAAGCTACGGACAAAGATGAGGCCATTATACTACTTGTTAGTAGGATGAATGCAATTCATGAGACCCTGTGGCCTCTTGCAGATGCAGTGGGGCTAGAACAATTTATGTGGGAACTATATGCATTTTCTGACCAGTACTGATATTGTTGCGTCGAGTTAAACAAGGGCAGATTCAATAATTGATCTATGCGCTAGGAAGGCACGCAACCTGCGGATCCATTTTTGTAGAAAGCGAGATTTTCATTGTAATACAATGAAAATCCCTCTTTTTACAGAATGGACTTAATGTCTTTTATCTCCTTGCGGCCAGATCAGACGGTCAGGATCTTCAATGAACTCTGGACAGAATAATGTGAGAAACACGCTTTTAAAAAAGTCGCACCAGAATTTATTAATATTTCGGGTAAATTGTGTTGTTACTGTCTTTTCTAAGCTTGCTTCTTTCTTCGTTGGGTTATTCTCTGCATCTTACACGCTTGGCTATTATTCACCTTTTTTGTATGGGCAAGAATGTGAACTTTGTCCTATAAATCTGTGTGTGTCTTGCTGGTCATAAAAAAAGAACCCTCAGCAGTGTCAATGAAGGTTCAATCCCGGTCACAGAAGCAGGTCAAGCCCGTGCGTATTTTGTGGAATCAGGTCACGTGACAACCCTTATTCTCTGATTGGGCCATAAGCCTCTGAAGAGGTGTGACAACAGACTTTGCCAGTCAATAACATCCTATAATGTCGCATAATCATAAGCTGATTGCGCCGTGCTGGTGATTTTCTTTTTTTAACATCTTTGCCTTAAATTCGTTTTGTTGTGCGCGCGTTCCCATATTTTTCCACTGTGGTCACAAGGGACAGGGAGCCTACCCGACTTCAGTCCCCTGCCACCACCATGGATATTGCACAAGACTTCTTGCAACGTACTTTGAGAATCAGTATTCTATCGGAGGTGTCTGTAAGCTGATAAAGCCGTTCCTTTTTGTGGCAGTAGCTACTGTATTGGTCTAGGTGTGTCCAATGTACTTTCGAATGTGGTCGCAGGGTCAAGAAGCCTACGTGAATTAACCCTTTTAACCCTCACACTCTCAATAATATAATCAATAAAGCTAATAGAGTCACCATTATTGTTCAAGGGTGGTGCCAGAATAGCTTGGCGCCTTCAGGCGAGAAGCTATTCTGTCATCACCCTTGTACTATCTCATTTCAGAAGATGCCAAGCTGTTCCTGTCACCACCCTCAAACTATCATGACCGATCTTCCTCATTAACATTTATGTTGTAATTTCGAGAGGACAACTACCAAATTTGGTGATTTAAGGCTCATTGTGCTTGTCCTTGCTATAAACTACAAGAAAACTAACGTGAACTAAATAAAAAATTTTAAAAATTTAAAATAAATTTTAAAAAATCTACACACACAAACACACACACACGCACACACACACACACACACACACACACACACATAAACACACACACACACACACACACACACACACACACACACACACACGCACACACGCACCACACGCTCTCATACCATCAATCAGAGCAAAAGAGATAATCCTGACTGACTAATGAGTTGTTACTGATAGCTTGCATAATCGATCAAGTCTGGTCGTTTAATGACTGCAGTGCAGAGCGCTTCCTTTCTATTCAAGGGAACTAATCCTCTCCCCTCTACCCTAATCGGATCAAAGAGTCAACTCTGTCCAGACTGGTGCTTATAATGTGGAGTGTCTCAGAGCAGACTTTGTCAGTGGCATAGCAAACATGAGGAACAGTTACACGTAAGGCCGGCCAGCTGTATAGGTGAGCTTAGTCCTGCGCTATAGCGGAGCACCTTGCTTAGTGGCTGGCGCAGGACAAAGTTCTTTCATGCAGTTGGCCCTCAGGGCTAATTCTCACGCTTTGGAATCTCTAATATTCTCCCTCTCCCTCCCTTTCAAAGCAAAAGCAAAACAACAACAACAAAAGAACAAGACCACTAAATGAAACGATCAAATATATTTTTCATGCAAACAACAGCTGAAAATCTACATTTTGCATATATTGATGACAGTTAAAGAAATAGAGAAAGAAAGCTGTTCGGGCACCACCCTTGAAATATCATGGTCGATCCGTGTTCTGCTGCACTATGTGTATCAGGGGTGAAGGCACCGTTTACCCATCAACCAGCACTTTTTCTTATCAATACATGTCGTCATATCCACATAATCTGATCAGAAAAAAATCTGATCAAGCTCCTATCAGAAAATAAATCTACACCCCTCCCCCTCCCCCTCCCCCCTCCCCCTCCTCCCCCCCCCCCCAAAAAAAAAAAAAAAAAAAAAGAAGAAAAAAAAGAAAGATCATTCCACTCAAATTTTGTGACCGCATCGCTTCCAAATGCGCTGCCATTTGTCGATGCCATCACGTGACACGTCGGGCGATTTTAACCGGGAGGCCAACGTACACGCGTATTGAAAACTTCCGGTTGTCCGGCGCTCATGATGGTTGTGTATGTTGTGTCACTGAAACAATCATAATTTTTTTTTTAATGTGAACAGACACGGTAATGGTATCTGCTGGTCTGTGATTTTAGATCTTACGGCTTTAAGCCGTAAGGTCCAAAATCACAAACCAGCACACAATAAAAATAGGTAAAGATTGCTCACTGAATGAGTAATATAATATCTATATAATATGTAAATGGCAAGGGGAGACAAGTAACAGCAAAGGGCACACGAAAAACACCGAAGTGATTGAAAGAATAAAAGTGAAATATATATGAAACAAATTAATTAAATATCTGAATGTAATTTAGATCTTTTCAACTGACCTAAGCTGAAATAATTTGTTTTTTAGTTGGTTATATACATCAAATTAAGGATTTACTTACCAAATCGATTTCCAATCCGTTGAGTTCAGTGTTCTCCAGTTCAATCCAGTTTTACTCAAAATGTAGTAAAACTGTTGCCGCTAGGGTTTCACGTGGAAGAAAGACAATCTTTCTTTCTTTCCACCACTGTTTTCTGTTTTTCTTCCAGTTTTACTCAGTTCAGATCAGCTTCAGACGCCAACAACACACAACTGCAAGAGGCAAAGTGCCTCATGAGCCCCCGCAGATGCGGGGGCTCATGAGGTGCTTTGCCTCTTGCTGAGCCCATTCGTGTCCGTGTTCCTTGGTTTGACGGGTTTATTCCGTGTTGAATTTGACCTTCTTTCGAATATATCATTTTGCATCAACTATAGCAATGACATTTAGAGGCTAATCCCTTAAGTTTCAATGTATTCAGATTGTGTTTCTTGAAATCTCTGTTCATTGAATGCCAGAGCCCCAACCGTCCGTAATACATGAATCCGCATTGGGTTTCAACAAGAGGCATAAATCTTCATGAGCCCCCGAAAACGTGGGGGGAGGGGGGGGGGCATGAGGATCCATTCCTCTTGCAGTTGGGTTCGTGTTCTCTTAACTCTTTCTACCCCAGACACACCACAACAAGATAAGGATCGACCATGATAGTTCAAGGGTGATGCCAGAATAGCTTGGCGCCTATGGGCGCCAAGCTATTCTGGCAGCACCCTTGAACTATCATGGTCAATCTGTGTCCTGCACAGCAATGCAGTCTTCAAAAGACAAAGGCAAAATTTGGGGATTTCGGTGTTGGGGTAGAATGAGTTATTCGCGGCAGTGAAAGGGTTAAATACACAGAATGAAGTATATACTATACTTACTTGTTCAGAACAGGAGGAGTAGTGAGGACATTGTACAGGGTCGTGCCATTAACCCTTGCTGACCCAAGCTTGTCCATTTCCCTCTCGCCCACAATCCTGTGAAAAGCAACAACAGAATAACGGTGTTAGTGTGCTGGCCTCTTGGACTTTGCGGTTTTAGGCCATCAGGTCCAAACCCATATACAAGCACCATAAATAACACACACACACACACACACACACACACACACACACACACACACACACACACACACACGTGCGCGCGCGCACGCACGCACACACACACACACACACACACACACACACACACACACACACACAAACACACACACACACAATCACAGACGGTAATCAGATATATGACGATAAAAGCATCGAACACCATAACTATTGGGAACACGTCGGCGTTGATAGCCTTCTCTAACCAATGTTGCCATTTCATGGCAACATTGGCAAGAAAAGGCTAGCAAAACTGACGTATGAATTTTCGATATAGTGTTGAATGATTTTTTTCATCATGTAGACTGTAATTGAATGAGCATTTTTCTGTCTTCATGGCATGACAAAAAAGATGGCAATGTACAGGAGTGCCTTAATTAATAACGGACAAAATTGGACATGACGTTTCTGAATGGTTCAGCGGGAAAACAGAGTAAGCTCCCCTTCGTCTCACCTTCTCTGGCCGTCGTGAGGTGGCGCTGGCAACCAGTGGTCGTAGTTGGTCTCCAGCACATACCATCTGTAATAAATTAAAACCGTGCAATACAGCAATAACAGATACATCATCATCATCATCATCATCATCATCATCATCATCATCATCATCATGACCGCATGCAAAGACGTTAATAGCAGGGAGGGGGGTTGCACGTAAGTAGAACTTAGTGACAGCAGGATCAGCTCTGCAGAGCCGTGGATATCTTGAAAAGGATGGGTATGTGCGCCTTATAGCACAATACCATGCAATACAATGCAATACAATACTATACAATACAATACAATACAATACAATACAATACAATACAATACAATGCAATGCAATATGATACAATACAATACAATACAAAATGGAGTACTTTGCCTGTAATCTTACCTGCCGAAAAGAGGATCCAGGTAGTACCTGTTGAGTGCTGACACCCGGTCACGTGTGATGATCACCCCCTCTCCCTTAGCAACTCCTGACAATTCAAAATGAACAGAGTGAACGCCGTTCAATAAATTAACGCATTAATTTACTTACTTTTCTGAGAGGTTATATGGGATTTTTACATGGACAATTTTATTGTTTTATTTCATTGGAAAGATTTCAAGGACATAAAGATAAGCGCATTGTAATGAGAGAGTAAAAAACAAAACAAAACACATACACAAATATGCATCTTGAACAGTACTATTCGTTATTGGAATCATTGTTGTTATTTTATTAATTATTATACAATCTTGAGAAGAAGCTAAATGGCAAACAAGACAGTATGGGCAAAAAAGTGTGAAAACACCACCATCATCATCATCATCACCATCGTCATCAACAACAACAACAGCAAGATATAAAACAACATGGAAATCAAAGAGGAAACATCGAGGGTAAATAAAGCGTACTGAATCAGAATTAGGTCATGAAATAATCGAAACTCATACATTAAGTGGATTTGACGTCATCTTCAAGAAGCTTAGATTTGCATGTGCCCCTACAGCCGCAGGGGCACATGAGAATTTATACTTCTTACCAGCAATGAGTGGTTTAGTTTGCACCCCCAGTACGGTAACTTATAACAAGCAATCCCCATTTTGAGGTCTTCATCCGGGACCTTTTATCCATAACTCTATTTAAGAGGACTGTGCTTGTGATAGTTATCACGTGGACCAAGCAAGGCGGCCCCTATATACTGCTTAACACATTCGAGACGAACGGCATCGGGATACGTGGCTTCAGCCGCGTATCCGGACGCCGTTCGTCTCGAATGAGTTAATAGACGTTGTTCGGAAATCAGAGGTAGTTCAAAACTGCACGCGTTTCGAAGAACAATATCAATATGGATTAAAAGCCCGGACAAACACGCGATATGTCCGGGCTTTCCATGCATTTCTTTCGTGGAAACAAGTGCAATTTTGACCTACTTCTGATTTCCGGAAATCATCTATCGTGCTGTCCTCTCTCTTTCACTGGGCGCTGCTTACTTTCTTTGACCTGATCCTGAGTTAGGGATTTAGCTCCAATTGTATCTCACCTCCAACGATGATGTAGGCCGGAGCGTGGATGACTGTTGTGGCTAGCCTGGTGACCGCCTTTGAGAATGTTTCACTTTCTGCAAGGGTCTGTCAATGTATATGGTGTAATCATCAGTATTATAGTCAAATTTGATCCTTGACTGCCAGTGGACGCCTACTGTGTTTTTAGAACTCATGGTATCATCAACGATCCCCAGCCGTCAAAGGAGCATGGATTCAGAGTGGTTTCGGCAAGAGGCATATATCCTCATGAGCCCCCGCATCTGCGGGGGCTCATGAGGATCTATGCCTCTTGCAGTTGAGTTCATTCCTTCATCCCAACAGCGAACGGGCTAATTACATGAACCTGCATAAAATTACATAAAACGTCATAATGACCATTGCCGCTAATTGCATGAACCTACATAAAATTACATAAAATGTCATAATGATCATTGTCGCTAATTACATGAACCTACATAAAATTACATAAAACGTCATAATGATAAGTGTCGTTGCTGTCGTCTTCAGCTTCGTTGTCGTCGTAGTCGTCGACATCATAATCATTGAAAACGTCAGCGTGGTTGCTACAACTCAATTTTCTTTTCATAATCTCTGGACAGAACTATATAATTATGGTCAAAGTGCACATCAATTAAAGGTTCAACATATATTAAAGTACCACTACGCGTAAATTTGAAGACACATTTCACCACAATTTGTGTTTATTATGCCTTGTCAACACACCTAATGAACTTTAACAGCAGTTGGACACGCAGGAACAGCACACGCGTAATCGCACCTATTTATTCTGTGCAGACAATAGCGTGTCAATCTATTTTAGCTATTTCTCGTACTGATAGTGTTGTATTTCTAGAGCGGAGTGGAGTCATTGTCAGGTTACTTGATATAAAGAAGACGTATGCTGAACTGAGTTCTCCTGTGTCTAAATGAACCATTGCTAGACCTGTGTGTAGCGTTTCGTACCCATCTGTAACAGAAGTGTATCTTTGAACAGTTATGGCGGTAGTGGGCCTTAAACAGTCTTACTGTTTAGCCAGAGTATTAACAATGAAAATATATAATTTCAGATTTCATCACCGTATATGCTGATGACAGGTAATGTTTGTAAGTGGCAATACTGATGTGATACACACATTTTCCGTCAGTTTGTTACCCAGACGAAAGCTACATAATACACGTAACGGAAGGGACGTCATACACGTGACGGAAGTGACGTAATACACACCTGTCTAACCATGAAGCTGACAAACGAGGAGTTTCTGTCGAGGACAGCCGTCAGTAAGTTCTTCCACCAGCCTGCGTCGTGTTTCTCTGAAAATAAAGCACACAGTCTTACTTGTTTTCTTTCATTTACAACTGCTAACCACCTTTTGCTGATTGCTAATTATTCCAGCTGTCATAACCTTATCTCCTTGACTGCCAGTGGACGCGGATTGTGTTTCTAAAGCTTTTGCTCATTCCACGCCAAACAGCCCAAGTTAACCGTTCTAGAAACATGGACACAAAATGGCCTCTGCAACAGGCATAGATCCTCATGAGCCCCCGCAGTCGCGCGGGCTCATAAAGATCTATTTGTGATGAGGTTGGATCCTGTTCTATTTTCTCAGCAGTCAAAGGATTTTCAACAATCGACAATCGACCAGCGCCAGCACGTTTTAACGGAGTTTGAGATTTGTTCTGTTGGATTGTCCATGACGGGTTGAAACGTTCAATGATCTAAAATGTGTCTGAAATTATTCTGACCGTAAAACAGTTCCCCGCCACACTTGTCAATGGAATATGGTTTATGCAATATGTTTCTTGCAGCTGGTTCGTGTATACGTTTTTTCGGCTGTGAAGGAGTCATAAACCTTACCCTTGGGGTTTACGAATATTGTCTTACCATCCACATTGCGCTGGTCGATGCTGACTGTAAAAGCTTGAGGTCTCTGCCCAGTCAACACCCCGACATATCCTGCATAGGTTGTACCCGAGTATGCCGTCTGAAAACACAATCATGGCAATTACAAAATATATATATATATATATATATATATATATATATATATATATATATATATATATATATATATATATATATATATATATATATATATATATATATATATATATATATTGTTCGCTTTGAAACAATTTCATAATTTAATGAAGCCCATTTCTCAACGGGATTTGATGCAACGAGAATAGAAGAATTAATGTCAATGAGACAGAACGAAAACACTTACTTTTGAAGCAAAACTGATTTGAAATGTATCTCTAGATTACACTTCAAATCCACTCTGTGAGGTGGCCTTAGGCGCCAGATCGGCGTTCACCCAAATAACTAATTAGATAATTCTAATGACATTCCAATCTAAGGTTAAAAAAAAAAGTTTCGGATAATCTGGAAAACTTCTGAATGGCGAAACGTTGTGCACCATAGTTATATTTTGAGATAAATAAACAAACAAACAATATCTACCCCATCCAATAAAATAAAATATGAATCGACCATGATATTTCAATTTGGTTAGTTATTTTGGGTTTATCGCCGAGCAGGCAACTAAGGCCATCTCACGGCGGTGATATTTCAAGGGCGGAGCCAGACTAGATTGACGCCTATAGGCGCCAAGCTATTCTGGAACCACCCTTGAAACATCCTGGTCGACCTGTCTCCTGTAATGGAATATTTGGAATAGCCTTTCGAGGACGCCTACGAAATTTCGGCATTCCACTTCACGGATCAATATCTTAACAGAGAAAAAAAATGTTCACCGTACCTCATTGCCTCGCCGGAAGTTGACGCTGATGGTGAGGTTGCGCAGAAGGTCTGAACTATCGTAGTCAAGGTTACGCGCATGCCAGATGGTGCCGTTCCCGTCCTGGGCCACAATACTTGTACAGAAGCTGATCAACGTAAAAAAAAAAATTATGTACTAAAGGATAAAGTACTGGAGAGAATTGAGAATTTAGAAGTTGTAGGTATAGAAATAGAATCAGATCAAACGAAAAGTAGGCAGTGTCGTTAGAAAGCGAGTGCAGGCAGTATATAGGCAGCGACTCACTTGATCGCGGCAAATCTGCACTGCCTGCGCCGTTCTCGCAACACTTAAGTTAACCCAATCCAGACCAAAAAGGTGAGTGTCAAGCGTGTAAAATGCATAGAAGAACCCAAAGGATAAAGAAACAAAGACAGTTATAGCACAATGTATTAATATTTCGGGTGAAAACCCTTCTTCAAGTTAGACAAACGAACAAGTATAGAGATCATCAGCAACTTAGCTTGTCAGCGAAGTCTTGTCAGTGGCCATATTCCTCCTTTGCTGAAAACCTGTCAGTACCGACTGATCTCTGTACCTGTTTGTCTATTTTGAAGAAGGGTATTTACCTGAAATATTGATAATTTGCGTTGCAACTGGCCTTTCTAAGCGTGTTTCTTTCTCCGTTGGGTTCTTCTCTAAAGTTAACCCAGCATGAAAATGAGGCCAGTGCAGTCCTCTCCAGGCATGATGCATGGATTCTCATGATCTTCAGAGACTGCAGAAAAAAACTCAACCCTTTAGCAGTGTGTTTGTCGGTAACGCTCTTTATCGAGGTGTTTCATGCAGGAGTCACCTCCACACAGAGCGCGACCGACAGCCAAAGGGATTGTCTGTCCAAATTCAGATCAGGGCTCAGTGCGACAAATTAATTAACTTGTTAACCCATTCAGTCCCGACTCACCACAGCGAGATATGGCTCGACCATGATAGTTTAAGGTTGGTGCCAGAAAAGCTTGGCGCCTAAAGGCGCCAAGCTATTCTGGCACCATCCTTCAACTATCATTGTCGATCAGTCTCCTGAATTGTAATGCAGTCCTCAGAGGACAACTCCATAATGTGGGTATTTCGTACCTGGGACACATTGAGTTAATGTAACGCAATATTCCACACGTCTTGGGCTACCTTTATTATATCTATCGTATGATTTGCGGCATAGAGCGTCCCGTTCAACTAAAATATAACTAAAATTGCCCAAAAGGCCAAAATTTTAAACCCGGTGAGCAAATGCCATAAGGCCGACGTCAGGTCATAGTTAGCCCGTGCACGGCCCAAGCACCCTTTGCTCACTGTGGCAAACTTACGCGGTCAGATCGTACAGAATGTTGAGAATGATGGCGTCCCCCAGATTGATTCCCCAGTAGTTGGCCACACCTGTCATCATCATCATCTTCATTATCATCGTCGTCGTAGTCGTACTCGTCTTCGTCAGTATCATCGTTGTCCTTGTATTCCACGTCTTCGTCGTAGAAGTATGGCATCAGTTATTATTGTCGCATTGTCGTCGTCAACACCATCATCCAGTTACTTCGAGGGGTGGAGCGGGGGGGGGCCAACTTTTTGTTTGGGACCTTCAACCTCATACAAAAGGCCTCCCCGGTGGTAGACCTTGCTTCCAGGGGCCGAAAAATCGAAAAGCGGTGAGGAGTGGGGGGGGGGGGGGGAAGGAGAGGGGGATGGGGGTGGATAGGGGGGGGGGGGGAGAAGGCACCATTCGCGAAAATATCAAACAACGGGGAGAGGGGAGGAGGTCTAAACACCCCATAAAAGTTTGTTATAGCATTTTCAAGAATTTTTGGTCGGCGGACGGGGGGGGGGGGGGGGGGACGGGGACGGCGACGGGGGGGGGGGGGGGGGCGGTCCCCTGTAAACCCCCCCGATCCGCCCCTAATCGCCCCTGATCATAATTATAATCGTCGTCGTCAACATCATCGTCGTCGTCATCATCGTTGTACCCGTCGTCCCTGTCGTCGTCGTCGTCGCAGTTGAGGGATTATTTATCAAGGTCGCATCGTAATCATCATTAGCATTATCCTTATCGTCGTCGTTGTCGTTATCGTTATTGTCTTCGTCATCATTGTCGTTGTAAGGGTCGTCTCCCGGTATTAGCTAACAACATAGTACTGCTCGGTCTTGACCATGAACTCATTCAAGGTGTCCCGCATCAATAGCTCCCCCCAAAAAAATGTCGTGTAGCGTTGATGCGGGGTGCCTTGAATGAATTAATCATCACTCGTGATTATCATAATCATCATTTTCGTCACCGTCATCCATTATCCCCTATAATAATTAACTCATTCACAACGGACCGCGTATCCGGATGCGTGGTCGTCGTGAATGAGTTAACCTGAGACTGTGTAGCCTTAGAACTATCATAACTGATCCATCTACTGCTTTCCTTTATTTATTTCTATTTTTATTTCTTTCTTTCTTTTTCGGGAGGTAGGGGGTTGGGGAGACGGGGAGGGGGGGGGGGGAGGTATGTTTGCTTACTTGCTTGCTTGCTTCAGTGTCTCTTTGTTTGCTTTGTTGCGTGCTTGTCTGCTTGGTTGCTTGAGGCTATTTTTTATTTTTTCATACATAAGTACAAACAAGCAAACGATACCACTGAGCCTAAACATACGAACCCATGATCTCCTGGGCGAAAGGAGCCGGCAGAATATTCTCAAGATCTTCACCAATCTGTTGAACTAAGGGGAGCAACTTGACTGGTAGGTAATTCCTGAAAAATTCGCAGTTCACTACCATAGAGTAAGCAAAATGGTGGTGACCGGATAAACGCGTTTCAACCCTTTTCATTCTGAGACAGTACTGCTGGAAATTAATTTGAATTATGATAGTTCAAGGGTGGTGCCAAAATAGCCTGGCGCCCGAGGTGCCAAACTATTCTGGCACCACCCTTGACTGAACAAAAATGGTTGGTCTATCTACAATGTAGCCTTCATAGGACAAAAAGCAATTTGTTATTTTAACTCATTCTACCCCATCACCGAAATCCCCAAATTTTGCCGTTGTCCTCTGAAGACTGCACTCTAGTCCAGGACACAGATCGACCATGATATTTCAAGGGTGATGCCAGAATAGCTTGGCGCCCATAGGCGCCAAGCTATTCTGGCATCACCCTTGAACTATCGTGGTCGATCCTTATCTTTCTGTGGTGTGTCTGGGGTAGAATGAGTTAAATCAGCCTCAGGATGTAATGGGGTAATGCAATGCCAATTGAAATGGTTCGTTGTAATCTCCAAGGAGCACCCATGAGCGTCTGAGGTGGGTTTTAGATTCGGCCACTTTACCTACATTTTTGTTTCTGAGATCGTTTCCCAGTCAACGAACAAAAGCCAAACCCGTCAAAGAAACATGGATACAAATCGGTCTAAGCAAGAGTCATAGATCCTCATGAGCCCCCGAAGTTGCAGGGGCCCATGAGGATCTATGTCTCTTGCATTTGGATCGTCCTCACTTTTTCTCGGCAGAGAATGGGTTAATTAGCAGCATGTTATAAGCCTTGTAGCACTGTAAAGTTTCAGAATGGCCTCAGTTTAGCGTCAATATTCCCGCAGCACAAAGCATCAACATAAAATGTCTGCACTTCGTATGCAGTACTGCGCTGTTATTTACCGTTACAACTGATGTTTTCTAATGTTATTGTCCCACGAGGGGAAATTTAGACTGCCTTAAAAAAAAAAAAAAAAAAAAAAAAAAAAGGCAAAACGCGTCGCCACAGTAGACATGCATCACGCATACATTTTGACCTTCAGGGTTGAAATCTCTCAAATGACAGTAGTCCTGTAAAAACTACATTTCAGTTCAGGAGACAGAACGACGAGTTTAGTTCAAGAGTGGTGCGCCTAGACCAACATATCGTTCAAAGGTAGTGACATAGTTTTGTGCCTAAACGAGTCGAGCTATTTTGGCAACACACTTTTTAAACTGTTGTGGTCGACCCGATGTCTTGTTGCAATGTGTCAGTACTTAAAACCTTTCGCTGCTGGAGCACAACTAGCAATTATCAGACACGTGCAAGGGGTATAGATCCTCATGAGCCCCCGCTTTTGCGGGGGCTCATGAGGATCTATGCCTCTTGCTGACCCTATTTTACATCCATATTATTTCGACAGATGAGGTTCTTTGGCGTTGATCTGAATCAAAGTTGTTGTTGTTGTTGTTTTCAGGAACGCAGTCCGAGACTAGAGAAATGAAAAAAGTGTTAAGGAATTAGCCCTTTCACTGCCGATGAAATCTGAACACGATCCGGCTGCAAGAGACATATTGCAGGGCTCATGAGGATCAATACCTCTCGCTGACACCACTTTGTGTCCATGTTCGTTGGACAGCTGGGTCTCTTTAATTTGGCGTATGCTTCTTTTAGGCGCGAAATGGACACTTGCACTAAACTTGATATACTTACAGAAGCATCTGCTCGATTTCAGGCAGATACACTCTGTGATCATCCAGCACGGCCGACCATCGTTCTTGAGGTTTCGCGTTCAAATCCACAGTGTAGACCTTCACCGGCTGCGGGTCGGACGGTCGCCCAAGGCAGGCGGTCGCTGCCAGGAAGGCGGCGAACGCCGAAAATACAAGAGAAACTTTCATTGTGTTCTCACTCGCAATTGTTCTCTCTGTAACGTTTCACTGTGCAGCGTACGCATTGCTCAGGCCGTCCTTGCGCTTTAGTCCTGGTAGGCAAAAATTCTTGGGCCGACGTCGGCCGCAGTTGGCCCGCGCACGCGCGGGCCAACTGCGGCCGAAGTCAGCCGGTAGGCTTTTAGCTACCTGGGTTGTCCGCATGGCTGACTGGAATTTGGGTTGTGGTGATAACTAATCAGTAATGACTGACGCCACTAAGAGATAGTAAGTTCTTTAACTAAAGGCCGGTTCACACAGAGTTTTAACTTTCACGCAATTCCCAGTCGGCAAGATGATCCTCGTGCCGAAGCCAGCCTTAGACGGCCGGCGCACGGCCGTGCGCCGCAGAGGTCTTTTTCCTGAGAGTAGGCCTACTCATCGTCGACCTTGGGGCAATATCCCAGTTGCTCCGAGCAGCTCGGGTGTGTACTGGCTTACCTTCATTGCGTGAAGTAAGCAAAGGATTGCGTTTATTTACTTATTTCTTGTGTTTGTTGTTGTTTTTGTTGTTGTTGCCTGTCGGATACAACATATTGCGGTCGTTGTACATGTACATTTTTTTTATGTCAAAAAGAACCAATCGTGGCGATCGGCACTAGAGCAGCTGTGTAATAATAATCAATACGCATAGACGACTAACCATTCACAGCGATCGAGACACATTCCGTTGCCTTATGGTAATGATAGTTGAATCCAACCGCTCTTGTGAGTTGAGCTTTAGGAAATACTGTTAGTTTTTTTTTTTTTATATCAGTAACTGACAGATTGAGTCACATGTAATGTATTCATGTCTGTCCTGTTTTAACTAATTGTGCCCGAGGTACGAAATACCCACATTTTTTGAGTTATCCTCTGAGGACTGCATTACAATTCCGGAGACAGATCGACCATGATA
>BTPG01000001.1:150827779-150842779 GCA_036245525.1 Semisulcospira habei
GTTCACATTGCACCACTAGGCGGATGAGCTGTTTCTGACAGCCAACGGCTAGAGGACGGAGGAGATCAGGTTGGATCCAACGGCCAAATGTGGGGGAGTAAACCCTTCAAATCAAGAGTGGAGCCCCGAAGGCAGACAGCTGCCTGTATTCACGCACTGGCAGCTCCTGCAGCCAAACTGGTGCCAAACGTACTGCTTTGCATTCCTTTGGGTACATCAGCGAGGCCGAGAGGGGGATCTTGACGACTGGGCACCCCAGGATCTCCATACACTTCGCCCAGGCTTGCGCCCTGGAGAGGTTACTCCAGTGACTGACCCAGCAAGCGCATATACTCCATTGTCTTCCGAGACAGGATGCCAAAAAAAAAAATTGATTGGCTGCAGCTGTTCCTCTACTCACGGTTATGATACAATGTTTATGCGTTTGTCCGGCCAAAGGCAACGCACATGTCAGTTACATAATTATACAGTGCTTTGCATCAGTTCACGACTGAACATCGTGTAAACGAGCCCAGGGCAAGCAATCTAGTATTCCCGGAGGTACAGGTATGGTACACATAATTCGTCTTTTTCTTGTTTTATGAATAAGATAAACAACGTAATTAATATATACAAGCTGGTAGACGTTTTTGTCCCAAACAAGGGCAGCACAAACACAAGTTCAAAATTGAGAATTATCACATTATACCTAATTCATTGTTCCCGAGGTACGAAATACCCACATTTTGCAGTTATCCTCTGAGGACTGCATTACAATTCAGGAGACCGATCGACCATGATAGTTCAAGGTGGTGGCAGAATAGCTTGGCGCCTATAGGCGCCAATCTATTCTGCCATCACCCTTGAACTATCATGGTCGACCCATATCTTGTTGTGGTTTGTCTCGGGTAGAATGAGTTACAACTCGACGGTGGTCAACTTTTCCTGAACTAGACCGATACGTAACACAGTCAGTTTTCTCGTTTTCATACTATGGGACGAACGGGTCTTTGGTAGCTGCCTTCCGAAAACCACACTCCACTTCGGGAGATAAATACCTCATGGTAGTTCAGGGCTGGTGCCAAAACAGCTTGGCGCCTGCAGGCGCCAAGCTGTTTTGACACAATCCTAAACTATAGGCAAGGTGGTTCACATTATTGTTCAGTGTGAGCGCGTCGGGTCTGGATGGGATGAGTTTTTTTTTTTAGCGAGTTAGTTATTTGGGTGTATCGGCGAGATGGATGAGTTCAGTAGTTTAGTATTGGTTGGTGGTTGTTTTTTGTTTGTTTGTTTGTTTGTTTGTTTGTTTGTTTGGTTTTTTTTTTTTTTTTTTTTTTTGGTTTTTTGTTTTTTTTGTTGTTGTTTTTTTTGGGGGGGGTTGTTGTTGTTGTTGTTTGTTTGTTTTTTTTATTTTTTATATAATACAGAGAATAGTACTGCACAATGCTTTACAAACAAATAATGCGAACTGTAATTCTAGAAAATCAAGCGCAAGCAGCAGAACTATCATTACGAAATTTCTACCAACATGCAAGTGTTCATTAATCAGATCAGTTCTTATTTGCGTATCTTTGACGGCTGGTTTAACACGGATACAAAAAGTTGTCTTTCCTCTAATCAAGGTTGTTTTGCCTGGTCGATTTTGTCCAGTGAAGGTTTGGTTTAACGCTTCCCTTTGTCGCTTCTCGGGAGCTCATGAGAATTTATGTCTCTCGCTAGCCCTCTATTCTTTAGTTTATGCCTGGTTTTGGTCCCGTTTGCGCCTTTTCACTAGAATGCTCGGTTATCGTGCAGTGGCTTCAGAGGCAAAAATTGGCGATTACTGCCAGCGATGGAGATAAGGAATTTGCCTAAAATCTAAAGCGCTTGACGAATAAGTAATGCTAACCCACTGGCTGTGAGTAGTGCGGCTTTTGTAGCGATGATTCCTGCATGAATCATCGCGACAAAATTTCCGACAGCCAAAAGATTTAGAAATTTGTGTTTGACTGACATCCATAAAATTCCCCTTCTTTGACATAATTATGTACTGATATATTGTATAACAAGAAAATCAATATTCATGAACTTTCTTGATATACTCTAATTCCCATTATCCATTGCAGACCAGAAAGACTCATATCTTGATGCTTGCCTCTGTCCGCAATGCAAAAACGCTAATATGCGCATACTGTCACATTAGCAAGCTCTTTACGCGCACTAGTTGTTAAATATTTCTTAGTATGTACGTACGCTCGAAATTGCTTTCCCATATAGACACATAAACGGAAAATTGACACACGAATCGAGTCGCCATACTATTGAGATTGACGACACTGGTGTGCGCTAGTGACAGTGACAACCTTACAAAAGGACTAAATAAAGAAACCTACTTGAATTTTCCGTCTTTATCCGTGTTCTAGTTACAAGTAGATTTTACTCAACAACACGCACAATTAAAGAAAGCACTGATATCTACACAGACAAACGAAATCTCCGCGCTGTGTCCGTCGGCAGTCCAATACGTGACACACAACAGGTCACCATCTGGGCAGAGACAAAAACACTTCGGAAGTATCACACCCACGTTCATAAATAGACATAGTTTTTAATATCTGTGATCGCACCTAAGGCAGCTTATCCGCCTGGTTTCACCAACATCGGAAGGTGCGTTTGGAAATTTGCGCGATGAAACATGTTCAACAATGTCAGATTTGCTATGTTCTGTGTGTTTGAAGCATATATATTTGGTGTTGGACGGTAAAGTTCCCTTCAGCCTATGTGCATGTAAACATTGCGTCATGTCACCTTTCCAACATTTCAGAAAAGTCTGATTTAACTCTAGACTATGCGGGCCTTAGATTGTGACGTTAAATAGTTTTGTGGTGACGTGATTTTTCTAGTACGTTTAGTACACACAGTGCCACTATCAGTGGCGCTAAGGGACTATGTTTTAGCGCAAATCCAACAACAACAACAACAACAACAACAAACGTGAAAATCTACAGCGAAAATCTACACAGCCTGAATGAACCTGGCCGTAAATCTACGCAGTGTAATGTGTGTTGTCGCTATTCCATTGAAATATTTTTATTTGAGAAAATTCAAGCATTTGTCGATTTCTGCTGAGTGGAGTCATGCTGTGAAGATTCATGCTGAGATTATTTTGCTCTAAAAGAAATGAAAAATCAGAGGAACACATTTGCACTGGGTAGATGTACGCCTGGGTGGATATGCGCTGAGTACATTTCGGTTAGTTGTGTCAAGCTGGGAAGTTTTATATCCAAACATAGCGAAATTGGCCACTTCAGCTCCAATGGCGGTAATCGGAAAGACTCTGGTAAAGTTTTGTTTCGGACTGGGTACATACATTATATTGAGCAACATTTGCTTGATGCAGTGCCGATAAACAGACCGACGTGATTACTTGACCCTATCAAAATGTCCTCGGACATTTTGATTCGGGTCTCGTAATAACTTTTGCCTGTTATCGGCACTATATCGAGCAAAATGTTGCTCAATATAATATAATATCAAGTTCCTCATCCCTTATGCATGTACAAAGGCTCTTTTTAATATGTTTTGCGTCTGAGGTGGGAGGAGGAGGGGGGAGGGAGGGGGGAGGGAGGGGGAGGGTTGAGGGAGAGAGATGGGGAGGGGCATTCAGTTCGGCTCTTCTGAGTTTAAAGCTCTAACAAACAGGCGTTTCGCAAGTCTGGACGACTGTTTGAAAGATGGCGTATTTCGCAAGAATAGCCACTGTCATATATTTTGCACCTACAAATGTGATGACGCCCTATTGTATCCTTGACTGTTACCAAATGATAACCTCCTCTGTTTTATAAGCGAGGTAAATAAACTCCTCTCCGCAGTTACTTGCCCTGCATTTTCCACGCGGCTCAATTATAGCGCGCGTGTGCCTGTTATTGTTGCTGCGTTGTCAGAGGCGCTCACTGGCTTGCTGAAAAGCCCAAAGGATTACCCAAGGGACGTAACAAGACAAACAATGATTGGGTGACCACACACGATTACGTACCTTTCATGTGTGTACAAATGGTATGTTATTGACTGTCCGAGTTTGCCTAGACTCAGTAGAACCTGAATCACCTCCTATGCCTGAAAAATTAAAATGTATGTGAATGGGCCAATACCGGGTTTGCAAGATGCATAGATTCTCATGAGCCCCTGCGACTGCAGGGGCTCATGAGAATCCATGCATCTTGAGACATTGAAATGAGGTTTTGCTGATATACTCAGTGGACAATGAAGATAACAGAATGCATATAGTATAAGAGAAAGTCGGTATCATTAATTCGAAGCGACTTCTTACAAACAGTAAATGCTCAATAGTTCGCAATGTGCCCTTTATACGCGTTCTTAGTGTCTCTTATAATAAGAGACGCGGAAAGGGCTCACTTAGAATTATTAACACATTCTACCCCAGGACCGAAAGCCACAAATTTTGAAGTTTGCCCTCTGAAGGACTGTATTACAATTTCAAGAGACAGATCGAGCATGATAGTTCAAGGGTGGTGCCAGAATAGCTTGGCGCCTAAGGGCGCCAAGCTATTCTGGCACCATCCTTGAACTATCATGCTCGAATCATGTCTTGCTGTGGTGGGTCGGGGATAACATAAATTATTAAGTTTTGAATGAAGTCAAATGAAAGACGTTTCTTGTCTTCTTCTCCTTTATACACAGAAAAGTTCGTTCGTTCGTCCTTTGTTCGTTGGTTGGTTCGTTTGTTCGTTCGTTCCTTCGTTAGTTAATTAGTTAGTTAGTTAGTTAGTTAGTTGGATGGTTGTGTGGTTGGTTTGTTGATTAGTTAGTTAGTTAGTTAGTTGTGTGGTTGGTTGATTAGTTAGTTAGTTAGTTATTTAGTTAGTTAGTTAGATAGTTAGTTAGTTAGTTAGTTAGTTAGTTAGTTAGTTAGTTAGTTAGTTAGTTAGTTAGTTAGTTAGTTAGTTAGTTAGTTAGTTAGTTAGTTTAACGACTCTTCACGAGCAGGAGACTAAGGCCATATCACGGCGCGGAAGAGTTTTTCGGTTACACACAATGTATAGCAGATAACCTGTTGCGTGTACCGTCTTAAGGCCCCGCCACACATGCCCGATTTTGAGGCCGATTCTCGATCAGTTTGGAATAGGAGTATGATCGGACCGGACTGCAAAAACGTGTGCACTGCCACACATTCCCCGACTTTTTTTTAGCCGACCGGTTTGAATCGAAGATCAAGGTCGTACTTGTTCAGCGAACGGCTGCTAGTTTTGACAGTGATGATGATGTGTTTGCATTATCAGCAGTTTTGCATCATATTCGGGAAGAGGCGGGCGAAACATCGGCAACGAAGGTGGTACTGATCTTCCGCCATTTTCAACCTGAAACGACATGCTTTTCGAGACGCGCTCTGATTGGTTGAAGCTTACAATCGGGGCCGATTCGGATCGGAAAAATAGAGCAGGTTCTAGACACCCGATTCCCAGCCGATTGGGATCGGATCGGATATATGACGTCATCCGATTGCAATCGGATCGGAATCGGCTTCAAAATCGGGGCACAACCGGCACGTGTGGCGGGGCCTTTACACGGATTGTGAAAAGAAGGGTAAACAATTCTTAGTCTAGGCAAGACAGCATTGATAACACGTTGCATCGGCACCATTTTGGCAATTCAAGCCCACCATGCAGCAGACCACTTTAAACTCTGTGCTTCTGTAATCTTCGTTAATTCAACACCCATACAACCCAAGCTGTCTCCGCAGGAAAACGGATTCACAGTAGTGTCAGCAAGAGGCATAGATCCTCATGAGCCCCCGCAACTGCGGGGGGTTCATGATGATCTGTGCCTCTTGCAGATGGGTGGATTTCCAATTTTCTCACCACTTAATGGGTTAATGAGCGACAGGTGTGAGGTGATATGTACGGGCAGAATTTGAACGTATGTAAGAGATATTCTAGCCTGCCAAAGCCGAGGGGCAATCTATATTATGAGACAGGTGATATTTCATAAGTGTGGTCGCTCATGACAGGTTCTGCTGTATATTATACAATGGCATTTCCATTTGTAATTGTCAGGCCGCAGGACTGACCCCCTTTTATTTGAACCAATGGCATCTTTTCTTGTTCTGTTCAGCCATTGATTTTTCTTCTTAAGTTTCAACCAGACAGCCCTGTCATTTAAACCAATGAATTTTTTTTTTCTTGTGCTTTTCAACCAATGACTTTTCTACTTCGGTTTTAGCCAAACAACCCTTTCATTTGAACCATTGAATTTTGTTCTTGTATTTTCAGCCAATGATGTTTCTTATTGTTGTGGTTCAGCCAATCCGAAGGAACGACACGATGCAGGCACAGTTTCACGCAATAAGCGAAACAGGGGTGCACGTTGCTGCTGGTTCAGAAAAATGGGTATAGATATAAATATATCACAGATGTTAAAACAAATCTACGGTGTTTCGGTTCTTCTCCAAACTGCTCTGTATGCTGTCTGGCATGGTCAGAGCCGAACATCTCCGAATAGAGATTATCTCTGAATCAGAAGTCGGTAAAACGTTGCAGGGACTTCAAACATTGAGTGGATTCATCAAGCCTTTTCTTTCAGCAAGAGGAATAGATTCTCCTGAGTCCCTGCTACTACAGGGGCTCATGAGACTCTGTGCCTCTTGCTCGCAATGCGTTGCCTCATTGGCATCCACAGTTTGAGGTACTTATGCGGCATTAACTCATTCAGCCCGACGGCCGTATTTCCCAAATTTTGGAGGCGTGATCTAATGACTATGCACCAGTTGCAGGAGATGGATCGACCATGATAATTCAAGAGCAGTGCCAGATAAGCTGGCGCCAAACTAATCTGGCACTACTCTTGAATTATCATGTTCGATCCATCTTCTGCTCTATTACGTCAGGGCTGAATGGGTTAGCATTACGACTGCTACGAGGACGCATGCGACGCTCATGGGGGCGACTGAGCGTCAAATAAGGTCCTTTATTACTGCCTGGGCGTCCTTACTGTAAAGAGCACAACCTACTGTGATTGACCTGATTGTGATTTAGAAATACCTGCTCTTCGTTCGGTACTTCTTAAGCCAGGCTTGGTCTGCGTGAACACAATAACACATAATAACAAGCAGATCAGCACTCATACTTCTGCTAGAGTATGCCGAGGAATCGATTCCACTCGTGATGCGGCCAGCTCTCGTGCTTCACTCATTTAATAAACGCGTCTTGATCTTCTTCTTGATCTTGATTTACGGAACACCATTGTTTGTACATGCCATATTTTTGGTACGCTCGCGTATGCTCACGTATTAGTTTTCAGCGCAATGCATTAGACGTTAACTCATTCAGCCCCGACACACCACAGCAAGACATGGATCGAGCGTAGTAGTTCAACTCAAGTGTGGCGCCAGAATCATCGCGACAAAAATCGCTACCGACAGCCAAAGGGTTAAAAGCCTGGACAAACATGCGATATCGCATGTTTATAATGGGCTTTTTATCCACTGTTTTCGTCGAAACGCATGCAATTTTGACCTATTCCTCATTTTCGACAATGCCTATTAAAAAATCTGACATTAAAAAGTTGCAGTTACCTTTATTTCTCTTCTTATTCTTTTTCTCGTTTGATTTATTAATAAGAAAGTATTTCATCTGAAAGTATTATTTATTTCAACGTGACATTGCAGCCTTTTGTTAACCACTTTAAAACTGTTGTTGTCGTTGTCGTTGTTGTAGCTGCTGTGTCGATGAATAATCTAATATTGATACTAAAGGTGTGTCTGTAGCATTAATATTGTATCTCTAACTGTAATTGTTCTTGCTGATGTTTGTTGATGTTGTTTTTGATGTTGTTGTGGTTTTGTTGTTATCGTTGTTGCTCTGTTCTGTTATGTTATGTTTACTGTATTGATAAACAATTTGTTGTTACACTAGAAGTGTGTTAATAGCTTTAAAATTTGACTTTACATGTGATTATTGATGTTGTTGTTGTCGTCGTTGTTGCCTATGCTGCTGAAAATATTGATCTTGCTGCAACTGACACTAATTAACGACTTAATCGTTTTTGTGATGTGCTGACATGGCTCCTGAGGCCGTGAGGGCCAAAATCACAGACCAGAACACAATTTTCTGACGTAGTGCCTGTAACTATGTCGTTTAGGGTCCAGTAACCAATTATGCACATGATTTCCTGATGTAATTAATGCCTGTGTAACTTAATATGACCTACACAAACGATGACGCATCAGTCTATTATGCACGGTTATATCTGACGTTATTAATGTTTTAACTATGACGTGCAGGGTCCAGTGACGCATCAACCAGGAACGCAGGGCCAAGTCGTCATTGCTCAGCCCAGAATCTGGTTGTTCCAACTCTTCAGCTGTTTTGACGAGCTTGGAATGTAATTCTTTGTTTAAATCTCATTCTACTTTTACGTCATACAATGTCGTCGTATTACTGAATTCCTTGCATCAAGTACAGTACTATGTCATAATATCATCAGATTATATTATTGTGTCATCTGCTTCCAGTGCGTGTGACGTCAGGTTATGACGTATTACAGCTGTGGTCTACTTTTCCTCTTCTCTGTCCGAAAAATGCGAGCACCACCTAAATGCAAGAGGCAAAGAACCTCATGAGCTCCCGCTGATGCGTAGGCTCACGAGGTTCTTTGTCTCTTGCTGTCCCTATAAGTAGCCGTGTCCATTGGACTGGTGGCCTTTTTGTGCTGCGTTTACGTTCACTACATGGAACAAGATAACAAAAATCCATATATTTCGCCTAACGTTTCAATATGCAAATGCATTGTGCCATTGTTTAAATTTTGAAATTGCGCCTTAAAGACACACATGAAAGTATGCCTTTGAGCGTGATACACGTAATCCTATCCTAATAATTATGACATAATACAGTAATTGTATTGTTGTAAAAAAAATAAAAATAAAAATAAAAAAAATAAAAAAAAAAGATTTTCATTATCTATTACAATAAACATCTCGTTTTTTAAGAAAAGATTACCATGAAAATCCTCGCCTAGGCAAAAAGACGGGTTTGGTCTATTAGAATGTCCTTTGAAAGACCGTGAATAAATCGATTTAGCGCAGCTGCAATGCGCATGAACTGGTCAGTGTTCAGGTCGTACTCCATAGGCAATCGATGTCCCTGTCATCCGAAACCCTCCCATTAGGGCCGTTCATTATTAATCCAGTGCTGTTGACGTAGGAATCCCGAACTGATTTTTTCACAGGTGGACTTATTGCATCTTAAGTAGGACAGAAGCAGTCGACTACAATCACATTCATGATTCCTGACACAATAATCATGTTGGTCCGTCTGACGCACAGCCGTAAACTTTAAAATCACAGACCAGCACACAAATAAATCGCAACGTCACGTGGTCGTGTAAGTACACGTAATCGTGCTGACGTGAAATACTCGCAATGACGTCACATAATCGCATTTACGTCACATAATCGTTCTGACTTCACATGCTCGTACCGAAGCAATGATAGTGAGGTTCGTTTGAGACGAACGAGACTGATATCACGGCGGACAGACATCACTCCGATCATCTCCAAGAGACATATATCCTCATGCGCCCTCCGGGCGCATGAAGATCTATGACTCTTGGAGATGATCGGAGTGTTGTTTATGTTCACGGTACAAGCCGGTTACCCGCCGCCGTGACATGGCTCTCGTTCGTTGTTGGTAGTCGTTCGTTTCAAACGACGCCGCAATATTGATGTATCACGTCACAGCTGCGTACGTGGCCTGTTGCGGCTGCTGTGCTGCTATGGAGATGCTGCGGGAGGTGGGAGAGAGTCCTTATGTGTGTGGCATCATGCTTGTGTGGCTTGTCGCCCTCAGGCTCAAATACCGCCTCAAGATGGGCATTCCCGGTCAGTTGGTTTGTTGGTGTCTTAGTTGGCTGATATGTTGATGTGGCCCGGCCTGGTAAGCTAAAGGCCATCGGGCCGATGTCGGCCAGCTGTGGACTCGCGCACTGGCGGCGCGGGCCCACAGCAGTCGACATCCGCTTAACCGAGGCCTGTATGTCTACTTGGTGTGTTGATGTGTTGGTGGGTTGGTGGATTGATTAGCTGGTTGGCTAGTTGATGGGTTAGTTTGTTTGGCTGGTTCGTTGGTTGTTTGGTTGGTTCGTTGGTTTATTAGTTCGTTGTTGGAAAGTTGGATGGTTCAGTGTTTTGTTTGTTTGTTTGTTTGTTTGTTTGTTGAGAGTTTTGTTTGTTTCTTTCTTTCATTGTTCCTCTGTTTCTGTCTTTGTGTGCTGGTTTACCAGTGTGTTTGTCTTTTTGTTTGTTTGATATTTTGCGTGCTTGTTTTCTTGTCTGTTTGTTTCCCCAGTGTATGCCAGGAAAAACCACAACTAATGTGTTTGTTGCACTGTTGTCGGTGTGGAATGGCTGTGTGTTTATTGCAAAAGGTGTCCGCACAACACAAAAAGGTAAGAAAGAAAACGAAATAATTATACATTTTTGAAGAGGTATTATGACGCAGAAAGGCGTAAGTGACAAAATAATGTTCTGATGACGTTCACAGGAGTCTCTGCTGAACGACTGTTGTATCGGAATGTGCTGTCAAGGCCCAGCCATGTGTCAGCTCTACAGAGAAATCAAGCAGGCCAAGTTCCAAGGATACAACCTCGCTTAGATCAGCTGCGTCTTCCACCATCACTTTTGACGTCGCGTATAACGTCAATCAATGAAGTAAAATGTTAACTCATTCAGCACGACGCACGTATTTCCCAAATTTTGGAGGCGTCATCTAATGACTATGCACCAGTTGCAGCATATGGATCAACCATGATAATTGAAGGGCAGTGCCAGATTAGCTTGGCGCCGACAGGCGCCAAGCTAATCTAGCACTACCCTTGAATTATCATGGTCGACCCGTCTCCTGCTGTAGTGCGTCAGGGCTGAATGGGTTAATATTGTAACTGTTTTGCACACAGTGTTTGTACTGTACGTTAGGTCCGATTTGCAAACCAACATTACTACAATTTGTAATACATGATTTTACGATGTTTTATGATGGGACGATCGTTAAGTAATTTACTATCTTTGTGTATAAGTTAGTACAGCGTAACCTGTGTTAAACAAACATCTCATGTAGCAAGACAATCATGTGATCTTATTAGACAGGTACTCTTTCAAAAGAAGTCATGAGGTGCAAGACGAGTCACCTGTCATGAAAGATCATCATTTAGGTGGCTACAGACACCTAAATGATAGTCTTTTATGACAGGTGAGCTCTTATAAGATGGCCGTTCAATACAGGTTCTGCTGTGTAGGCGATATTATATGCAACAATTTTCGTATAGATTTTAGTGCAGTCGACAAAATTCATTTGAAAGACTGTGTGATATATTTAACCCTTTGACTGTCGGTAGCGTATTTTGTCGCGATAATTCCTACAGGAATCATCGTAACAAATGAAAAAAAAAGCGCCACAAACAGCTAAATTACCACTCCACTGCCAGCACATTGTAAGGAAACGTCAACGAAAATGAAAGAGGCATAGATCCTCATGAGCTCCCGCAACGCGGGTGCTCATGAGGATCTATGACTCTTGTTATCTACATTTAGATCCGTGTCCTGCGGGCATTCTGAGTCCGCGGTGGTTTCACAGACGTCACTCAGAAACAGCGTGGGCAGAGACAGAGATCAAATAAATAAACATACCATTTCCTATCGACGCCTAGCAAATATGTATGTTGTAAGTGCATAAGTAAACAACAATATCCCAGCCTGGTGAGGTAAAGGCCATCGGGCAGATGTCGGCCGTTGAGGGCCCGCGCACAGCTGTCGACGTCGGCATGAGCGAGGACTGCTTGCCTACTGGGACTGTTCGCTCCGTCTCTTTCTACCCACGAGCAGCCTTACCCACACGTTTATTGAGTTAAATAAAGTAGTTTGCGCAGTAGACGTGACTCTCTGAGGGCTATAATAGGAGAGATTGCTAGTGGCTTCATTTTTCATAAAATAAGACGAAATCTGACGAAGTGTATGTTCATATGTTGTGTGTGTGTGTGTGTGTGTGTGTGTGTGTGTCTGTGCGTGTGTGGCTGTGTGTGTGTAGGTGTGTGTGTGTGTGTGTGTGTGTGTGTGTGTGCTTGTGTGCGTGTGTACTAGTGCGTGTTCGTGGACGTATGCGTGCGTGTGTACTCGTCCTTGTGTGCGTCTCGCAAAATAAATAATGAATGAATAAGTCTCTCTCTCTCTCTCTCTCTCTCTCTCTCTCTCTCTCTCTCTCTCTCTCTCTCTCTCTCTCTCTCTCTCTCTCTCTCTCTCGGTCGATTGGCCTCCCCCTGGACAAGCTAGCAGTACTCGTTTTTAGGTCTCGGAATCTTTTCGAGAAATATCCTGAAATATCCTGATATATGCCAGTCGTCATGCTTCCCAACGCTGTGGAGGTATTGCTAAACACCCTGTTAGCTGGCCATTCCTATAAATCATGTAAATCGCCGGTGAAGGTGAGGACACGACTTTCGTGCTCAGGCTGTGTACGGCAGCAGAGCAGACCGGGACGGCCATCACTACACGCAATGGGCATTGGCGACGTAAACCCCCAAGCCAGGTGCGGAGTGACTTGAGGAGGGCCGAGCAACATCGGGCGAGACAGGACAACAACAACACCCAAGGTACGCAAGAAACGCAGAAAGATGTCAACAACACAGAAACAAAGGCAAGTGACAATGACACACACTTCAGTTCATTTGTGTCAACACCAGATACTGACCTACATTCTAACACAGTGGCAACAAAGGACACATCACTCACCCCACCTGCTGTCCACGGTATTGACAATGACTTAACACCGCGTAATGCTGTGAAGGAGTTGTGTGCTACAGGTGTGTCAAACGTCGAAAACCTGGACAGGACTGTGAACCATTTCGGATTTTCTACTTCACCATCTCAATGATGTGTTTGACATCGAGAAAGAAGTAGAAGCAGCTGGTTACGACGTACACGCTGCTAAACTGTATGTGGAGGGAATCACAGGGAGGCTGACACAAAAACTGCTACGAAAACCAAGCAGAAACACAAAGTTCAAGAATATTGTGTTGGACAATGGGTCCTCACAAGCTCAGCAGTTACTGATGGGAGAAAGTGATCACGTTATCATTGTGTATGACTGTCAGCAGCAGATCGTGGAGAACTGGATCATCAAGCACGCAACAACAATACAGACAGAACGTTATTATAGGGACAGGTTACGTCAAAGTGGGTCTGTAAACAGACAGACACACCGTGGTGACTTCGACATCATGGAGACAGACCTACATCTCATGGCGACTTTGGTGCGACATCTCCATGGATAACACTGCACAGTGCCGCTGCGTGACTGTCGGACTACGCGTTGAAGCCCGTACTCGAGTGACTATTAAATTAACTGAATCAGTCATGATATAATGAACTGTCGTGAATGACGTCGGTTTCCGCGTCGGTCCATTCGATCGTTTTGTTCTGTATTCGTGCACTCTGAACGAAATATTATAACCCCTCCCCCCCCCCCACCCCCTCTGTGTGTAGACAGAATGCCTAACGCAATAAACACATCTGAATCTCTCTCTCTCTCTCTCTCTCTCTCTCTCTCTCTCTCTCTCTCTCTCTCTCTCTCTCTCTCTCTCTCTCTCTCTCTCTCTCTCTCTCTCTCTCTCTCTCTCTCTCTCTCTCTCCCTCTCTCTCTATTTTTGTCAGCAGCATCCCCGTAACTGTGCACATATTGAAAAATACTATTTCTCATTAGATCATTAATTGCGTGTATCACAGTTTTCGACTGATGACTCATATTTATTCGGTACAGCTTGTATGTAGCCAGCTACTCATATGACTGACTAGCTTAAGCCGCGTAAGCGTGTGTGTGCACGTGTGTGCGTGTGCGTTGTGCGTGTGTGCGTGTGCGTACGTGTATATTAGAGATAGAGAGTGGCGTGCTCAAATGTGCATGCGTTATGTATGCGTATAAGGTTGTGTGTATTCTTATTATATTATTTTAATTAAACCTCACAACATGTCATTATGCCCGACCAGTAAAGTTGGTAATTCCTATGTCACTTCCCCCCTACATTATTTTTTTTTATTTTTTTTTTTTTTCATTTTTGGCTTGTGCTGTGTCATGTAATTTTTTTTTCCTTCTTAGTAGTAGAAAACAATTAGTACGATAGTAACTCTGTAATCAGTAGATTAGCAACGGCAAGTTCGAAAAATGGTTGTTACTACCAAAACATTTACCGTTGTCAAATAAATGATCATTGTCATTGTCATTCTCTCTCTCTCTCTCTCTCTCTCTCTCTCTCTCTCTCTCTCTCTCTCTCTCTCTCTCTCTCTCTCTCTCTCTCTCTCTCTCTCTCTCTCTCTCTCGGTCGATTGGCCTCCCCCTGGACAAGCTAGCAGTACTCGTTTTTAGGTCTCGGAATCTTTTCGAGAAATATCCTGAAATATCCTGAAAAATGCCAGCCGTCATGCTTCCCAACGCTTGGAAGTATTCCTAAACACCCTGTTAGATGGCCATTCCTATAAATCATGGAAATCGCCGGTGAAGGTGAGGACACGACTTTCGTGCTCAGGCTGTGTACGGCAGCAGAGCAGACCGGGACGGCCATCACTACACGCAATGGGCAGTGGCGACGTAAACCCCCAAGCCAGGTGCGGAGTGACTTGAGGAGGGCCGAGCAACATCGGGCGAGACAGGACAACAACAACACCCAAGGTACGCAAAAAACGCAGAAAGATGTCAACAACACAGAAACAAAGGCAAGTGACAATGACACACACTTCAGTTCATTTGTGTCAACACCAGATACTGACCTACATTCTAACACAGTGGCAACAAAGGACACATCACTCACCCCACCTGCTGTCCACGGTATTGACAATGACTTAACACCGCGTAATGCTGTGAAGGAGTTGTGTGCTACAGGTGTGTCAAACGTCGAAAACCTGGACAGGACTGTGAACCATTTCGGATTTTCTACTTCACCATCTCAATGATGTGTTTGACATCGAGAAAGAAGTAGAAG
>BTPG01000001.1:150845279-150867779 GCA_036245525.1 Semisulcospira habei
ATCCATCCAGCCATCCATCCAGCCATCCATCAGTCAAAAAATAGATAAATGAATAAACAAATAAAAGGATTGCGGTTTTAGTTCTTTGTCTGTCGGCAGCGGTTTTGTCGCGATGATTCCTGCAGGAATCATCGCGACAAAAACCACCACCGGCACCCAAAGGGTTAACATTAGCAACATACAGGGCCTATGCGACATCGGTCTAGCGACGCTATCAATGCAAAACACACCGTACCCGTACCGCACCTGTTCCATACCGTAGCTGGGCCCAGTTCACAGCTCCTTGCTAGCAACTAGACATGCCGTTACTAGCCACGTGACCGAATCTACGCGGGGTGGGTTGTCAGGAGTGGTCGATTGGCAGTGCCGGGTGGCTCAGGAGGCAAGAGTGGGGTACTGACAGGCCTGCAGGTCAATCTTGATAAGGTGAGAAATTTATTTCCTTTAATTTTTCAAATTAACCCTCAGTCTTGTGCATTCAGCCACTGGTACTGTAAACGGTACAGGTGTCTGCATGCGCAAGAGGTTAACTCATTCGAGACGTGCCGCCTCTAGATACGCGGCTTAAGCCGCGTATCCGAAGGCGGCACGTCTCGAATGAGTTAAAATATTACAATTTCGTTGTTTTCGCTATTACTTGAATGCATCGTTTATTGTGAAAACAAGATGAGACCAACATATGAGTGAATTAATGATATGGAAAGCAAAAATAAGATGTTTGAAAATGTGTGTACTAAGAAAGAAACGCTCGAAATGTTACTTACGTGGTGCTGTTCCCGTGTATGTATGTATCTACTGAAACTTCGGATACAGCAAGTTGCCTGGGGACCCAGTGTTTCTTGTTAAATTCGAAGTTTGTTATACAAATACAATACAATAATAGTTTAGTAATCCCTCATGGGGAAATTCCTGTCTGCGCATACAACACATGGCATCATTCACTCATTGAATTAATTAAATAACCTATAACTCTCAGTTAAACAGAGAAACTGTAACAGACGTACTGTTACCTTTGTAATACTCTTGGCATCAGAAACACTTATGGTTTATGCCCCCTGTGCTTTTGGTGTCAGCAATGTTGAAGTGAACTACTGAACTGGCTAGTACTAAAGAATGTTGACAGACACTATCTACTGATATTACTGTTGAAAAGGGTGAGCCTGAGAGAAAAAAAGAGGAGTTGGCATAACGTGATGTACTACTTTTGGGTACTCGAAGTGTGCCACTTCGTTCGATACGTCTGCTGTCAAAATTCATATCTAAGTGGATGTGTTTTGTCATCAAGAATGTCAGCCATTTTGTTAGTAATCCGTCTGTTGTACAGTGTCTCCAAAGTCTCTTGTACTCTAGCAATCACCCCGCCCGCTTGCCTGATTACTTTGTTAAGACGATCTTGATCCCTTTTACATAAGTTTCTACCCCAGCACGTCAGTCCAAAAGTTAGAACGCTAGCAATACTGCAGCAATAAAACATCGATAAAAGCTGAGTGCTTATAAGCGAAGTCATTTACACAGAAAAAGTGTTGTCGGGGTTTCTGAATATACGACATTAATTTTGTTATATCAGACTTTGTTTTGAGCGCAGTAGAATTTACTTATTTATTTATTTATTTATTTATTTGTTCATTTATTTATGTTTTTTTGACTTTCTCATTTTTCGTTATTGCATGACAGTTGCATACAACAACGGTTTTGACCATTTTTAGGGGCGTCGTTAAAGACTGTGCTGCAGTGCGTGTTGTAGGAGATAGATCGGTCATAACAGTTCAAGGGTAGTGCCAAATCAACTTTGCGCCTTCGCTTTAAACCCTTCGCTGCCCGTGATCACGAATTTCGCGTCTGACACCACTATACACACTGACCGACATTCGCACGAAGAACAAATGAAATGCGACCAACAACCCCCCCCCCCCCCACACACACACACACACACACACCACCCCCACCCCCACCTACACCCACCCCCACCTCTTCACCCCCCTCCCACCCCACCTCCCACCCCCCAAAAAAAACAAAAAACAAAACAAAACAAACAAAAAAACCACTACTAAAAACAAATACGCACAACGAACATAGGACTAACAAGAGACATAAATCCTCATGAGCCCCCGCGACTGCGGGGGCTCATGAGGGTTTATGTCTCTTGCATGTAGCGTTCGTGTTGCAGATGGGTATAAATTTCGCCTTGACAATGAAGGCCTAATGAAATATGCACGTGTGTGTGTTTGCTATGGTTGCGCAATGCAATTTGCCAAGATCGGAAAAAAAAAAGCCACAAAAAACCCAATCCACTGTTTTGGAAGTTTGGAAATGTGAACACCACCCAACTGCAAGAGGTATAGATCCCTACAAGCCCCCGCAGTTGCGGGGGCTCATGAGGTTCTATGCCTCTTGCTGACACCACTTTGAACCCAAGTTCCTGGGACATCTAGGGTTTTGTGGTGCTGAATTCACGACGATTGTAGAAACAGTCCACGTCAGCTGGCACGGAACGGCTTAATGAGATGGATAGTTCAAAATAAATGTAAGTGCAGAGTGAATCGTATTAGATAGTACCCTATTTCAGGGTTGGATCATTTACATGTCATGGGTGTGGGGGTGTGTGTGTGGGTGGGTGGGTGGGTGGGGGGTGGAAATGGTAGGGGGGAGGGGAGGTTAAGAAGGAGATGGGGGTGATGGACAACTTTTTGTACTGAATAATTTTCCCAGCACCGACACTCGATATTATTCCTTTCGTCACTGTGGAAAATTCCCCGCAAAGCGGCCTCGCGGTTGTGTAGAGACAAGAATGTGGAGCAGTACGAGAGGACTATAGTCATCCCTAAATATAGATCACACGTAGCACAGATTGTCAACATTTAATGGATTTGAACAAGCATGCGACTCCATGTCCAAGAGTCATAAAAATAATTATCCTCAAGTGCCCCCCCCCCCCCTCCGCCCTGATCTCTCCCCCTCCCCCACCCCACCCCTGCCCCCCGTAGTGTTTTAATTCTATTAACTCATTCTGCACCAGGACCGAAATCCGCAAATTTTGAAGCTGCCCCCTGAAGACTTCATTACACTTCTGGAAACAGATCGAGCGTGATAGTTCAAGGGTTCTGCCAGTATAGCTTGGCGCCTATGGGCAAAACCCTTGAACTATCACGTTCGATCCATGTCTTGCCGTGGCGTACGGGAGATAAATGAGTTAACCCCTTCCGTGCCACTGGACATATACTTCGTTTCTGAAATTTTGTTTATTCAACGGGGGGGGGGGGGGGGGGGGGGGGGGGGGGGACTGCCCTCCAAGGGACATCGACACAAAGTGGTTTCAGCATTTCAGCAACAAGAAACATAGATCCTCATGAGTCCCCGCAATTGCCGGGTCCCACGAGGATCTATTACCTTTTGACCGAAAACAACTGCCATCCAAGGAACATGGACACAAAGTGGTCTCAGCAAGAGGCATAGATCCCCATGAGCCCCCGCAACTGCGGGGGCTCATGAGGATCTATACCTCTTGATGTTGGTTGGCGTTCAATTTTTCTCGGCGGTGAAGTTTTTAAGGGGCGCAACCTACTGTCTTTCCTTCCTATAACAGGGCTCAGCCTACTGTCTTTGACCTGATTCTGTCAAAGGAATATAACTCACGCTAAGGAGAAGCTTTCAAAACCTCTCGCTTCTGCTCGCCGAGAGAGAAAAGCCGGTTCTGACTTTTGGTCCGTCGTGTGAATGAACGTCGATTTCAGAAGCAACCATGTACGTACTGTGTGGCAAGGAAAGGGGTTAACAACTTATATCATAAAAAATAATCTGCGTCCACGCGCAGTAAAGGGTTAAGTGCTCCACTGTCAGTATCACGACATTTTACCTGATATCAAACGTGGTCTGTTTACACAAGAGGGCCTAGCCTCCTCTCCTGCGAATCAAATACACGGATAGGCTCTTGACCTATAGAGCAGCGCCTTGCGTATTCAGTTGTGCGAAACCCTCCTAGTGATCTTTTGTCCAGCTTTTGGGTTCACTTTTTGTATAGCCCAGACGGAAAGGGCCTGTATTAGTACAACAAACAAACAATAAGCAGTACGTGACCTGCATCCATGACTACAGTCTGGGACTTGTAGTTGTACGGGTGCAAAAAAAAAAAATCTTTCATTTCTACTTTGTCTTTTTTTTTTTTTTTTTACGCATTTCATATTCGTTTGGAAATAGAAAACTGTCAACGTTTAGGGCTAAACGTCTTTTGGCAACCACGAAGGTGATTTCAAAGACGGGGCACCGAGTAGGGTCCGAACAAAGTTTGACCCCCAGCTGTATTGGAACCCGGGACCTTTTAGACGAGAGTCGACAGCTCTATCACCGAGCCACCCAGCTCCCCATTTTAGACAATGCAAAGAGAAAATGTCCTCAAGTATGTTGTTTGCTTTGTTTGGCTTTGCTTTTTGTTTGCTATACCCCTTAAGTGACTTAAAACAGACGACAGTTTCTTCATAAACTTACCACTTTGCTTATTAACACACACACAAAAGGTGTTTCTTACACAGTTTACATGTATAACACTTTTGACATCAACGTGCAAACTGGAGATCAAACAATTTAGCCGTACCATAAAAAAACACATACACACGCAACTTTCAGAGATCTGAACTGATCGAGTTGTGTGCTGGTCTGTGATTTTGGACCTTACGGCTTTAGCCGTAAGGTCCAAAATCACAGACCAGCACATTGGTTTCTTTTTTGTTATACTCGGAATATGGTCCGAACCAAACAGATCAGAGAAAGTCTCTCGTGTTGTGATTGGTCGATTTATAAGTTCACACAAAGCTGTCCACTGTGCGTCCCAGCAACGGATCTTTGGCTTGTGTTGACTGCTGTTTATACCAACGACACCGTTCACAGAGTGCAGACAAGTCTGGGAGAACCTGTTTGACCCAGTTGCGTATGACGAATGTGTCTGAGAAATCGATTGCTTTATCAACATTGTGCTAGTTCCGAGAGAGAGAGAGAGAGAGAGAGAGAGAGAGAGAGAGAGAGAGAGAGAGAGAGAGAGAGAGAGAGAGAGAGAGAGAGAGAGAGAGAGAGAGAGAGAGAGAGAGAGAGAGAGAGAGAGAGAGAGACAGACAGACAGACAGACAGACAGACAGACAGACAGACAGACAGACAGACAGAGAGTTGAATTGAATTGAATTGAATTGAATTGAATTGCATTGCATTGCATTGCATTGCATTGCATTGCATTGCATTGCATTGAATTGAATTGAATTGAATTGAATTGAATTGAATTGAATTGAATTGAATTGAATTGAATTGAATTGAATTGAACTGAACTGAACTGAACTGAACTGAAATGAATTGAATTGAATTGAATTGAATTGAATTGAAATTTTATTTTCTAAGGATGAAGACAGTAGGCACGCAGGCCTTTTTACATGTCTGTCCTTAATAACATTTTAAATAAATATAACAGCAGAAAAGGTAACATGACAAATACATAAAATAAAAAGAAGAGATAATAATAATAATAATAATAATAATAATAATAATAATAATAATAATAATAATAATAAACAGAAATATTTCGCGCGCACACACACACACACACACACACACACACACGCGCGCGCGCGCGCGCGCGCGCGTTCAGTCAGATGTAAGGCAACACAAGGGTAACGAATGATGCCTATTACTCAAGTGATGCGTTACAATCGCGCACGCACACACACACATACAGACGCACACATACACACGCATGCGCATACATTAGATTTAAATAAACCCAAAAGTGATCATAGATTATATAAAAGAATTTTAAATCTAAGATTCAACTAAAAACTGAAGGAGTAAAGTTAAATCTTCAAATGTAAACTATTGAACACTAACCGTCAACTGTAACTATTTTAGGAATTGAAAATATCACACAGACACACACACAGACACACACACATACCGACACACGCACATGCACACACGTATGCTAGTTGTAAGGCAGCACAAGAATAAAGTAAAACACCCATTACCCGAGTAATGCGTTACACACGCGCGCGCGCGCGCACATACACACACACACACACACACACTCACACACTCACACACACACACACACACACACACACACACACACACACACACACACACACATATTCAGTCAGATGTAAGGCAGCATACAGAGAGAGAGAATCAATGAATCTTTATTTTACAACGGTGAAGATATTAACACAGTCAGTGACTATGTCATTTTTCGTACCTGCTGTTGCTACAACTACGACTAAGTACACAATATACATAAAACAGGGACTTCAAAGCACAATGATACAAAATATATAGTCCACTAAAGACAAACACGCGCATACGCCGCGCACAAACGCACTCACGCGTTCACACACACACACACACACACACACACACACACACACACACACGCACGCACACGCACACACACACACACACACACACACACACACACACACACATACACATACACATGATTGTTAGAATATACACGTTGATTCGTGTGTCTACAAATAACTAGATATTATTATTTGAGTAATGTCAGACACCTATAAAGACTTGCCTTGAAACGAGATAATGTCGGAGTGGCTTTAACGTGATGTGGGAGTGAGGTCCACAGTGTGGAACCCGCAAATGACAAAGTAGATTTAAATATATCTATTCGGGGTTTTGGAACAATATAAAAACCCCTCATGTTCCCATAGCAGGAATTTGATTTTTTTTTAAACAACACTGTTAGATATTCTGGAGCGCTATGGTTCCACACTTTAAACATCAGTACCCCTTTGTTATATTTAAAATGATTTTGAAGGGGCAGGAATCCAGCTTTACTGAGTTTTTCCTCGGTCGTCAAGTGCGGATCGGGAAGAATTAATTTTGCCATTCTCCTAAGAGAGAGAGATAGACAGACAGACAGACAGACAGACGCAGAGAGAGAGAGACAGACAGACAGACAGACAGAGATGATGATGATGATGATGATGATGATAATGATGAAACGTTTTTATTCAAGATAAAGTTTTAGGCTTGCGAATGCCTCTCTTACAAACTGTCCCGCATAAAAATACATCGAGCAACACAATAAAATATTCATAAAAAACAAACAAACAAACATAGTATCAAGAACATTTAAATGTACGATAAGCATAAAAGACGAAAAAACAAACAAACAAACAAACAAACACAACATCGACATAAGCTGAAGGTCATCTTATAATTAGAACATGTCTCTGAGAGTACAGAATTAATAGAGGTAAATTAAATCGTGGTATTAGTTTAGAAGTAAAAAGCGATAAAGGCAATCCTTAAATATACTAAATTTAGAAATAGACTTAAGATGCTAGGGTAAATTATTCGATACTTTTGCACCTGAAAAGGCCAGGCCAGTTTTATATATATATTATATCTAATCTTGTTCTTGGTAGGTAGAGCGATCTGTTTCTCGTGTTTTGTCTATAATTATCTGAAAACAGAGTTCGCAAATGGAGTGGGGCTCTCTCGTGTAGAATCTTGTACATTAATACACACCGATTAAATTCAAATTGTTTGTTTAATACCAGCAATTTAAGAGATTTTTTTTTGTCTGTGGGGGCGGGTCCAGGAAGTATGAGTTTAACACCTCGATGATACAGAGAATTTATTTTTTTCATATAATAATAATAATAATAATAATGGGTATTTATATAGCGCTTAATCTTACTCAAAAGCTCTAAGCGCTTTACAATCTGTACACAAAAATAAAATACAATGACATATGCACATAACAAACAAAGCACAATGCCCGAACACACCACTTTTACAATAAACTAAACAACAATACATACATAATAATTTATATTCTAATTAACATTCAGTCTAAACAAGGAGGATTGCAGAACTACAACTAAGGCATCAAACACTGGCAGTCATTCAAAGTAAAGCTTGAAGAGGTGAGTTTTCAACGACCTCCTGAAGTCAGAGACAGACTCACTGTTTCTGACCTCAAGAGGAAGTGTATTCCATAACACTGGGGCTTGATAAACAAAAGTGCGCTGACCAAATGTTTTAGTTTTGACAGAAGGTACACACAGCTTCCGTTTATCAGAAGAGGAGCGGAGCTCACGAGAGGGTGTATACACATGCAGCAAAGAGGACAAGTATTCTGGGCCGGTGCCTGAAAGGCAGTTAAAACAGATTGACATAACTTTGTATTGAATACGTGAGGACACAGGTAGCCAGTGAAAGGACTTCAAGATGGGTGTGACATGCTCAGTCTTACGGACTCTCACAACAAGCCGGGCTGCATTGTTCTGAATTTTTTGGAGGCGATCAATGAGATACTGAGGGCAGCCACAAAGCAAAGAGTTACAATAATCTAGCTTGGACAGCACAAATGCACAAACTAGTGTTTTAGTGGCTTCCACGGTCAGCAGGTGACGAACTGAACTAATACGACGAAGTTCCAGATAAGCGGATCTACACACTGCACTGACATGCTGTGACATAGATAACTCGCTGTCAAGTGTAACACCCAGGTTTCTCACACTCGCAGAGAAGCCAATGAGTGTTCCATCCACAGACAATGATGATGGTAAAGGCAGCGACGAAGATAATCTTGGATTAGCTACCAACATTGCTTCAGTTTTGCCATCATTTAACATCAGTTTGTTGGTGGTCATCCATGATTTGACATGGTCAATGCACTGGCTTATACTTTGGACGGCATATGAACTTCGCTGCAACCGTCCCGGACAGGGAACTGTATTTACAGTGCGTTTTGATATGCGCGTGGGAGAAAAATTTGCAAACGTCAGGATTAACTATACGGCTCAGCTTAGACAAAAGGAACAAGTTTTTGGACAGAGTTTTGCATACATTATCAACATGAGGTTTCCAGTTTAACTGGTTGTCTACTGTTACGCCCAGCAAGCGATGCTTAGTTACTTGTTCTATAGGTTGGCCATCTAAGGTAAGTGTTAAAGTTGGTAGTCCGCGCTATTGTTTCTGGCGTGTTGTAACCAACATGCTCTTTGTCTTTGGAATGCTAATTATCATGTAATTAGTAATGCACCAGTCAGCTACTTCGTCTAGGCTCTGCTGGAGTGCCACATCGATGTTCGCTAGTTCCTTGTTAGATGTGTGTAGGTTGTGCCCAGCGGCAGATCATTAATAAATAATAGAAACAATAAAGGCCCTAGAATAGTTCCCTGTGGAACATCACAAGTCACTATACCGTTTGATGAAAATTTGCCATTTACGATTACTTTCTATGTTCTGTTTTTGAGATATGAAGACAAGAGGGAAACAGTTTTCGAGTTAATGTGATAACGTGGTAGTTGTTTCAGGAGGATTGAATAATTTACAAGATCAAATGCCTTTTTAAGGTCAAGAAAAAATGCGCCTGATACTGTATTGTCATTAATGGCAGAGAGCCATTATCAATAATGTGATTTAGAGTAGTCTGGCAGGAATCTAAATGTCGAAACCCGGATTGTGCAACACTAATCAGATGATTTTGTTCAAGGCAGTTTAGGAGATGATTATGTATATGTCTTTCAAGTGGTTTTGAAATTGATGATAAACAGGATATAGGTCTGTACTCATTTAAATTGATCAAGTCTTTGCTTTTGGGAAGAGGAATTACCTTAGCTCTTTTTAATTCGTCAGGAAATACATTATGCTTAATTGCTAGATTGTAGATGAATGTCAGTGACTCAATGATGAATTCCAGAGATAATTTTAAAAACTGAGTACTGATGCCGTCTGGACTGCAAGATGATTTGTTTTTTAAATAGAAATAGATTTACCAACAACCAGAGCACTGATAAGAGGCACAAAAAAAATGTGTGACCCGCTCTCTGCTGACTATAGTGACGCAGTTGATCCGAGCATGTGTAGTTGTCAGGGTCATTGATATTGGTCTGTGCCAGAGTTTTAGCAACAGTTAGGCAATAAACGTTAAACGCATCCGCAGTGAGATCGGGTTGAATATTAGGCGACCGTTTACTGTGACCTTTGATGAAATTGTTTATCACTCGCCAGACTGAGCGGATGTCCTTTCCGCCGGCAATGACCCGTTCAGCATTTTGTCTATGGGCTTTTCGAACAAAGGATTTGACATGGTTTCTCTGCTCTTTGTACTCATTTTTTTTTTCTTTTTTTAACATGTCTCTAACTGCCATCGATTGTTTAATTTCATCCCAGATCCATTCTGGCATAATAGGATGTTTGACACGTTTGGTACGCTTAAGGGCGTGTCTATCCAGAACAGCGAGAAACAGCTCATAGCACCGGGTCAGGGCCTCATTAGGGTTGTTGAAATTATAAACGTCACCGAATGACACTTGAGACAGATCACGTAAAAACGCAGCTTGATCGAATATTTTAAAGGATCTATAAATGATAGTAGCGTGTCCTTTAGCTGGTTGTTTCGGTAATCGAGCAGGTAATGAAAAGCAAACTGGAAAGTGATCACTAATGGAAATATTAGGTACATGAACATTTTGTACAACATTGACATTAAATTTTGTGGTGTATATAATTATGGTCTATCAGTGTAGAAGATGCCGAAGTCACTCGTGTTGGTGACTGGACATGCTGTTTCAAACCTAGAATATTTAACATGGATCTCCTTGAAGAATGGCCTTGCTTTTGTAAATCAACGTTCAACGTTAAAGTCACCCTAAATATGTATATCAGCTTTGCTTCGTAAAACTGTATCCATTATTATTACTACAAAATCGTCCTGCCACGAAGCGAGAGAGATAGAGAGAGAGAGAGAGAGAGAGAGAGAGAGAGAGAGAGAGAGAGAGAGAGAGAGAGAGAGAGAGAGAGAGAGAGAGAGAGAGAGAGAGAGAGAGAGAGAATCTTTTCCTTGTTATTCTATTCATTACTGTTTGAAGGAGAACTCATTTATGTTTAAGCTCGACGTGACTGGAAGCACGATCAGTACATGCGTCCCTGCGTTCTCGAAACTGTCATAGTACTCATAAAGTCATACACTTAATCCCGGATTGGAATGTAGACCTGGCCACTTCGAGCAAGAAACATATATTCTCTTGAGGGCTGCAGGGCTTCATCAGAATATAATTATGCCTCATGCAGACGGAGCAGCTTAGCTGAATCCGCAAAATACGCATTTGCTGACATAGTCCTGATTTAAGGACAGCCTCTGACGCGAGCCTCACTGCACGTCATATTAAAGTGTTTGCAGTTAAGGTTGCACGCGGCATTCATTCAGCGTGAAAAGCAAGAAAATTCAAACAGCATTGCGACATTTCTTTAGAGAGGTTCTTAATTGAAAAAGGTTGGGTGTGATAAACATAATATTATATTCATGGTCTTCTTTTTTTCAAATTATTAATATGAATAATAATATGGAAATGTAAATATTATCAATATGGGAATGGTCTGCGATTTCGAGCCGCAAGGTCCAACATTACAACCATTGCACACCTGTATTTAACCTTTTTCGTCTCAGTATATACTTTGAGTCTTACTAAAGGATCATTATGATCGCATGAATGTGTGTGTGTGTGTGTGTGTGTGTGTGTGTGTGTGTGTGTGTGCGCGCGCGTGCGTGCGTGCGTGCGCGCGCGCGCACGCGTGTGTGTTCGTGTATGTGCACATACACACCAGTGTTTTGTGGCTATTTAGTTTTATTCTTTTATTATGTTAATATTTATTTGTCTATTTATGTTTGCTTTCTGTCTCTTTTGTTGAGGGGACATCAGGGTTCGTGGATTAATTAGAACCACGGTAGCTGGGTTCGAAAACGAGGTATAAAAACGGATTTTTTTTTTTTTTAATGTAGGCCCTTATCTCCTGAAAGGCCCCTGCAGCACTAAGGGGCGGTCCGTGGCGCCTGCCACCAATGCTAGAGGTGCGAGGTTCGATACCCGGTTCCAGCGTCGGACTTTTCTCCTCTAGTAAGCGTCACCGTTAATTCGGGCTGACCGTCGGGGACTCTTTCTCCGGCTCTTCCTCAAACACGACTTTGGTATCAAATTTTATCCCACTTAATCAAATTTGAAAATATAAACGATTTGAATTTTAAAAATATTCCGTAGCTCGCTTGAGCTTGCCCTTAGCACCACGTGAATGTTCTGTTTTTATGTACAGTGTGTGAGTGAGTGCGCGTGATTCACGTGAGCGTGCTTGTTGGGTTCAGTTCGGGGCAGCGTTTTGAGCCGAATTTCAATTGGGATAAAACGCCTATTTAATGCGCTGATTTATTTATTTATTTAAGGTGGCAATTCTGCAGTGAAGGGAATTATTATGGGCGTGCTCCATAAGCATGCACCACACTACTGCAATTGTGAGGATCTATGTCTCTTGCTGAAACCACTTTGCAGCCATTGGTCATGGGGCGGCTGACCTCTCGCGTTAAATTAACACAGATTTCGGACGCACAATGTAGCATAGTTCGTTTAGAGCGAAGCTTGCCTTGATTTTTTTATATATTATTTTTATTATTAATTTTTGGAATTATTTTGAGTGTGTGTGTGTGTGTGTGTGTGTGTGTGTGTGTGTGTGTGTGTGTGTGTGTGTGTGTGTGTGTGTGTGTGTGTGTGTGTTTTGTTTTTCAAAAGTTTTGAACTCAAATTATTTCACCACAATTCTAAGAAGAAAACAACGATCACCAACACTGGTCCTAACGTATTTTAATTTTCAGTTAGTCTTGACAACAATGCTTTAGCTATTGAACTCGGGGAATTTTCAACCTAACCCATTTGAACCGGCTAAAATATATCTTAATCGAGCCCCACTCAGACACACTGACACACATTTATTCCTGTGAACTTCACTATCTCCATGGTGTATGTTCAATGTCATGGTCCTGCAATGCATCTGATCCGTGCATTGCTTAATTGTCACAGTTTCAGCATCATTAATGCAAGCCAGTAGTAACTGAGGCCTGAACAGGATATATATACTAATGGTCAAAACTTAAGGGCCACTTTTATCGCAGACGCACCGACAACACCTCACAAATAATGTAACAATACGTGGAGTTAGAACTTTGCTAACTTATTCAGTAACACGTTCATTGAAGTTCTGAGTAAATCATGTAATAGTAACAACAGCAGTACGTTAGAATGTTCATCTACCCCTCATTTGAAAAGTCACACAAGACTGGTCCAGTCAGTAGAGAGTGTACCTACCGTTTGCAGCCAACCATTCAATGCAGCGTTGACGCATGGGGTTAAGCAGGGTTCGGAGAACATGTTGAGGGATCGCTTCCCACTCTTGATGCAGGAACTGAGCCAGCTGGGGGACGCCTTGAGGTGGGTAGTCTTTGCTGACTACACCGTTGCCCCAGCACGTCCCAGAGGTGCTCGCTGGGAGCCAGATCAGATGAACAAGCTGGCCACCCCATCCTCATGGTGCCCCGTGCTCAAGGTACTCATCCGCCACACGGAAGCGATGAGGTCGAGCGTTGTCGTCCTGCAGAACAGCATTGTCGCCTATGGCTTGGACAGCTGGCTGGATGAGGGGCTGCACAATCTCGTCCCGATAGCGCAGTCCAGTCAGGGTGCCTCGGGTGACGTGGAGGGGGGTCCTGCCTTCCCTGCTGAAGCCTGCCCAGACCATGACTGAGCCTCCTCCGTAGCGATCCACCTCTTGGACGCATCCATCCGAGAATCGCTTGCCCTGGCGTCTCCAGACCCTCACCTTGCAATCGTTGAAGGACACAGTGAATCATGACTCATCAGTAAACACAACCTGAGTCCACTGGAGTCTGTTCCACCTCACATGTTGACGACACCAGGGAACCCGGGCTCTGCGATGAGCTGGAGTGAGGGGTATTCTCACTGCTGATCTGCATGAAGCCAGGCTAATTTTGCGCAGTCGTCGGCAGACTGTGCTTCTGCTGACGTTAACGTTTGCAGCTTGCATCAGTTGACGTCGCAGAGTGGTTGACGTGACAGTTCGGTCGCGCAGAACCGGCACACAGATGTATCTGACCTCCCTTCTGCTTGTGCAGCGCGGGCGTCCTGAGCAGAGTCGTTGTTCTGCCCTTGCAGTTTCTTGGAATCGTGCCAGCAGCCTCTGGATCACTGAATGGGACACCCCAAGACGTCTCCCAACTTCTCGTCCGGAAATTCCATCCTGCAGCCATGCTAGCGCCCGGCCTTGATCTACTGGCCTTAGGTTTCGTCGTGGTGGCATGGTTAGAAAAGTGACAATTATGCCCCTACCGTACCGGTACTTGTAGCGAAACAGAAGTGCTCAGTCTTTACGACTGACCCCTTTAGCACGTGCATCACGACTTTACCGAGTTTTTCCACCTGCCTGCCTTTGGTACGCTTGCCAATATCGCACAGCTTGTCACAAAAAATGACGATGTTTCACGTGCATTTGACACGTTCGTGGAAATTGATGAATTGTAGTCTATTGTTCCCTGCACAGTGGACTGTCTGAGGTCAACTTTTAATCCGATTGGATCGAAAGAACATTGTATCTTATTAGTGTACTTGCGACGATAAACAAAGACACAAAAAGTGGGGTGGCCCTTAAGTTTTGACCATTAGTATATTTCAAACTTTAAGTAGGCCATATTCACGATCTTCCGAGGATAGTGGCTAAACTCTTTTATTTCAAGCCAACTCAATTTTAAAATGACTTAGGACCAGATTTGGCTATCACTCGTTGTTCTTAGTCTTGTCCTGAAATATGTCTTGTTCAAAAGTAACTTGTAAAAATAAAACACGAGGCAAGCTTTGCTCACACGGACTATACAGTGACAGTGAAGGGGCTAACTCATTCGAGACGTGCCGCATCCGGATACGCGGCACAGAGCCGCGCATTCGAAAGCGGTATGTCTCGAATGTGTTTACCCGACTCGTAACCAGCCACTTATACGGGTGTTCATTATCACTCTTGTGCAGAGGACTCTATAAAATGATTCGAGGACTTTACTGGCTTTTTATCCAGTAGGGGCATTGGAGCATGCAAAATACAAACAAAAAACAAAAAGACCTGTGGCATATGCGAAACCAAAGAACGCGAAGCATACAAAGCATTTCTTTTTTAAATGGTGAACACACATCCAACCTTAATGGTTGAGAAAACATGAGCACGATCCAACTGCAAGAGGCATAGATGCTCATGAGCCCCCGCACTCGCGGGGGCTCATGAGAATCTGTGCCTCTTGTTGACACCACATTTGTACCCATGTTTCTTGTGCGGGTGGGGCTCTTTGGCATTGACTAAACATAAATGTAATCTGCTTTAACCAGAAACGCCAGAAAAAAAAGAGACCTCGATTAACCCCAGGTTTCACTGCGCTAAGAAACTGAGTCATCACTTGTGCTGATATGTGAGTCTGGACCTTGGCGCCATAGGCCGCAAAACCCAGAATAACGTGCATGTCAATAAAGTAATGAAGGGCTAGAAGGGTATGTGGAGTAGATTCGAAGAAATAAAACGCGATTAATTTTTTGTTGTTTGTATTTTTTTTTTCCCGCGAGGCAATTGAACCCTCACCGGTAGAGCTGGACTTCGTATGAAACGTTTCATGCAATTAGCGCGCTTTTCCCGACCAGGTTGTGCGTTCCCCACGGCACTTTTGAGTGTGTCGCTGCAATGCCACTGACAGGTATTTCTCTTTTGACAAAAATCACTCGTGTGTGAGAAATATCTCAAGTGTTATAGGAAGGCACATAATTAGGAGTACTGACATAACACGCTCTAGTTGCTGTTACCTTGCTTCTTAATTTTCTCTCCACACAGGCACACAATCATAAAAGAGTACAATCACAAGCGCCTGCTACCAATGCAAGAGGTGCGAGGTTCGATACCAGGTTCTGGCGTCGGACTTTTCTCCTCTAGTAAGTGTCACCATTAACTCGGGCGGACCGTCGTGGGTTTTTTTCTCCGGGTACTCAGGCTCTTTCCTCCCCCACGAATTCAGTATTAATTCGGTATTAATTTCAGTCCACTTAATCAAAATTCAAAAATATAAAAAACGATTTAAATTTCCAAAATTTCAGTAGCTCGCTTGAGTTTGCCCTTAGCACCACGTGAATGTTCTGTGTTTATGTACAGTGTGTGAGGGAATGCGCGTGTTTCACGTGAGCGTGCTTGTTGGGTTCAGTTCGCGGCTATGTCCTGCGCATTGAGTTATATTATAAATATGAGAAATGTGCCATATAAATACTATGTATTATTATTATTATTATTATTATTATTATTATTATACAAATAGGGTCTCACTCTCATCTCCACAATATATTTTTCCCCTGTATACGTTGACAGTACAACTATACACTCCGAAATATAACCGAATTCAAAAGAAATGAATTCTGGACATTCCAAACTCTATAATACATTAACACATTCGAGACGACCAGCATGCGGACACGCGGCGAACAGCCGCGAGTCCGCATGCTTGTCGTCTCGAATGAGTTAATTTGCCATAATCACTTCCCTGCTGCCGAAAGCAAAGTTATATCTTGGAAAGCAGCGAAAAAATTAACACTAAACAATGCTATCCATCCAATAAACATAGTTATGACTAGGGTCAGCAAAAGGCACAGAACCTCATGAGCCCCCGCAGATGAGGGGGCTCATGAGGATCTTCGCCTCTTGCATTTGGATGGTGTTTGCATTTGTTTCCAGCTAGAAGAGGTTGACCTAGCTGTTCTGTGTCACCGAACGCATATTTTGCTTCTGAAGTGTTTGTTCATTCAACCACCAAAAGCCACAAGCGTCCAAGGAACGCGGAATCAAACTGATGCCAGCAAGAGGCATAGATCCTCATGAGCCCCCGCATTCGTGGGGGCTCATGAAGATCTATCTCTTGCAGGTGGATCGTTTTCATTTTTCTCGACAGTGAAGTGTGCTATAAGACATTCTTTCAAATATCTCTTTCCGAGCCAGTGCTATTACAGTTGGCATTGTAATATATTGGTGTTCAGAAGAGACATAGATCTTCATGAGCCCCCGCATTTGCGGGGATCATGAGGAACTGTGTCTCATGCAGTTGGATCGTGTGCACGTTTTCTTTGGCAGTGAATGGTTTAAAACACACCTTTTCGTATATATCTCTGTCCCCTGTTACAACTGACATTGCAATTTCATGAAAATCTTACTTTTCACGAAACTAGAGTTACTGTTCTTTTGCCCCCACGACGCAGAACTGACACCAACTTCTGCCCGATAAACTTTAGCATACTGTCTGTATTTGCGTTGCTAGACAGACGTGCAGGTACAGGTACGACGCCGTCAAAGAAAATATTAATACAACGATCCGAGTTCATTTGCACCTACCTGAGTATTTCACAAGACGCACCAAGAACATTTACAAAGACGATATGAATTAGCATTCATTACAATGTTCGCAAGTTTTGTTGTAGTTGTTGTTGGTGGTGGTGGTGGTGTTGCTTTGTTACTGTTGTTGTTGCTGCTGCTGCTGTTGTGGTTGTCGTTGAAGTGTTGTTGTTGTTGTTAATGGTGTCTTCGTCGTCGTCATCGTTGTAGTTGTTGCCTTTTCTGTTGTTGTTCTTGTTGCTGCTGCTGCTGCTGTTGTGGTTGTCGTTGAGTTGTTGTTTCTTTCTGATGTTAGAACATGGATGATAGCCAACAAACTAAAAATGAATGAAGATAAAACAGAAGCCATGCTAGTTTCCTCTACCAGAATATCTTCTTCCTTACCGCAGTCCATCACAATCCTAGATACTGAAGTTAATTTTTTTTTTCTGCTGAGGTGAGAAATCTTGACGCCACCATTGATTACAGTCTCTCACTAAAACGACACGTTTTGAATACCTGTAGATCTGCATTTATTGAGCTGCGTCGCATTAGCTCCATCAGGCATCTTCTCAAACCAGAAGCCACTAAAACACTGGTCTGCTCCTTTGTCTTGTTCCGACTCGATTACGGCAATGCACTCCTGTGTGGCTGTCCTCAGTACCTTCTGGATCGGCTCCAGAGGGTGCAGAACTCAGCAGCACGGCTTGTTGTCAAGGCAAAGAAGTCAGACCACATCACACCCATTCTGCGTTCACTCCATTGGTTACCTATCACATCTAGAGTACAATACAAAGTGCTGTCCATCTGTCATACCTGTCTGTCTCCTTCATCTGGCACTGTCTATCTTTCTGAGCTTATTTATTTGTACACACCTTTAAGACAGCTCCTTTCCTCAGCAGACACTAAACTATTACGCTTTCCGACGGTGAGAACTAAATCTTTTGGCAAAAGGTCTTTCTTATACAAAGGACCATTTCTTTGGAATAAACTCCCACAGTCCCTCAAATATGTTGAATCAGCCAATAGTTTCCGGCAGTCTTTAAAGACGCGTGTATTCCTTTAAACGTTCAATCACCGTTATAATTCTTCTTTTTGTCAACATTTCGTTGTCGGTGAGGGCTGTCTGGTGTGTCCGTTGTTGGTTTTATGGTACACGTGTGTCTTTGTATGTGTTAGCATCATTCTTGGTGTGTTGTTTTTGTTATTCTTATTTTTCTTGTATAATTATCTTGTTGCGTGAGTGTGTATGTTAGGGACTATAAATGTCTTGTAGGATGCAAGGTGTATGTATGTTAGTATGTCATTTGTACAGAGCCTAGAGCTTTTCTATCGAAAGTATAGGCGCCTTAAAAATATACATTATTATTATTATTATTATTATTATTATTATTATTATTATTATTATTATTATTATTATTATTCTTTATTATTATTATTATTATTATTATTATTATTATTATTATTATTATTATTATTATTATGTTGTTGTTGTTGTTAATGTTGTCTTCGTCGTCGTCATCATCGTCGTTATTGTTGTTGCTGTTGTTTCGTTGTTGTTGCTTCTGCCGTTGTTACTGTTATTTTTGTGGTGGTGGTAGTGGTGTTGGCGGTGCTGGTGGTGATGCTATATAATCATACTCATCCACTCTAATTTGTTTTTCTTGTACTTTCAGGGAGCGAGGAAACAAGATTCTGAAACATGTCGCATCAGGTAATATATTTTTGCTTGTTACCGCATCACAGGAATAACATTTGTCACAAATGTAGTACAGTCCTCATGCGCTTTGTTACGACCCACAATTTTGCCACACAGCTAGCAGAGACTTTATGAAGACTCCAAGAGCTTTGTGCTAATTTTCATATATCGCCGCCAAAATTGCCCGAGGCGCTTGTGATCACGTTCAATCTTTTTGCGCCGGTGTCCACATCAAATAATCGAAAATCCTATATAGCCTCACTATAAATAATTTTGTTTTCCTCTCTACGTCACACGACCAGTCACTTTAGCGCAAACCGTACAATGTGACCGTGATATAAAAACCCCTGTAGCGAATAATGGCGGCCGTTTTGTAGCCCTCTCGATGACGAATCTTGGATGCCAGTTTTGTTCAATAAAAGAGCGCCAAACGTTCTAAAGTACAACGTTACGTAGTGTTGTTCGAAACAACAAGCACACTCAGCACTGGAGACGGCAACGTCATGACATATTTTAAATTAAGTCATAAGTCTATTATGTTTAAAAATATATTCTGTTGGCGTCAGTCATGTCTGGCGTGATCCAGGTCGCACGATGTCTTCTTGATTTCTTTTACGAAAATAGTGGAGGAATGACAACAAATACGTTATTGTTCGGAGGGGTTCGCTGCACGGATCCTTGTAGGCCTTCGGGAGGTCAAAGGAATCATTGTATCCCTCAGGCCTTCGGCTTTCGGGGTACAATGATTCCTTTGACTTCCCTCAGGCCTACAAAGGTCCGTGTAGCGAACCCCTCCGACCAATAACTTATATTACAGAAATCTGCAACTGAAATAAAGAAAATACCAGCTAAGAAAGAAAGACTCTTAGAAAGGAAATTTACATGCAGTCATGTTGTAATTGATTTTTGTTGTTGTTGTTGTTGTTGTTTTCTATGAACGCGTTTCATTCTTTGTTTGGGATTGTTATTTGCATGGTATACACTTTTCTGTCACCATCTGTTTCTAGATTTTAAGAAACTAACAATCCTTTTAGTCTGACGATTAATGTTGTGTTGAATGAGTTTTGAATGAGCTGTTGTGTTGTATGAGTCCGCGGTCGAAACAAAACAAATAACAACCAACTACAAGAGACATAGATCCTCATGAGCCCCCGCAGTTGCAGATTAGGATCTATATCTCCTGCCAGTGTCATAAATATCCATATCCTTCAGAAAAAATGAGGGCATACGGCAATGACTGTCTGATGTTTTCAGTGAGATCAGCTCGTGGCTCCGGCCATATTGTAATTGAGGGATTTAAAGTTCTATTGATCGCTGAAGCGAAACTCATAGGCTTCGTGTTACTGTGTCGGAAGATCCGTGTGCTGAAACAAGCATCGTATCCATGTCAACGGCATTCAGTATAATTGTGTTTATGCTTTTCCATAGATTGTGGATTGGCGCTGTTTTTGTGCGTTCGTTCGTTAACCGCAGTTGAATTTTAAAAAAAAATCAAATATAAGATGTTAACCTTCAGAGAGAGGGAGACAGAGACAAACAGACAGACAGGCATAGAGAAAGACAGAAACGTTAACTCATTCAGCCCGAATTTTGGAGGCGTCATCTAATGACTATGCATCAGTTTCAGGAGATGGATCGACCATGAAAATTCAAGGGCAGTGCCAGATTAGCTTGGCGCCGACAGGCGCCAAGCTAATCTGGCACTACCCTTGAATTATCATGGTCGACCCATCTCCTGCTGTAGTGCGGCAGGGCTTACTGGGTTAAAACGTTAAACGTTTAGGGCCTAACGTCTTTTGTCCACCACGAAGGTGATTTCAACGACGGGGTAACGAAAAGAGGTCTGTACAAATTTTATCACAGCTGGATTCGAACCCACGACTTTTTGGACGAGAGTCGAACGCACTACCACCGAGCCACCCAGCTCCTCAAAGACGACAGACACAGACATACAGACAGACAGATGCATGTGCCGAATAGAAAAAAAAAACAAAGATTTGATTTGTAAAAAACAAATACACTAAATAAAAGTAAAATACTAATAAGAAAAATAAATCGTTATAATATATTTATTTATTTATTTATTTATTAATGAGTTACTTTTCATCTTAATTTTTGTTACTTTAAGGTAGGCCAATTTATTGAACTCGAGTACTGCACAGATCAAAGTGCTTGGTATTGATCAACTAGAGTCCGTTGAACTGCTTGTCACCGTTGCCAACAACACTATGCCAACACGCCAGTGCGCGGGCCAACTGGAGCCAGCATCGGCCCGAGGGGCTTGTGCACACGATCGAGGTGCGTCCATACAAAAATAAATAAATCGAAAATCCAATACAGTATTCAAGTTCTTAGTCTCCCGCGGTAGAGAAAAGGCAATAGCGTGTTGGCGTTTGAAGCGCAGGACTGCCAACAATGAACGACAGCGATCGAATTCACAGCGGACATCAAGCGAGTGCCGTAAGCATAGACCACACTCCGAATATCTCCAAGAGGCATAGCTCCACATGAGCCCTCCGGGTTCACGAAGATATATGCCTCTGGAGATGTTTGGTGTGTGGTCTATGCTGATGTTGCATCGTTCATCTTTGTTGTTGGAAGTCGTTCGTTGCACACGTAACCTCGCTGATATTGAAAGCAATGCGTCCGCTTTTTAGGCCAGCTGCTCTCTGTTTTAACTCATTTCAGATGTGCCGCGTCCGGATACGCGGCATGAATCCGCGTGTCCATGTGAAACATGCATGTTAAGCTAAAAGATGTTGTTGAGTCCATAATATGTTATAATTATATAATGCGATGTGATACGTACGTTCTAATGACAAATAGGACAATACGGTATTTTAGAATTTGAATTTGAATTGAACATGTCTCGAATGTGTTAACGGTCCTAATTTAAGTGTCCTCCGAAGACTTACAGTGTTTACGGGACACATCGATCGTGACAGCTCAAGGGTTGTGCCCGAATAGCTTGGTGCGGGGAGAAGCCGGAGTATCGCCACCCCCCCCCCCCCCCACCCCTCCACTCCCACCCCCTCCCCCTTTTTGCCTAGTAGCAAAACGTTTTCGGGCCCAGGACGGCTGCACTGGGCCCGCGCACAGCCGTGCGAGGGCCCAGTGCGGCCGTCCTGGGCCCGAGGACCTTTGCTTACTGGTCTATAGGCTATGTTGATTGATTGATTGATTGATTGATTGATTGATTGATTGGTCGATTGATTGATTGATTGATTGATTGATTGGTCAATTGATTTAATGATTGATTGATTGATTGATTGATTGATTGATTGAGTTGTGTTTGTTTTTTTTTAACCGAGAACAAATCATACGATTTTTATTTTTATGAGTCGCTTGCCATTGTCGTCCCCCCACCGCCGGAACCCTCCTTCCCCCCCCCCCCATCCCACCTACCCCACCCCACACGCACCAGTCCTCCCCTCACCCATAGCCCGGTTGTTTGAGTGTTGTTGGTTTTTTGTTTTTGTTTTTGTTTTTTGTGGGAGAAGCTGGAAAGTAACATATCAGGCACACTGGTTCTCCCCAGTAAAAACAATCCGTTGCCACTGATCAATTGTCAACAATTC
>BTPG01000001.1:150872779-150910279 GCA_036245525.1 Semisulcospira habei
GCTGCGTTCGTCTTGCTTCGTTGGGGCAGTGTTGGTGCTTGCATCCTGTGTCGTTGGAGCGGTGGTGGCGTTTTCCTCTACTGTGGTGGCTGTCGGGGTGGTGCCTACTTTTTTGTGTTTCGTCTTGGTTCCTGGGGTGGCCGATGTCCGCTTGTTGCATTTTTCGGTTGTCGCTTGGCTGTCCGTCTCCTTGGTCTAAGGGACTGCCTGGCATTCTTGTTCTGTTATGCTTGCTGGCCGGAGGTCGTCTAGTGCTTTGTGTGGAGCAACCACCGGGTGGTGACTAGGGCCCGGTGGTAGTCATCCCCTTGTGCTGCCCTGATGGCTGGGGCCGCTGTCTGTAGCAGGAGGACTAGATCGTCTATATCCATTCCGCGAAGCCGGACCTCCCTCTCCTCTGTTGTCCAGGGTCCCTCCCGAGTTAGGTGTTCGGGGATGAGGATTTCTGGCGGGGAGAGGGGGAAGTCCGACTCCGATCATGGTTCCGATCTGTCCTCTTGATCTTGTCCTTCTTGTTCTGTTTCTTCTTCTATTTCGTCGTCTGCCACCGGTGGCGGTGGAAGTTGGGCGGTGTCTTGATGGTTTGCTGCTAAGTTGTTGGGAGCTCGGGCATTCCGTAGGAGCGCATCCAGTTTTGGTAACAGCCCTGTTGGTGGTAGTGGCATCTGGTAATGTTGCACCATTTCTTCTACGACGGGTATTGGTGGCGCACGAGGTGTTTCTAGCTGCGCCGTTGGAGGTGGTATCGGTGGCGACTTGGGATGTTGCTGCTGTCTTGTATCTCTTCTGGAGCTAGGCGTAGGCTGTGGTCGTAGCTGGGGGTAGTGGGCCAGGTATTCGTCCGCTTGTTGCTGGTTCGTCTGGCGTCTGTTCGCCCTTAAAAGGGCGGCTTTCTTTTTTTGGCGAAGGCATGGCGTGGTGCGGTGTGCGGTGACCCGTCCACTTGCGCTGCGGCGTGTAGCTGGCTAGTTGGCTTGCTTGTTGGAGCGGCGCGGTGAACCGTCCGCTGGGTCCGGCTGCTGTGAGTCGAATGCTGTGTGTACCTTGATTAGTTCCGTGTTTAACGTCCACGGCACCGGAGTGATAATGGACGGCCCTGACGGGCGAGTTACGGGGGGACAGGGAAATCTATTGCCTATGGAGTACGACCTGAACACTGATCAACTCAGGCGCACTCCATCTGTGTCACTTTGATTTACCAGGACCTTTCAACGGACATGCTATTGAACAAATCCGTTTTTCCCCCTGGATTGTGAGTCCAGCTACCGGGGCCGGGACGGGATTCGAACCCACGACCCGGCGATTCCCTTCGCTCTCCTGCTCCGACGATTAACCGCCTGAGCTATTTCGGACTCTCTGTGTGTGCCGCTGGAGGAGGACTTTATATACAGCACGCACGGGCCGCAAGTAGACTCCCGCATGGCCGTTTCCAAAAATAGTTGCTTTTGGAGCGGGAAAGCTGAAATCAATGTTAGTTTGCACTTTGTTTTCTGACTATAGCTTCGGTTCTACAGGACCTAGAAACTTGCAGTTTGCTACTAAGGAAAGAGACGCAAATGTAGTCTTATTAGTGCCAAACTTTGACTAATTAAGGCTAGAATTAATTATGAATTTTTAACGACTTTATTCCATGGACCTGGCCGACGAAGCCGCAAATGGTGCAAAATTCTAAAATAATGATTAACCCAAAATCGATCGGACTAGAAGTAAATTACAAAATAAAAGTGACTACCATGCTGAATCTTATGGATATTGGTTTAAAACAATCGGTGCAGGCATTGAAGCGATATCCGACTTAGAATGCCGAGCCACAAACACAAGCTAGTCGCCACTGTAAAACCCACGCTAAAACAAAGCAAAGCGGCTGACGCGGTTGCGTCCCTTGAACAGACGCTGAAAACATAGCAGTCTAGAAGTAAGCCGGAGGGGTCGGACCAACGCAAGCATCCTGCAAACAATACATTGCGAGACCTTATTTGGAAGGAAAACCACTGAATAAAACAATACAAAACGTTTTTGGCAAACAAGTAAAAGTCTTGCTGTACACTACAAAGTTGCATCAGGTCGGTTATGAGAGCTGGGTGTACCCTTTCACATTTATTTGTGGCCGGCGTGTGTGTTGATCAGGGACTTAGAGAGGAAGGAAATTGATCAGAAGGATAAGCTTAATATGAACAAAGGAAATTGATCAGAAGGATAAGCTTAATATGAACAACTGTGAATGTTCCTAAAAGAAAAACGCATGTGAGCTCCAAACAATCCGGTAGACTTTGGGATGAAATCCTCATCTTGTTCAATAGGAGACATTTCAACATCAGAATCAGGTTATAGACAAAAAGTAGAGAACTTTGAGAGCGAAGACAGCTCTCATGTAGAAGGGACTTTGTGGGTTATGGTTCATCCCATCTTGTTTAATTTAATCATTTATTCATTTGTGTTTTATATATTTCTCTCTTTATTTATTTATTTATCAGCAGCAACATCAGCATCAGCAACAGCAGATGGGCATGACCCAGCAGCCGGGCTACCAAGGAGGGGGGACAACCGTGATTGTGAACCAGCCCCAGATGATGCGAGGCCCAGCACTTAGAGAGTGGCGCACAGGGCTGTGTGGCTGTTTTGACGACTGCGGCATTTGTAAGATGCAGATTTGTTGTTGTTTTTGTCGTTGTTGTTGATGTTGTTGTTGTGTTGCATCTGCTCGACGCTCTCTCTTTCTCTCTCTCTCCCTCCTCCTCCTCCTCTCTCTCTCTCTTTCCTCTCTCTCTCTCTCTCTCTCTCTCTCTCTCTCTCTCTCTCTCTCTCTCTCTCTCTCTCTCTCTCTCTCTCTCTCTCTCTCTCTCTCTCTCTCTCTCTCTCTCTCTCTCTCTCTCTGTGAAAGCTTTTAAATATCTAAGAGCAAAAGAAACGTAGGTAATGTCCCCAAAAGTGCCATATCAACGACTTCCTTTTTTAACGCACTGTTTTGCGCTTGTTAGTTTGTATAATCTCTCTTCTCTGTAGTGTTTTGCCTGTTCACTATATTCCTACACAAGAGTAGCTGTATCATAAGCGCGCAGTCGCTGTCTATAAACACTCACTTTACACCCCCCCCCCCCCCCCCGACCCTGTAAATTGATGTGTGTGTGTGTGTGTGTGTGTGTGTGTGTGTGTGTGTGTGTGTGTGTGTGTGTGTGTGTGTGTGTGTGTATGTAACCTTCAGAGACTTGTGAACTTGTATCGGAATGTAACACAAGTGACTTGTGGGTGTAGCCGCTTGTTTGTGTTGTTAACATGTTGTTTTAATGTTGTTTATAATGTAGTTTAGCAAGGACAAACACGAAAAGAGGCCTGTGCGCCTATTGTTTCCATCCTTGAGAAATAAAGTATCATTCATTCATTCATTCATTCATTCTCTCTCTCTCTCTCTCTCTCTCTCTCTCTCTCTCTCTCTCTCTCTCTCTCTCTCTCTCTCTCTCTCTCTCTCTCTCTCTCTCTCTCTCTCTCTCTCTCTCTCTCTCTCTCATCCTCTCTCTCTCTCTCTCTCTAGGGTCCAATGCTGCATGTTCGTCAATAACAGCACTATTAGAACAGTTAGTTAATTAGAACCCACACTAGAACCACATGTACATCTTCAACCCTGATTGATCATATTTATGTGACAATTGATGATAAAATATCAAATGTACATGTGCCCTCCTTAGATGTCAGCGACCATAACCCAGTATTTTGCACATGAAACTAGACAAAGAGAACAAAAAGAGACATACAACAATTAAATATCGTTCTTTCCAAAAATTTAATAACGGCGACTTTCTGCGGGATCTGCACATTACTCCTTTCAGTGACGTGTATAACCACACTTCTCCTGACAGTGCCCTGTCGTACTGGATGGGTCTGTTCCTTGGGGTTCTAAATAAGCATGCGCCCATACGAGAAAAACGACTTAAGCACTCTACCCTGCCACCCTGGTTAACAGTAGCTATCAAACAGACCATGTCATTTAGAGACAAACTTAAGAAAGAAAAACAGTTTGATGAATATAAGAAACAACGAAATCGTGTTAAATACCTAGTGAGAGCGTCAAAAAACAAAACTGTTCTTCCATGAAATTATTAGGGACAAAAAAGATACAGCATCGGTTTGGAAAGCCCTGAACGTTATAACGAAGGGTAAATCAGCCCCTGAAAGCGATCCCATTTGTCAACTGATATATTAAATAACCAGTTTCTATCGACAGCTGAAACACTTGCTCAGTCAGCTGCAAGTAGTAACGCAGAGTACCAAGTTCCTAGTGTGCTGGGAAAATACTGTGAGGCCAGAATTATACTGCAGACATTCATCATCCCTGATATTACCGTCGCCGAAGTCGGCAAATTTTTTTTCTAGCATGCCGAACAAAAAGTCCACCGGGAGGGATGGTATCGACAACAAAATTTTGAAAATGTCACTACCAAATATGGTAGAGGCACTCACTTATATCTTAACCACTGTATAAAACACAGACGTTTCCAACTATTTTCAAAGAGGCCAAGGTAATTCCAGTCCCTAAATCAAAAGATCTTGAAGATGTCAATAACTACCATCCTGAAACCGGTACCAAAGTGTGTGTGTGTGGGGGGGGGGGGGGACTATTGTCGGCCATGGCAATTCCCCTTGAAAAACACAATACGAAAATACCTCCTCGATTTTCTAGAAAAGGGCAATTTCATAAATATCCATCAGTCCGGCTTTAGACCGAAACACTCATGTCAGTCAGCACTTACACACATTGTAGACAGCTGGCTGGAATCAATAAATAAAAGCCCGATGCCTGTAGCTGTTTTCTTAGACCTACAAAAAGCATTTGATCCTGTCGACCATGACATTCTCTTAAAGAAGCTAGCAGCATACCATATAAGTGAAACCGCCATAGCATTCTTTAGATCATACTTAAAAGACAGAAAACAAAGTATATACCCGTGGAAAATACTCTAAACAAGGACAAGTTACCTACGGTGTCCACCAGGGGTCGATCTTGGGACCTCTTCTATTTATAATATTCATTAATGATTTGCCTTTGTATATTATTAACACTGATGTCAACTGCAACCTGTTTGCGGACGATACGAGCCTCCACGTCTCGGGTAAAACAACAGTTGACATTAACATTAGCGTACAAAGTAGTCTCAGCGAGTTTCCGACTGGTGTCGAGTGAATCATATGGTTCTTCATCCAGCAAAAAACAAAGAGTATTTTAATCACTACACGACAAAAACACCAACGCCGACCACAGCCGTTTCATTTACAGCTGAACGCTAAACCGATAGAACAAATCACAGAGCTTAAATGCACGTTGATGAACAACTATGTTTGGAGACGCATATTAATACAGTCTGTAAAACCATTGTTAAAAACACTTTCCTGTTGTCCCAGCTTAGACAAGTAACGGATACACATACTCGTAAACTTGTTTTCATGCCCATATCAAGTCTCACGTTGATTATGTCTCCACAGTGTGGGACGGTTGTAGTGATATTCACATGAACAGGTTAAATTCTATATATAAAAGAGCTGTCAAAATGATAGATACACGGCCCATTCCTACCACAGACAAATTTAGACATCTAAACATTCTCGGCCAGCGTCAACAATTTAATTTCAACAAATGCATCCTCATGCACAATATATTAAATAACATGACACAGCAGTATCTAACCACCAAATTTATGCCACAGCAAGAACGCGAACGGACCTCAAGGAACAATACTTTACCCCCACCTCTGCCTATAATTGACCTCTTTAAACTAGTTTATCATTACCTGGACCGTTTTTATGGAACACTATTCCTGCACATTTGAAGACTATAGCCTCTCTTGGAATCTTTTAAACGAAACTTTTCGATTACCTGATGAGCGAAACATAACATCACTGGACATTTATTTAAACAAACCCTGATGGTTAATACTTTCATTTAACACATGCATTATGTATAGTTAGTGTTTGTGTGTGTGTGTGTGTGAGTGTGTGTATGTGTGTGTGTGTGTGTGTGTGTGTGTGTGTGTGTGTGTGTGTGTGTGTGTGTGTGTGTGTGTCTGTGTGTGTGGTATAAGATGAATGTTGAGTGTTATTATTATTATGTGTATATATTTTTTTCATTTTATTATTATTTTGTTTTTATTTTTTAAACATTATTGATGCATGAAATAATGTGTGTAAATATAATGTATTATTATTATTATTATTATTATTATTATTATTATTGTTTTTAACTTATTTTATGTTGTAGATGTTAGCAACGGCAATTTTGTAAAATGACGATTTGTTTCTGTCAAAACTTTTTACCGTTGATAAATACAGTTTCATCATCATCATCATCTCTCTCTGAATATTGTTGAAACTCTTGTACAGTCTTTTTCCTCTAGCACTGATATTTACAGTTGTTCTGATAAACTGCGCACACTCTGTAAGTCCGCAACACGTTCACATCTACTCCAGTTCTAGGAGAATCCACACCTACTCATATCTCTTCAGTCCGGTTTTAGACCTAAACATTCATGTCATACTGCACTCGTTCACATCGACGACTCCTGGCTCTCAACAATAAACAATTCCAAATTAAATGGTGCAGTTTTTCTGGACCTAACCAAAGCACTTGATTTAGTCGATCACAGCATTATTTTGAAGAAACTTTCAGTATATAAGCTTGATTCGAACTCGATCATTTTTTTCTCCTCCTATCTATGTAAACGCCGACAGAAGGTTTACTTAAACGGAAGGTGTTCGAAAGAAGGTATAGTAAGGCACGGTGTCCCCCAAGGATCTATCCCAGGGCCTCTTTTATTTTATTTATTCATCAATGACCTGCCTCTTTCTATCTCAAATCCTGATGTAAAATGCGAACTCTTTGCTGACGATTCAACGCTGCATACCTCTGACAAACGTGAAACAACGCTAAATAGTATCCTCCAGCAAAGTCTCGATGAAGTGTCAGATTGAGTACGCAAAATCGCATGCTAATCAGTACTTCTAAAACCAAAAGCATGTTAACAACCCGCCAAAAGCATCTCAGCTTAATCCTGCCCCTCTGAACCTGTCTCTTGGCAATAAACCTATCCAACAAGTGTCCAAGCACCCCCTACTGGGAGTTGTAATTGTCTGCCCTGGGGGTCTTGGGTGGGGTTAACTACTTTTTAGTTCCCAGGGTCACTCTGGTCAGCCCCACAGGGTGGGTTTTCCCTTTTATTCACCACTACTTTCCTTTTGTAAACTCTCCCTACTGTCTGCGCTGCCTGTAGCTCTTGATATTGGATGTGTGTTGCTAAATTTTTAATGGTCTTAGCTTTATTTACCGTATTAGACAGGCTGGCGACACACATTCAATATTCTGTTTAGATTTTATTTTCACAAGCAGTGCAGGCACGTCCTGAGAAAGTCTTGTTGCTGTCGGGACGTTAAGCAATGTACAACCAACCAACCTCTCTCTCTCTCTCTCTCTCTCTCTCTCTCTCTCTCTCTCTCTCTCTCTCTCTCTCTCTCTCTCTCTCTCTCTCTCTCTCTTTCTCTCTCTCTCTCCCTCTCCTTCTCTCTCTCTCGCTCTCTCTCTCTCTCTCTCTCTCTCTCTCTCTCTCTCTCTCTCTCTCTCTCTCTCTCGCTCTCTCTCTGTTTGTTTTACGTTGTCTGTTAGATTTGCTAAACAGTCAATCAAAGGACACACTACCATAATGTATAGATGTTTTAAAAAATTCGACCAAACTTCTTTTATGATATACAAAACTGCAAAATCCCTAACGATGCCCTGTCACGCTGGTACGAGCTGTTTCTCGCCGTTCTGGATAGACACGCGCCAAAGCGCATCAAAAGCGTCAAATATCCTGTATGCCAAAACGGCTCTCTGGTGAGATAAAATAAGCAATGGAAGTAAGAGATGAATTAAAACGAGACAAGAAATTTACTGACTACAAGAAGCAGCGAAACCTTGTCAAATCGCTAGTTCGTAAAACACAGAGGCAAAATGCAGAACAATTTATTGCCGACGGCAAAGACATCCGTTCAGTCTGGCAAGTAATAAACAATTTCACCAAAGGTAACAGTAAACGATCGCCTAATATTGCGCTCGATCTTACTGCAGAAGCGTTCAACGCTCACTTCATAACTGTTGCTCAAACTCTGGCGAAGTCAAATACACCTAACCCTGTAAACTACACTTGCTCTCATCATATATGTCACCATAGTCAGCCTGCGTGCGGCCCATTTTTAGTACCGCTTATGCCTCTCCTTGATGTAGGCAAATCTATTTCAAATTTAAAGAACAAATCGTCTTGCGGTCCAGATGGTTTTAGTAGTCAAATTTTAAACTATCTCTGCCCTACGTCGTCGAATCCACAACCTTTATTTATAATTTATCGATCAGACAATACGTTTTCCCGACGAGCTGAAAAAAAAGCGAAGGTAATCCCTCTTTCTAAAAGCGAAGATTTATGCAACCTACACGAGTACAGATCCATTTCCCTATTATCCTGCATTTCAAAACCGCTCGAGAAACATAGCCATACTCATCTTCCAAACTTTCTGGAGCAAAACCATCAGATAACTGCAGCACAATCAGGATTTCGACCTCTACATTCGTGCCAAACTGCCCTCAATCATTTAATTGATAAATGGCTCTCTGCCATAAATGACAGTAAAGTATCAGGTACAATTTTTCTTGACCTGAAAAAAAGCTTTTGATCTTGTCAACCACTCTATCCTACTAAAATAACTACTATTTTATGACATTGACTCAAATACTGTCTCCTTTACATCTTGCTATCCCAGGGACAGAACGCAGAAAGTACTGCTAAATGGCAAATATTCCTCTGACGGGTTTCGTTACATGCGGTGTTCCACACGGGTCTATTCTAGGGTCCTTATTATTTAATCTATTTATTAATGATCTGCCACTGTGCATATCTCATTTAGAGGCAAACTGCGATCTGTTCGCAGACGACACGACCATACACACACCTGATAAAGATATCGCAACCATTAATAAGGTACTCCAACAAAGTCTTGATGATGTAGCAGGCTGGTGAAGTGATAATCGCATGATTATTAGTATTCCAAAGACAAAGAGCATGTTAGTTACTACACGTCAGAAACACCAGCATGGCCTACCACCTTTATCACTCTCCTTAGATAGCTAGCCTGTAGAACAAATAACTAGGCATCGCTTATTAGGCGTTATAGTGGACAACCAATTAAGCTGGAAGCCGCATACTGACTCCATAATTATGCAAAACAATCTCCAAAAATCTGTTCCTGTTATCAGAACTACGCCATATAGTTAATACTGATATCCGTAAACTCTTTTTTCCATGCGCATATCAAAACGCATTGTGACTACAGTTCTACCGTCTAAGATGGATGCAGCGAAGTTCACATGAAAAAAGTTAATTCCTTGTATCGTCCGGGCATTAAATTAATACTTCCCGATCCTACTTCGACTGACGAAAAATTAAATCTCTCAAGTTACTAACACTGAAAAAACAGTTTGAATTTAATCGCTGTGTTCTACTGCACAAGATCATGCACGGAAAAGCCCTACCCTATCTACAAACTCTATTTTCCGACAATAATAGGAAAAACACGAGAAATAGCTCGATCCACCTTCCAAAAATTAGATTACACATCTGTAAAACCAGCCTGTCCTTTTCAGGCGCTAAAGCGTGGAATATTTTACCTCCATCCTGAAATCAAGCTGTAAGATTAGCGTCTTCAAAATTCGCCTCCATAAATATTTACTTCAGAAGTAATAGTATTTTCGGCTCCCTTATGCTACTATTCGTATAGTTAGTGACAAGTTTCCTATTACCTAATACTTTTCTACTGTCGCTGCAGATTATCTAATAGTTCGACTGTCTGCATTAACATGTCAGGTTCATACCTGTATATATATATATATATATATATATATATATATATATATATATATATATATATATATATATATATATATATATATATATATATATATATATATAATTCTTTTTTTTAATTTCTACTTTTTTATTCATTTTTTTCTTACATGTTTTATCTTTTGCTGTATCGTCTGATGTATTTTTATATGTGTAGAGTAGCAGGTCAGTTTGGAAGACAGGCATTTCTATGCCTAAAACTTTTTATCCTGAATAAAAACGTTTCATCATCATCATCATCATCATCATCTCTCTCTCTCTCTCTCTCTCTCTCTCTCTCTCTCTCTCTCTCTCTCTCTCTCTCTCTCTCTCTCTCTCTCTCTCTCTCTCTCTCTCTCTCTCTCTCTCTCTCTCTCTCTCCGCGACTTTTGTGTAGTGCATTGCAGATTTTTCTGTATGTTGGTCACTGTTATTTGTATACTTTTTCAGATTTGTCAGGATTTCGTCCCTGATTTGTGTCCCGTAGCAGATGCGTGTGTATGTCGTAAATGAGCTTTGCGTACTACGTTTCAGGCGTGTGCATATTATGTCGTCATGTATCTTTGTGTATTACTATTATGTTTAAGGTTTGTGCAGTTCGTTTTAGGCAAGTATGTGAATATCGTCACATACATGTGTGTACTTCGTTGCAGGCTTGTGCGTGTACTTCTGTACTCTGTGTGCGGCGTGTCAGATCTCGCAGGAAATGGGAGAGAACATGTGCATTCCGTGCTGCGTGCCTAACTTCATGATCCCGCTGCGCACCAAGCTCAGGACCCAGCTCGGTATCCAGGTAATGTCAAAACTCGATCTTAACTCCCTTTGTCTACTCTGGTTCCGCGCATGCGCAAGATGGCTGCTGTTTTTGTGAAATGAGAAACGTTTTGGTGTTATATTTGTTTTACAGCACTAAGAGCAAAATTTGTGTTAGAAAGGCTGGATTGAGCCTTTGTGTCCTGGCGAATAAAATTCCACATGAATATTTTTGCTAGTTTGCTATTTGTTATCGTCCACCTGGTCTTTGGGGATCGCTCACACCTCTCATTGACTGCACTGTGTTCCGTCGTCTTTTAAGACGAACTTTCCGAGTCCTTGCACTTGTTTCATTTACAAACGTTTTCACTGACTAAGATAACCACCTCGAAGGTAATTTCATCACATTCTATATATTTTCTTCTTGTGAGCTTACTTACTTCATACCTCAGACACAGGCACACGAAAGGTACTTTTTCACGATGTCACAGCACGAGAGAAAAGGCTCATCAATCGGCAATAGCAACAAGTAAAACAAAAAACAAAACAACAACAACAAAACAACAACAACAACAAAACCACCATGCAGGCCACCAGGTTGTGTCTGTCATGTGAAAATGCGATTGATGATAATCAAGGAGATGCTAGCATACAGTGCTTTCTGTGCAAAGCATTTTGCCACAAGTCGTGATGTGGTTTGACCACAGCACAGTTCAATGCTTACAGGGGTTCAAAGCTACTGCAGTGGACTTGTGAACATTGCGAGGACAAAGAGGTAATTGTCAAGTCTCAAGTTAAAGCCAAGCTGGATGGCATCTTTCACCTGCTAAGAACTATGACTGACAGACTGGAATATTTGAAAAGTGTGCATACAAAAGAAAACATTGATAAAAGTATTGATGAGACCATTGAACATAAAGTTAAGAATATATGCAGAAAGAAGAAGAGAGAGGAAACAGAGAGCTGAACATAATTGTGGCAAATCTGTGAGAGTGATAGAGAGACATCTGATGAAAGGATGAGAGATGACAGAAACACGGTGCGAGAGCTGGCAATAAAGATGCCAGATGTGGATGCAGATGAAATGGATAGCCCAGTCAGGTTGGGGACCTTCAAAATATGACAAAATGTCAGACCAGGACTGTTGAGACTGGTGGTGAAGACCGAGGAAACCAAGAAGAAGATGTTGAAGGGGATTTTTGACCTGAATAAAAACAAACCCCTAAATACACGCATTTATATCAACAATGACAGTACCCCCAAGGAAAGAGAAAAAAAATAAGAAACTAAGGGAGGAGATGAGGGAGAGGGTGCAGAGAGGGGAGGAAAATTCTCTCTCTCTCTCTCTCTCTCTCTCTCTCTCTCTCTCTCTCTCTCTCTCTCTCTCTCTCTCTCTCTCTCTCTCTCTCTCTCTCTCTCTCTCTCTCTCTCTCTCTCTCTCTCTCTCTCTCTCTCTCTCTCTCTCTCTCTCTCTCTCTCTCTCTCTCTCTCAGTGTGATATGTTCGCCGATGATACCTCAATCCACACAGCTAACAAAGACATACGTGAAGTTGAAAACGGCCTTCAAAAAAGTCTCGACGATATATCAGCATGGTGTAAAGTCAACTCAATGCTTCTGCATCCTACTAAAACAAAATCTATTATTATTGCAACACGCCAAAAGCACCAGTTAAAACCTTTAAAGCTTAATCTATCACTCGGCGACGACATCATAGAACAGGTAGCCGAACATCGTCTATTGGGGGTCATAATTGATAATCAGCTGAGGTGGCAGATGCACATTGACAATGTCTGTAAAACGGTCTCTAGAAATGTCTTTATGTTATCGAAATTAAAGTATTACACAGATAGTGAAACCACAAAATTGTTCAGTAGTGCACACATCATGTCACATAAACTACGCATCGACGGTGTGGGACTGTTGCAGTGATGTCCACTTAAAAAGACTAAATTCTTTACATAGGAGAATGGCAAAATTAATTCTTCCCTACCCGCACTTGACGACCAAGGAAAAACTCAGTAAAGCTGCATTCCTGCCCCTTCCAAATCATTTTAAATATAACAAAGGGGTACTGATGTTTAAAGTGTGGAACCATAGCGCTCCAGAATATCTAACAGAGTTGTTTAAAAAAATCAGATTCCTGCTATGGGAACATGAGGGGTCTTTTTTTTATGTATTTGTTTATTGTTACCTTAGTATCATTTTCTGTTCTGTACTGCGTGTGTCTGTACTTATTTAGTTATGATCTTTGTTTGCGTTAAATATTTTTTTGCTTGTCTTCAGTATATTTCATGTTGTAGTGTATTAGCAACGGCAAGTTTGAAAAATGACTTATTTGTATCTGTCAAAACTTCTACCGTTATGTAATAAAGTTTCATCATCTCTCTCTCTCTCTCTCTCTCTCTCTCTCTCTCTCTCTCTCTCTCTCTCTCTCTCTCTCTCTCTCTCTCTCTCTCTCTCTCTCTCTCTCTCTCTCTCTCTCTCTCTCTCTCTCTCCTTGTGTGCTGTTGCTTGGCATTAAAAGCGGATAATTCATTCCGAAAACATCAGCACACGACTATTAGATACAGATCACTTAAACACTTCAACAAGGAAACATTTCTTTGTGATTTAAGTAGCACACACTTTGATACAGTGTACTACCATAATGACCCCAACGATGCTTTGTCTGAGTGGTACGGATTGTTCCTTGGTGTTCTCGATAAACACGCTCCATTCAGAGAGAAACGGGTGAAGAACCCCCAGCTTCCCGCCTGGTTAAGAAAAGAAATCAAGGATGCTATGCAGCTCCGAGATACTATAAAAGAAAGAAGAGAAGAATTTTGTTGCTTATCGAAGGCAAAGAAACCATGTTAAACATTTAGTGAGGAAAGCTCAAAGGTCACTTTTTCACCGTCTTATGAACGGAAAGAAAGATGTCGTATCTGTGTGGCGAGCGATCAATGCTTTTACGAGGTCCAAAAATACCGCACAATGTACACAGTTATCAGCTGATATTTTGAATCTGCATTTCCTCTCGGCTGCCAGTACGTTGCTAAAAAATACATATTCTGGTCAGTCTTCAGCTGTGTCCGAAAAGCTAAAGACGTTTTGTGCAGAACGGCTGGACCCTGATACGTCATTTAGCATTCCGCTGTTAGCGATATACGACGTGGAAAAATCCATCTCGTACTTAAAGAACAAACGTACGTCTGGCCATGATGGTAGTAGTAGCTCAGTTCTGAAAATTGCCCTACCGTATATTGTAGATACCTTGACATATATATATATATATATATATATATATATATATATATATATATATATATATATATATATATATATATATATATATATATATATATATATATATATATATATATATATATATATATATATATATATATATATATATATATATACAACCTTTGCATAAAGCAGGGGATATTTCCATCTTCTCTAAAAACAGCCAAAGTGATCCCACTACCTAAAACGAAAGACCTTGCCGACCCTAACACGTTCAGGCCCATTTCGCTACTGTCAACACTGTCGAAACCGATAGAAAGACACATTCACACACACTTACAACATTTTCCAGAAAAACACAAACTCATACATCCATTACAATCTGGCTTTCGGCGGAAACACTCCTGTCACACAGCATTGGTACACCTTGTTGACAGATGGCTTACTGCCATAAATAGCAGTCAAATGACTGGAGCAGTATTTTTGGACCTTTCAAAAGCATTTAACCTCGTCAATCATGAAACTTTAATTCAAAAACTTAATGTCTATCAACTAAGCGCAGACACACTTGCCTTCCTTACGTCATATCTGCATGGGCGTACGCAGTATGTCTACGTAAATGGTAAAAACTCACCTGAAGGGGTGATAGAGCACGGAGTACCACAGGGATCAATTCTTGGTCCATTATTGTTCTCTGTCTTCATAAACGACCTTCCATTACATATATCTGACTCCAGTGTAACTTGCAGTCTTTTTGCAGACGATGGAACACTGGACGTTTCGTCATCAGACGTAACATGTATGGTGAAGATTCTCCAAGACAGTTTAAATAAGATATCTGAATGGTGCAGACATAACGCCATGATACCTAATACCACTAAAACCAAATGCATGCTGATTACCACACGGCAAAAGCATCAGCTGAACCCCCCCTCCCATTCAACTAACACTTAACGGCCAGCCTGTGGAGCAAGTCAGAGAACAACGCGTGCTTGGAATCAACTTAGACGACAAGTTGTGCTGGCAAGGCCACATTACTAAACTGTGTAAAATAGTATCTAAAAATGTATTTCTCTTGTCGAAATTGAGACATTTTGCCGATGAGCCATCACGGAAACTCTTCTACTGTGCCCATATTCAGTCACATTTGGATTATGCCTCATCTATTTGGGACGGTAGTAGCGGTGCTAATTTAAAAAGTCTGAACTCGCTCCACAGAAGAGCCATTAAACTCATTGTTGACAGACCCTAAGATGTCATTAATACTGACAATAAGTTAAAGCTGTTAGACATTTTGCCATTTGAAAAACAGTTTAAGTATAATAAGTTGGTGCTCATGCGCAAAATCACCCTCTCAGAAACGCCAGCCTATCTCAATAGTTTGTTCCACTTTACTCATACGAGGTCCAGTCGAACACCAGGGAACAATCTTGTTGTACCGATGCCTCGACTGGACATTTATAGGTCGTCGTTGTCCTATTCTGGTGCAAAGTTATGGAACTCTATTCCTGCGATGTTAGAGCCGCGCCATCGCTTAAAACTTACAAGACCAAGCTGCTCAAACATCTAGACAAAACTTAATTTTTCTTTTATTTTTTATTTCTATTTTTATTTTTACATGTAGCACTCCATCCCTAGCAACCATTTTCCAGAACAGAAAGCTGTTTACGACCTTGATCTTCGGTTGAAACCGGTCGGCTAAGTCTGGAACGTGTGGCAGTGCACACGTTTTTGTAGTCCGGCCCGATCACAATCCGATTGAAACGGTTCTGTAAACTGCTCGAGAATCGGCCTCAAAATCGGCATGTGTGGCGGGGCCTTTATAGAGTTCAGTATGACGCATTATCACATCTGCGAGGCTTTTTTCAAAAGAAGATATTTCAACATCAGAATCAAGTCAAAGACAAAAGGTAGAGACCCTTGACCTCGCAGACAGCTCTCGTATAGAAGGGACTTTGTTGGTTATTGTTCATCCCATCGTGTTCTTTTTTCTTTTCTTTTTTTCGGTCCCCCGCAGTGCTGTTGATTTCGCTTATACCAAAGTATTTCCTGATAAACAGCTAAGTGAACGTGAGGATTCTCGCCATTTGACAAAAGCTGTGTGTGTGTGTGTGTGTTTAGTTGCATTTTGTCGCCCACTTGTGTATAACGCTTTCATCGTAAATCTGTCCTTTGACATGCAGTCTCTGTTTCTTGATTTCTGTTTACTGCTGTTCCTTTGGACGTATAGATGTAACCCTTTGCATGTCGGCAGCGGGTTTAGCCGCGATGATTCCTACAAATATCATCGCGACAAAAACCGATACCGACACGCAAAGGATTAAAAGTGATTTCGCGAGTCTGTAACAGTGACCGATTTGAAATTGGATAAACCATGGTTTTGTCTGACTTCCTTAAGTGTACAGCATGGTTACTTTGACCTCCCTCGGGCCGACAAGGGTTCCTTTAGCAAACCCCTGCTACCAATTAATAATATGCAAGCTCAAATTATCCCCCCCCCCCCCCCCAAAAAAAAAAAAAAAAAAAAAAAATGTATGAGCTGTACCTGCGGACCAAGGAGCATGTTAACCCATTGTGTCCCAGGTACGAAATACCCACGTTTTGGAGTTGTCCTATGAGGACTGCAGTACAATGCAATAAACAGATAGACCATGACATTTCAAGGTTGGTGCCAAAATAGCTTGGCGACGATAGGCGCCAAGCTATTCTGGCACCACCCTTGAACTGTCATGGTCGATCCATGTCTTGCTGGGGTATGTCGGGACTGAATGAGTTAATGGATTTGTAATAGCAAACTCGGACTGAACAAAGTGTACAGTGGAACAATGGGACCCCTGGTATTATTTAATAATCACACGTCACTGTATCTTAAAATTAGTGTGCTGCCATCGACGAGTCTAGATATAGGATATGGGGGCTGTGGGAGGGGGGGAGGGGGGGGGGGAGGGGGGTGGGGGTGGGGGTGGGGGGGTAAAATCAAGCACATTTATTTCACCAGTATAACAGACCAGAGAATCATGAACAACATATACGAAATATTAAAATCGTGCCTGATTATGTCATGTTTCTTGTAGATCAATAATAGTTGGCCCTTTTCGTGTTCATACAGAGAGTTTATAGCAAACAATTTAGCATGGTGATGTGTTGGTCCAAGAATATATATAGTCTACTTCGCTTATAACAAGGTCGGATATAACACACACACACACACACACACACACACACACACACACACACACACACACACACACACACACACACAAAGTCGGATAACAACACATTTTTAAAGGTCCCGACAGCTATCTTCATACGTATTTTTCTCTTATAACAAACTTTGGATATAACAACAAGAAACAAGATGGGATGAACCATAACTCGCTAAGTCTCTTCTATTTAATAATTATGGTCTCTATCTACTGTCTTTGACTTGTTTATGATGATGAGATAACTCCTATTGAAAAAGCCTCGCAGATTTGCCAATGCCTTTATAAAGGGCACAGTGCATATATGCGTCACTTGTTTGAAAGCGTCTTTTGTCATGACGTATTAGTTTTGACGTAATTTTATAACTTACGTCATAATTATAAGTTTCACTTTGGCTTGAGACAATTGGTGAAAATTCAGTCTTGCTATAATTTTTATGAAGTGAGGTTGACTTTACATGATATGATATACTGCTGTACACGCGTATGATCTTCTGACAGTGCGTCGATGCGTGGTGACGAATTTGTTACTTTTACGTCACCGTCACAGTCTAATGTTCTCCAGAAGCCGATTTTCCGATGATTTCAAAAATGTCGCATTTTTTTTGCTCATCAGTAAATAAGGACGTATTGTCATGTCATACCTCTTGTCACTGTAAGTCTGTCATGCAGTTTGATTTGTGTATTTCGTACGCCTGAAATTCGTTTTTCATATCATACGTCCTACCAAAAGAAACGCGACAATTTTGAAATCATCGAAAACTCTTTAGTTTTTCCGATGATTCCAAAAATGTTGCATTTGTTTTGCTTCGCAGTATATTATATTCTGAACATCTCACAAAGTAATTCATGGGTGTCCGTTCGCAGGGTTCCATTTGCAACGACTGCATCGCGACCACCTGCTGCCCTCAGTGTGCACTGTGCCAGCTCATGCGTGAACACAAGTCCGCCCGCCAGAGTGGAGAGCTGTAAACACGTGACAACCTCAGAATCACGTGACGATTGGAGCTCACGTGACGAAAGCGAAAATAATGTTGATCAATTTCCTCAAATTTATTTCCACTTCCGTCACATTACGAAATTAGGAAAACGAGCATAATGCATTGTAAAGATAATGATTGAGCGAAATGTATTTAAGGGCAAATAAAAGGACAAGTGACGTGACGTCATTTATAACGATGAAATAGTATTGTATGTATGACATCACCTGAAGCAAGTTTCTGATTAAACATATTGGTGAACATAAAAAAGATCACGTGAAAAAAATATTATAAAAGGAAACTTATAGATCACGTGACATTCATAAACAGGAAGTTGCGTAAGTGTCGACACTCTGCAACGTTATTGAGGGTACGTTTACACCGAACGACTTCCAAAAACAAACGAGAGCGAAGTCATGGCGGATAAGCAGTGTGCAACAGAGGCATAGACGATACTCTAACATTTCCAAGAGGCATAGATCCTCATGAGCCCTCGAGGCTCACGAGGATCTATGCCTCTTGCAGGTGTTCGGAGTGTTGTCTATGCTTATCTGGTTATCCGCCATGACTTCGCTAGCGTTGTTGGAAGTCGTTCGGCGTACACGTAACCTCACCACTTGGTGTTTTTCACGGCTTCATCGGGCTGTTAGGTTTTCGAAATGTTGATCACAGACTTGTTAACATGTTATACATTTTTTCGATGGTGCCAAGAGCAAGAATAGATAGATGTACTAATTAAAGTTTCCATCATTTACTCGTCCATCTATGACATATTTTCTAGAAAATGCCATGACTAGATTTTGAAAGTTTCCAGCACAATGAAACCCGTTTTGAGCCACCACCTCTTTCGCAAGTAAAAAGTGGTCGTATGTACATGTGCTTTCTCAAGAGAAGTTTTGAACGGATAAAATATCACCTGTCCATAAAGACCATCATTTAGGTGGCTGCAGCCACCTAAATGATGGTCTTTATGGACAGGTGATCTCTCATATGGTGGTCGCTTAAAACAGGTTCTGTTGTACAAACTGGCTCACCTGTGATATTTACTTGATAGTGCCATGTCTTCTCAAGATGTGATATATTTTTCAATATTTTGCTGTAAATGGTTCTGTTGTCTTCTAGACTTTAAGTACATCCATCAAGGCAGTTTTTTCTTTTCTTTTTTTCTTTTCTTTTCTTTTTCTTCTCTTTTCGTCCTGATGTGCTTGCCTTAGTTTAGAGTTTTTTTTAACTCATTCGCGGTCAGCCGCATCCGGATGCGCGGCTTATACCGCGCATCCGGATGCGATTGGCCGCGAATGAGTTAATACACCTCTGCTACTGACGACTATGGTAAGACCTCCATATGACTTAAATTTGTTCAGTTGAATAAAAAATTAGATCACCAAAATCAGTTTAAAACCGACCGTGACACTGAAAAGAAGCTTGAATATTTTGTGCCCGAGGAAGGAATGGGGAAACTGGACACAGAAATAGAGGAGCTAGGATGGAATTGACCAACCGTTAAAAAACGGAATAATATCAAAACCTTTTAAGGCGACCTCCTGTAGAAGGCGACCACCTCTTTAAACGGACCACCCATTTTTGGCCCCATTGTCTTCTTTCTTTTGCATGTACTTTATTAAAACCTAGTTTTAATTTGATGGCTAGCGTTTGGACTTGAAGGCTCTTGGCCGCACGGTTTATAATCAAAGTGCCGCTCGTTTAGGGATGTCTTTACTTAACAACTAATGGTTTGCAAAGTACTGCTGATCTTTAACTCATTCGAGACGTGCCGCATCCGGATAGGCGGCATGAAGCCGCTTATCCGGATGCAACACGTCTCGATTGAGTGAATCCGTCAAGTGTGTAGACAATTTATTTTAATTGTGTACTTTTTAAAACAAATTATGCATATGATTGGTTTGTTGAATAAAGTTGTGATGCTTAAAACGTGTAGGAGAATATGATTGTGTGTGTGTGTGTGTGTGTGTGTGTGTGTGTGTGTGTGTGTGTGTGTGTGTGCGTGCGTGTGTGCGTGTTTATATGTATTTTGTGTTTGTGTGTGTGTGTGTGTGTGTGTGTGTGTGTATGTGTGTGTGTGTGTGTGTGTGTGTGTGTGTGTGTGTGTGTGTGTGTGTGTGTGTGTTTGCTGAGTGCTTGCGTGGGTGTACCTGCATGCGTGAGTGTGTTGTTGTTGTCACAAATGATTTAATTTCAGTCATGTGTATGACAAAAAAAAACAGTACAGCGATGCTACGTTATCTTGCTACATCAATAAGCAAGCGCGCGCGCGCGTACACACACACACACACACACACACACACACACACACACGCACGCACGCGCGCGCGTACACGCACTCGTGCGAACACACACACACACACACAGACACAACAGGAATAACACGAACAAATTCTTTTCAGAAACATGACTAACTAATACGAGCTTTTCTTGAACCTTTTCATCCTGATACGCTATTGCTTGAAATAAGTCTAACTATGATAGTTCTAGGGTAGTGAAAGAATAGCTTGGCGCCTGAGGCGCCAAACTATTCTGGCACCACCCTTGAACTGAAATGGTTGATCTAACTCTTAATCTGTAATGTACACTTCATAGGACAATAAAAAAAAATTTAATCAGAATATAAAGGGTTAAACGTCAATGGTCGCAGTCTAAGGGGAAATAACCGCAAGTAAGTAAGGATGTGCAGAATCCAGTTGCTTTCCCTTATTTACCAACCGGGCCTTCTCATTTTTTTTTTTTTTTTAAACTTGCATGCAAGTAATTGCTTGAAATATATTTGACTGATGGTTCAAGGATGGTGCCAGAATAGCCTATCTAAAGCAGATGATTTATCTCATAATCTGTAATGAGGCCTTCATAGGACAAGAGCAAATGTTAATAAATCAGCTTCAGGATGTAATGCGTTAAACTGTTTCAGCATTCCAAGGTTGTTGCTGAACGCTAATTTTTAATACAGTCAAACCTGCGCGTGGACCACCTCCTTTGGCGACCGCCTTTCTAAGCAGTCCACCCATTTAGGGTCGCATGGACTTCTTTCTTTGTAGGGACGGTCAACATTTTCATCCTGTGAGTTACAGTTGTATTTCTAGTAAACGTGCGCCGCACGTGCGCTGACCGCTTTCCCCTTCGCTCGTCTCACTACGTCATACACGCGCTGTCGCCTTCTGGAGACAACTCGCATGTTACGTCACGCAAGCCACAGTATCGGGGAACTTTTACACAGTACTCGTGCACTGACATCTGTCATGGCACCATGTTATACTACCATTAAGTGTAAACCTACGATATATGATTTGCTGGTAATTACGTCACTGATTGTGGCGGGCAAACCCACTATAAAAGAGTGGTGGGCTCATTACCATACCAGAGTCGCGCCCCAGAAGCCTCCAGGCCACGGTCCCTTGTGTCCTCTCTCCCAGCCTTGCTGGACACTCCTTTTGGGCTGCTTAGTGGCTTTAAGGTTCGGCTCAGTGCTGTGTGGATATCTACTGTACTAAGGCAACAGTCCCGAAGACGTTATGATAGGGAACTTGGACTAGCAGTGTACAGTTATTTTTAAAACGGTCTATAGTCACACCTCCAGTCACAACTCTGACACTACCACCGTCTGCAGTACCACGTCTGGGATACCCGTTGGCTTGTATGCGTATTGGGATAACGTTTCATTTTCGGACGAACAGGTGAACTAAGGCATAATTATGTCTTTATATTTTTTTCCGCCGAACGGTTTCCTCGGCAGCAGTTAAAGTATTAAAGGAGACTCGAAGCCAACAAACACAACGTAATACAATCGAATCATCTAGCACTTTTTTTTTCTTTAATCTGAGCAGTATAGATCAGCCATTATTATTATTATTATTATTATTATTATTATTATTATTATTATTATTATTATTATTATTTATATATTAACTTTTGACATCACTGTACTTTTCGTAAATCCAACTGCAAGAAACATTAGATCCTTATGAGCTCCCGCAGACGAGGGAGTTCATGAGGATCTACACCTCTTGCTGAGACCAATTTATTGTTAATGTTGTCTTCGTCGTCGTCATCATTCTAGTTGTTGTTGTTGCTTTTGGTGTTCTTCTTGTTGCTTTTGGTATTGTTGTTGTTGGAGTTGCGGTTGTCGTTGAGGTGTTGCTGTTGTTGTTGTCTTCGTCGTCGTCATCGTCGTGGTGGTTATTGTTGTTGCTGTTGTTGTGTTGTTGTTGCTTCTGTCGTTGTTACTGCTATTTTTGTGGTGGTGGTGTTGGCGGTGCTGGTGGTGTATAATCATACTCGTCTACTTTAATTTGTTTTCTTGTACATTTAGGTAGAGAGGAAACAAGATTCTGAAAAATGTCGCATCAGGTAAGATATTTTCGCTTGCTACCGCATCACAGGAATAATATTTGTCACAAATGTAGTGGAGTCTACATGCGCTTTGTTACGACCCACAATTTTGCCGCAAAGCATGCAGAAAATCAAAGAGGACTCCATTAGCTTTAAGATAATTATCGTATTGTCACCAAAATCGTCCGAGGCGTTTGTGCTAACGATCAAGCTATATGCCGTGCGCGCAGTGTCCACATAAAAGAATCGAAAATCCTACTTAACCTCACTATAAATAGCTTTACTGAAATCTGCAACTGAAGTAAAGAAAAAAAAAACACGCTTAGAAAGGTAAATCACACGAAGTCATGTTGTAATTGTTTGTTGTTGTGTTTTTTTTTTTCTATAAGCGTGTTTCACTTTTTGTTTGGGATTTTATTTGCATGGTATGAGCTTGATATAGTCACCTACCGTGTCTAGAGTTTAAGAAACTAACAATTCTTTTCAGTCCGGCGATTAGTGTTGTGTTGAATGAGTTTTAAATGAGCTGTTGTGTTGTATGAGTCCGCGGCCGAAACACAACCAATAACACACAGTTGCTAGAGACATAGATCCTCATGAGCCCCCGCAGTTGCAGGGGCTCATGAGGATGCATACTTCTTACTGCTGTCAGTAATATCCATATTTCTCTGAAATAATATACATATTTCTCTTTTTGTCTACTGTATTGAAATACGGTATACTTTAGGATGGGGCTGGCCGGAGCGCGTTCCGTAGAACGCAAAGGACATAACAGGCGGGCGGGGCTCATGGTCTGGCAAAGAAATAACAAGATAAAACTGACGTCGCGTCTAGCCACTCTAACCTTGCTGTTGAACGTCGTTGGCGCGAAGCGCCGTGTGTGCGTGTGTATGTATGTATGTATGTATGTATTCATGTATGTATGTATGTATGTATGAATGTATGTATGTATGCCTGTATGTATGTATGTATGTATGTATGTATGTATGTATGTATGCGTGTGTGTGTGTGTGATGGTGTGTGTGTGTGTGTGTGTGTGTGTGTGTGTGTGTGTGTGTGTGTGTGTGTGTGTGTGTGTGTGTGTGTGTGTGTGTGTGTGTGTGTGCGTATGTATGTAAACACAAGAATCTCCGATATCACTGTACGCACAAACGTGAATCTTGGCAAAATACTTTTTAAGTGGGTGGCTAAGAGAGCCTCCGAGCATATTGTAATTGGATGTCTCATTCAAGACATAAAAGACCCTTTATAGAAAGTCGGTTGACCCAGATTGAAGTCCGCAATTTTAATTATATGCACTTGAATTTTAGATATAGCTAGTTTGTAGAAAGACATTGGATGAGTTTGTTAGGCAGCTTTGTACCTCTTCAACCTTTTTGAAAGTAAAGTTTAATGCGGGAAAAAATATCAGAAGTAAGACTCCTTGATTTCATCAGAAGAATCAGACGGTGACTTAAAAGGCCCAAACGCGTCAGTGTTTTATGCAATGTTCCTAATTGACGCAAATCACCAGCACGTCAGTGTTTTACTTGTGTACGAGTTACCGCGATATTCTCCTTCGTTTATTTTTGTATGATATTTGCGAACGTATTGTGGAAAATACAAGCAAGCTTATACACAAGAGGCTTTGTGGGCATGGGCCATTCCACCTTATTCTTCAAAATGGCTGTCCACGCCAGCTCACAGAACGTCTAACCGGTAGGAAGCGGCGTGTGTCTGTCGTCTGTGTTGGTGTGTGCCATTGCCGAGCGGATCAGGCGGTAGGGTGGGGGGTCAGGGGGATTAAAGGGAGATACAGCGGTGTACCTCTTCAACTTTTTCAATAATAATTAATTCATTTTTGCAAGTTTTGAAGCCACTATTTACTCCCATCAAACAGTCAGCCCTGGAAGAGGCTGTGTGGAACAAAACAGTCAGCTCTGGAAGAGCGTGCCTTTCGAATGAATGGCGTGAAACATCAAATTCGTTACAGTGTACACGGTGTCGTGAGACAAGCAACGCCATGACGTGAAGCTTATAGTTATGCCATTTTGATGCTCGTGCTATTCTTCTTCTTCATAATTCCTGTCGCAACTTCAGCCCCAAAGAGCGTACTCAGTAATGGCGGGAAGAGCTGTGTGTCCGTCTTTATTTGTGTGCGCCGGCGTGTGTGTTGATCAGAGGATGGCTTAGAGAGGAGGGAAATGGATCAGAAGGATAAGCTTACAAAAATAAACAACTGAATGTTCTTAAAAGAAAAACGCACGTGAGCTCCAAACAATACGGTAGACTTTGGGATGAACTCCTCATCTTGTTTAACTTATTCATTTATTCATTTATGTATTTATGTATTTATGTCTTTATTTATCATCGACCCAGCAGCCTGGTCACCAAGGAGGGGGGACAACCGTGATTGTGAACCAGCCCCAGATGATGCGAGGCCCAGCACTTAGGGAGTGGAGCACAGGACTGTGTGGCTGTTTTGAGGACTGCGGTATTTGTAAGTTGCAGATTTGTTGTTGTTTTTGTTGTTGCTGTTGTTGTTGATGTTGTTGTTGTGTTGTATGTGCTCGACTCTCTCTCTCTCTCTCTCTCTCTCTCTCTCTCTCTCTCTCTCTCTCTCTCTCTCTCTCTCTCTCAAGATGGCGTCAAGTCAGTTGTGCTGTGTTTACATCGTTGGCATTAATTCACCCAATTTCCATCGGATTAAGGAAAGTGTGTTAAATGATATTTGGTGTGTGACTTTATGAGTGAACGAGGACTTCGGTGATGTGTTTTTTTTGTGACTGGACAGTCTGAACGTGCCTGAGTAATTTGTATCTATAATTTCTCAAAGATGGTATCTTTGTGAACTGTGCCAGATTGTGAAAGCAGCCATGGCGTGGTTAGCCGCGTGTTCTGTAATCATAACTAGCGCCAGTACACCTGCACCGTCTGCCACCTCGCGCTGGCACTGCGGCTTTGCGGCGTAACATGTGAAAGTGGGTCAGCGCGCGAGGGACCAGCCGTCTCGCCAGGAAGGAGGTGTGCGCAAGCGCAGAGAGTGTGTACATTCCAAAGAATGTCAAACTCTCAGCCAGTGCCGGGTCTTACTCATCCGCTTCTTATCCCCTCCCCACCTCTTAACCTCCACCCCCTCCACGCCCGCTCAGTATTCACCTCTTTTTTACCAAACGGTAATATTCTCAAATGGGTCGGTTAACAGGTTGCTCGGCTGTGTAGCATTTCCGGTTTGGCCTTTCAGAGAAGTGTTTACGTGTGCGCGTTGGAAAGTTTTTTGCGAAGTTTTCGTGTATATGCATATATATTTTGTGTAGCCATGTAGTTATTTAAGTGTTCTGTTTTCAAGTGTATCTCAAGCTAATAACACTATTTCTACACTTTGTTGGGTCTCTACTTTTGGGTGGCAAAATATTCTCATGTTATTTATGAAATGTTTGAGACAACAAAACTTGTATTGCTGCACCATACATGTATACATTAATATAATAATACTGAAAACAATGAAAGAATTGCGAGTAATGCATTCTAAGGATAATTCATGACACAAACACAAAAAAATTGACAATCTGCCAACAAACTCTTTAATTTTATCAGCATGACAATAAATATAAATTACTGGGTACATTACTACAAGTTTCACTATTGTACCGACAAAACAGAACAAAATAAGTTTCACTATTGTACTGACAGAACATAAAAAGTTGGAGGAAAAACAAAACAAAAAACAAAACAAAAAAAAACAAAAAAAAACAAAAAAAAAAACAAAAAAAACATTTACACAAAAGTTGAAGATCACACACGCCCATGATACAAAAACCGTATGAAAATATCAGGGCGTGAGTGAGACAACAACCTGCTGGCATCAGTAGGTAGGCCTTAGAGTCGGTAGTCCTAATCCCTACCAAAAATATGGGGATATAACTTCAACGGAGATTTTGATACGTGCAACAAAACGCTGCGCAAAATAACTATCTCCGCCACGGTTTGGTCCGCTGACGATGAGGAGTACCGGCAATTTAAAGCAAAACTTCCTCGAAACACACATGAACTAGACATAAAAATTCAGACTGACTTGTGTCGCTCGAGTGTGTACGGCCGGCCGATAAAAAAACAGGCCATTTCATCGGATAGTGTGCGATGTGATACACTTTTTTACAAACAAAAAGGTTTCAAACACGAACAATAACGGCGAATGAAAGGTTTGTGGTCAAAACATGGCATTTGCAACAAGTCATACAGCTTTTTTTCGTTGTTGTGGCAACCTTTTACTGCGCAATGTCGGCCGCTAGATCGGGAACTTGTGTAGGGTTTTGTATTCACAGCTTCCATGTTTGCAAGCAAAACCGGAAGTCGTCCCCAGTAGGTCGAAGGTCATGTTCAAAATGGCCGCACACATCATTTCTAATTAAAAAGACGTGAATAGCTACCCCTAACCATCACCACCCACGCCAAGTGACGTTTTTCCTGATTTCAAATCCCTGTATTCAAAGTTGTACTTCAGTACTATTGACGAACACTGAATTTATCAGTCATGGCCCATAGAGGGTCAATGGCGATTGTACAGCAGCCTTCCCCCAACCACCCTCCTGCTACCCCCACCGGACGTGAACCAATGCTTATAGACACAAGAGACCATCTACAAACACGATTCACGGAAGCTGGTGTTGGTGCTGTAGCATTTCTGAAGAGTTGGCGGAATGCACTGTACGTTCGCTACGTAGAACAGCTGAAACGTTTACACCTAGGACAGTTTTTAATTACATGGTCAGAAACAGACTTCGAAAAATGAAGCAGCCATTGACCCTCACTAAAGCAGAACCTGCATGATCTTCTCCAGGAATATGTTGAAAAGGACAGGAGAGAGCAGGCATCCTTGACGGACACCGATCGTCGTCCTGAAGAACTCGCCTGACTGATTGTTAAGTAGAACCGCGCTGCAGGCGTTCTTGTAAAGCGCTTCTATCATTTGGATCAGTCCCTCCTCTATGTTGAACGATCTCATGACTTGCCAGAGTCCGTCGTGCCAGACGCGATCAAATGCTTTCCTGAAATCAATAAAGTTGTGGTAGAGTTCGCGCTGATGCTGCAGATGTTTCTCGATCAGGACGCGGCAGTTGAAAATCTGCTCTACAGTGCTTCTTCCAACTCTGAAGCCAGCCTGTTCTTCTGCCAGCAGTTCCTCGGCGAAAGTTTTGAGGCGGTTGAGAATGATTCTAAGCATTACTTTGCTAGGGTGACTTATCAGACTGATAGTTCTGTAGTTCTGGCACTGTTTCAGGTTTCCTTTCTTGGGGAGCGGGATCACTAGAGACTGTGTCCATTCTACTGGCCATTTCAGGAAACCCTCCACGACCACCATACTTCAATCTCTATTGGTGGCAGATCCCTGTGCAATCTTCGATTCGCAGACGACATTGACCTCATGGCAGGCAGCAATAGTGAGCTCCAAAACCTGACAGACAAACTTTCAAGTAGCGCAGGGTCTTATGGCATGGAGATCAGTACGGATAAAAGCAAAGTGATGATCAACACCACAAGCGACAGCAGCAGCAACATTCACATGAACGGCCAGAAGCTAGAAGAGGTCAATAGCTTCAAGTACTTGGGAGCCACCCTGTCCAAAGACGGTAGTTGCATAGCAGAGATCCGTATCAGGATAGGTACAGCAACATCCGCAATGGCCAGGCTGGACAGGATATGGCGAAGTAATTCCATCAGCTTCACCATCAAGTACAGGCTTTACAAGTCCCTTGTAGTGTCTATTCTACTCTACGGCTGTGAGACTTGGACACTGCTTGCAGACTCAGAAAAGAAAATCCAGGCCTTTGAGAACAAGTGCCTGAGGAAGTTGCTCTGCATCTCGTACCGCGAGCACAAGACCAACGAATATGTACGGAGCATCGTCACTTCCCTGGTGGGCCCACATGAACCCCTTCTGGCAACCGTGAAACGGCGCAAGCTTGCTTGGTTTGGCCACGTGACCCGACACAACACCTTGTCCAAGACTATCCTCCAAGGCACTCTCGAAGGAAGTCGTCGGCGAGGTCGTCAGAGAAAGAGTTGGGTCGCAAACATAAAAGAATGGACCGAACTCGAGATGCCAGACTTGCTTGCCACCGCCCAAAATAGAACTCAGTGGAGAGCACTGTCTGCTGCTGCTGCCTTTCAGTCCCCCCAACGCCCAGTTCGGGCAAGGGACTGATGATGATGATGATGAAAGCAGAACATCTGTCCCCTGACACAATCCCGGACAATTTAGCAGAAACCCGCGTCAGGATTTTTGATGGTGCTTTGAAACTTATCACAATAACTTTATACTACCGCCAACGAAGGAGCACGGGTGGCACCCTCCTCATTCAAGGGAAGAAGAAACACAGATGGGTGAGGGAGGAGTACAGGGCGCTGTGCCGCTATGTTCAGCAACTCCGCGCAGGCACGGCTAGCCCTGAACACAACATCCCAGCAGCCATAGACAGCGCGCCGTCCCGTGTCACTCCACCCGGCCCCACCAATATATGTCTGCTGGACGTGTCCCTGGACCACACCCATGTCACCCCGACACGCCACATTATGTCATCAGTGGCGGACAGTCCAGGCATCGTGCTCCTTACCCAGCTGCCAATGGACGACCAGCCTGCACTGCGCGGCATCGCGATATCAACGCAGTCATGCCTTTGCCACGCCCCTATCTTGTGGACGTAACGCCGTTGTCGCCGACGTCCGTTGAGGCGGATACAAGTACTCCACCCGGCCTTTATCGCACCCCCTCCCCCCGACCGCTTGCCCAGCCAGCCCCCTCTCCTCCTGGCATCAGTGAGCAAGACTTAAGCCCCATTTCGGAGGCGACTTCGTCTACACAGCCATTGTCCGATATTCCCCATCCACTGTGCCCTACAACAGTTGACACACAGGACAGGGTGTTGGAACCACACTCCGGCTTGTCTCCCCTGTCTAATGTTATGCCCACCGTAACCAGCAATACAAACAGCGACATAGCGGCCTCTCAATCCTCGCTCAAACTGCCGTTAACTCCTGATATCAATCTTCAACTCGCCAGTGCACACGAACTCATCGCTTCGCTCCGCACTGAAATGTCATCGCTGAAGAGCGACCTTACGTGTGCACTGGCCAGGATCAACCAGCTTGACAGCGCGATCAAAGACAATGCCGTCAAAGTGGCCAACGACCTGAAGGTGTCAAACAGCATTCTGTCAGAGCTGGATGACACCGTCTCTACGTTGACCACTCAAGTCACGCAGCTATCAGCAACGGCCGGCAACCAGCGTCAGGTTATCCAGGACGTGAGGAAGCAGATGAGAAAACTGACCTCGTACCCGCCGACCCCTCCACTCGCTATAACGTCAGGTGACGTAACACCGCCACACGCCGCCAGTGAGCCATCTGCTGCTGTCAGTGGTGATGTGGGCCAAGCTAGCGGTGCCCGCATTCCTGTGCTGATTAGCGCTGACCATGCTCCGCAGAAGATCGAAGCCGGTTCCGACTCCGTCATCATCCCAACGCGCTCTCACCATTTAGATAGGCTGCCGCCTGATCAGCTTATCTTTCAACAGACAATACAGGCTGACACCACTACGCTCGTCCTTGGTGACTCTACGGTCAAGCACCTGAAGGGCAACAAGATGGCTACCTACGAGGGAGACACAGTGCAAGTGTTATCAGTTTCAGGCCTGACCACGACTCACCTGGCTTAAGACGCTGCCAGTGTTCTCCCACATCAGCTGTGTCACCCTACATGTAGGTATTAACGACTGTAAATCCAGCGAGGTGACCAGCCAGACGTTGGAGAACCTTATTCATAACTGCAAACGAGTGTTCCCGAGGCGCGATTCATGCAGGCTTCGTCCATTCTGCCTGCCAGGCGTGGTCCCAGACATGCCATGAACATCGCAATTGGACAGTCCAATGCCAATCTATGCCATGTTTGTCGCAAGTTTGGGGCCACGTTCCTAGACAACACGCAGTCCTTCACTACTACAAAAGGGCTACTTAGGAAGGCACTTTATAGCGACACAATCCACCCCAGTGGCCAGGGAATTGTTCGACTGGCCTACAGAATAAAGTGGGGTGGGCACACTGCCGACGACAACCACTCCGAGACTGCAGTAAAAGAGGCCCACTCGCAGACTGAAATAAAACAGACATACTCTAGTGTGGTCAAACACCAGCCGCATCCGCACAGCCAGTCCCACAGCGAACCATCATACTCTGCAGCGAGTACGGATGTACTGTCACATACAAATATAGAGGTCGACCAACAAAACAGACCACCTAACCATCAGCAACAACAGCAGCATGAGCAGTCCTTTCTGCAACCACAGTGGTACCCGACACCCTGGCTTCACCAGATCCCGAACCCCTACGGTCTCTACAATTTGTCGCCTACACGCCAGTATCCCTGGGCCCCGTCCCATGGCTTTCAGTACAGTACTTTATCGATGTACCCTCCGTTCAACCAGACTGACCTTGCAGCCTGTCTAAGCGTTCATAGCTGATTCTATTAACTCTTTTGTGCTTCCCTTTGCCATAGACTTTACGACTGTGAAACCGGACTTTCAGGTGTTAGACTGCGAAACTGCGTGGACACTGATCCAGTTTCAACTCGATTTTCTTGTCATTGTTTTTAAATTACACGATAGTGCTTTACTGTGACAAACATTTGGCGTTACTGCCACTGAGTCCTTATGATCCTTATTAGGTTTATTGCCTGTGCAGCTCAGTGTGCATTACCTGTTTATGAACTGTTTTGTTCATAGTATTTTTCATTTCAACATGTCAGACTCCTCTAATATTCATATAGGTCATCTCAATATCTATCATATATGTAACAAGACTCCCGATGTGTGTGTTCTTTTGAGTCAATCCAACTCTTTCCACTTGTTTGGTTTCACGGAAACCCGTCTTAACTCCAATATCAGCGATGACGTCATTTCTATACCTGATTTTTCCCTTATGCGCCGCGACCCACAAAGCCCCACACATACCGGCATTGCGGTGTATATTCATGATTCTATAAAAGACATCACCCGCAGAAGACCGGACCTTGAATCAGACACAGTGGAAAGTGTTTGGGTTAAAATAAAGAACAAGTCAAGTCCTGTATTGGTTGGTTTTATTTACAGGAACCCCTCTGCACCAAATGTATGGCTTGATGATTTCATTGACATGCTAGATCAAGTTAAAAACTGTACATCAGATGTGCTTTTGTTAGGGGACTTTAACATTAACATGTTTTCCGCTAACCCTACATGGGAGTCCACTATTACTCTTTTTGGGCTCAAACAGCTGATAACATCTCCAACTCGTGTTACGTCTACGTCCTCTACACTCATTGATCATATATATACAACGAACAAAAGCCGAGTGTTGGAGACGGAAGTACTACAAGTTGGAATCAGCGACCATTACCCTGTGTGCTGTAACTGGACCGTGAAAACAGATAAACCTATCCGTAAACACCAGCACACTACCATCAAGTATAGATCGCTTAAACATTTTAACAAAGAGGCTTTTTTTGTTTGACCTTAGTTCCGTTTCTTTTGATACTGTTTATCACCATTGTGAGCCTGATGGTGCGTTGTCTGAGTGGTACAGATTGTTCCTCAGTGTTCTTGATAGGCACGCCCCGATTAGGGAAAAACGAGTAAAAAACCCGCAACTGCCGCCTTGGCTAAACAAAGGTTTGGTCGATGCCATGCAACTGAGAGATGAATTAAAACAGAAACAAGATTTCCCTGCTTACCGTAAGCAACGCAACTGCGTTAAAAAATTACTTCTTGATGCCAAAAAGTCACTCTTTAAACGAATAATGAATGACAAAAAGGATACAGTCTCTGTTTGGAGAGCGCTTAATGCCCTTACAAAATCTAACTATAGCCCTACACATACCTCTATTTCTGCAGAAACTTTTAATAATCATTTTCTTTCTGCCGCCCAGTCGTTGCTGCAAAACACAACGTCTAAGGCACCGTTTGTATCCCCAATCCTTGTCAAATATTGCGATGGCAAACTTTCTTCTCGTTCATCTTTCCACATACCTTGCATGACGGTGCACGATGTCGGTAAAGCGATTGAATGTCTCAAAAGTAAGCGCACTTCAGGACATGATGAAATTAGTACTGCTGTGTTAAAACTATCACTACCTTTCATAGTAGAATCTTTAACGTACATCTACAACCGTTGTATCGAGCGTGGCGAATTCCCCTCTGATCTGAAAAAAGCCAAAGTTATTCCGCTTCCTAAAAACAAAGATCTTACAGATCCCAATAAATTCAGGCCAATTTCTATCTTGTCTTCACTTTCAAAACCCATAGAAAAGCACATACACAAATACTTACAGCACTTTCTTGACACACACGACCTTTTTCATCCCTTACAGTCAGGATTTCAACCGCGGCACTCTTGTCAAACAGCTCTCTCACATTTAACGGTACGTTGGCTCACATCAATAAATAAAGCACTGTTGACTGGAGTGGTCTTTTTAGACTTTACCAAAGCCTTCGACTTAGTTAACCATACCCTCCTTACCGAAAAACTCTCAGTCTACCGCGTAAGTGACCGACCTGTATCATTTTTTAAATCCTACCTTGAAGGCCGACGACAATATGTCAGCGTAAATGGCAAATCATCCTCTGAGGGGCTGATTACGCATGGCGTGCCCCAGGGATCTATTCTCGGGCCTTTATTATTCACACTTTACATAAATGACTTACCTTTACATATCTCACAGCCCGACGTTACCTGTAGCTTATTTGCAGATGATGCAACTTTGGATGTGTCTGCGCCAGACGTGCTCACAATCACTACTTCACTCCAGCAAACAATAAATTAAATCTTTGATTGGTGCCAGACTAATTCCATGATTCCAAATCCATCAAAGACGGAATGTATGCTTGTGACAACAAGGCAAAAGCATCAGCTGAGCCCGCCGCCACTCAAACTTTACCTTGAACAGCAACCAATAGCACAAGTTAGAGAACATCGTTTGCTTGGTGTCACTGTAGACGACCAGCTCAGTTGGCACTCGCATACTAATTCTATTTGTAAGGTTTTGTCAAAAAATCTATATTTGTTATCTAGACTAGTTCTATTCACTGACGTTTCAACCAGGCAGTTGTTTTATAATGCACACATAAAATCCCATCTAGATTACGCATCGACAGTATGGGATGGATGCAGCGATATTTCTTTAAAAAGAATAAATTCACTCCATAGACGTGCGGCAAAGCTTATCCTAAAAGATTCCTACATCCCTTTGACTACCGACGATAAACTAATAAAATTAAATATGCTGCCCCTTCGTAAGCACTTTTTATTCAATAAATGTGTATTTATGCGTAAGATCACACTTTCAAAATCACCTGGATATCTCGCTGCTCTCTTTAAGGCTCCTCACACTCCGTACCCGACACTGAGGAACGACCTGGTAGTGCCTAGGCCCCGCCTTGACATTTTTTAAATCGGCCTTGTCATATTCAGCAGCCAAAGAATGGAATTTACTTCCAAAAGAAATAAAATCTATCACGACCATAAATGCTTTCAAGACACGGCTTCATCAGCATTTGCTACAAATGCAATCGTAAACTGCTTTTGTTTTAGAATGGCGTGGTATAGTGAATTTGACTATTTGATTGTTGTTTTTTGTTTGTTTGTTTGTTTGTTTTTTGTAATCCTATGGTACACTTGTTAGATGGTAGCGCATGTATATCTCATTATGTGTATTAAATGTGTTTATGATGTTTTTGTATATGATCGCCATATGTACACACTGGCTGTATCCCTGCTGTCACCTTCGAGCGGCAGCTGATCGAGGGGGGCAGCCAGTATGACTCGCCTTGTTGGGCGCTTATGGTGTGTCAGTGCGTGCGGCCCCGTGAGTGGGTGTGTAAGTAGTTTAGCAAGGACAGACCTAAATCTTTTTATCCTTGGAAAATAAAGATTCAATGTCATTGTCATTCTCTCTCTCTCTCTCTCTCTCTCTCTCTCTCTCTCTCTCTCTCTCTCTCTCTCTCTCTCTCTCTCTCTCTCTCTCTCTCTCTCTCTCTCTCTCTCTCTCTTTCTCTCTCTCTACGATTTTGGTGTAGATGTGTCTGTATATTGGCCACTTTTCTGTGTGTACTTTTGTCCGTATTTCGTCACTGATTTTGTGTCTCGCGGCACATTTGTGTGCATGTCGTAACTGATCTGTGCGTCCTAGGTTTTAAGCTTGTGCATATATCGTCATCGATCTTTGTGTGCGTTGTTTCAGGTTTGTGTGTAAGTCGTTACCGATCTTTGTTCACTACTGTTTATTCCTTTTGTGAATGTCGTCACTTATCTTTGTGTACTACGTTGCAGGCTTATGCGTGTACTTCTGCTCGCCATATGCTGCGTGTAAGATCTCGCAGGACATGGGAGAGAGCATGTGCATCCCATGCTGCGTGCCCAACTTCATGATCCCGCTGCGCACCAAGTTCAGAACCCAGCTTGGTATCCAGGTAATGTCAAAACTCAGTCACAGCTTCCTTTGCCTACAGCCACCGGTGTTCACAGTACTGATGGCTGCATGAACAGTGACAGGCATTCGAGACGTGCTGCATCCGGATACGCGGCATTTTATGATGCGTATCCGGATGCAGCACGATTCAAATCTGGGCACTACGCCCTTTGGGTCCTTTACGTTTGGGCGCTACTGTTCAGTTTGTTTGGTTGGGTCTGACCGCATGTTACTGATTCGGTTCAGCGATTCACTCACTGACTAGTCCTACGAAAGATGTTGCTGTGAATGCATGGACGGAATGTTGATGCATGCTCGGTCGTCCGTTCACAGTGCGACAGGTATAAATATGCTTGTTTTCATCCCTACGTCACACGAACAATCTCCTTAGCGCAAACCGTACTATGTGACATTCGCTACAACAACAAAAAAACTTTGTTTTCATCCCTACGTCACACGTCCAATCTCTTTAGCGCAAACTGTACCACATGACCGAGCTACAATAAAAGACCTTGTAGCAACTAATGGCGGTCTTTTTATAGCCCTCTTTCTGATGCGTCTTGGATGACAGTTTTGTTCTATAAAAGATTACTATAATGTTCTAAAGTACAAAGTTACTTAGTGTTGTTCGAAACAACAGGCACACTGCTGGAGACGGCAACGTCATGAAAGATTTAAATTACGTCATAAGTCTGTTAAGTATAACTATATATTCCTTTTACGTCAGTCATGTCTGGCGTGATGCAGGTTGGAAGATTTCCTCTTGATTTCTTTTACGTAAATAGTGGAGAAATGAAAACAAATACGTTATTGGTAACAGGGGCTTGCTGCACTGACCCTTGTGGGCCCTCAGGCCTTCGGGGTACAATGGTTCCTTTCACCTCCCTCAGGCCTACAAGAGTCCGCGTAGCAAACCCCAAGCGACCAATAACTTATATTGTAGCGACTAATGGCGGACTTCTTATAGCCCTCTTTGTGACGCTTCTTGGGTGTCAGTTTTTAGTCCATAATAGAGCACCAAAACGTTCTAAAGTACACGTTACTTTGAGTTATTCTAAACAATGCAGACGGTGGCGTCATGAAAGATCTCGTATTACGTCATACGTCTATTATACGTAATTGTATATTATTTTGACGTCAGTCATGTCTGTTGTGATCCAGGTCACGTGTAGCAAACCTCTGCTATCAATAAGTTATAATATGCAACCTCAAATTACTAAATAATATGTATGTAGCTGCAACGGCAGACACAGGAGCGTGTTAATGGATGTGTAACAGCATACTCGGACTGAACAAAGTGCACAGTAGAACAGTGGGACCCTAGTTTTTTTTTTAAATTGTGTATTATAATTATACGTCAGCGTATCTTGAAATTATAGTGTGCTGCCAACGACGAGTCCGTATATGCTATATGCATTATTAGTGTGTTGCTAACGACGCCTCGAGATCTGCGATCAGCAGTAGTGGCCTATTAACCCTTTACATTGTAGTTTGTGCCAATGACGAGTAGTTTTGTGAGTTATGCAGACGGTGGCTTATTCAATATCATAGGGAAAGTTTGACACAACCCTTCCAAAATCAAACAGGGATGGACGGGGGTTAGAATCTAGCACTATTTGACCAAAACAGACCAGAGCAATCATGAACATCATTTTCTATATTATGTCCAACGGAAAGATTAACACTGTGCATGATTATTATCCTGCATGCTGCAGATAAATAATAGTTAGCCCTTTTTATGTACATACAAAGAGTTTAGCAGGGTGATGTTTGGTCCAAGAATATACTTGTATGCATGTATGTTTATTAGGACCAAAGACGCGGTATGGCCTAAATAAAACATGAGCTACAAAGGGTACCGCTGGCCTGACAAAGTCCGACACTTCGCTTATAACAAAACTTTGCTTATAACAATAACAAAATCTGGGTCCCTTGTGAAGTTGTTATATCCGGTTTTTACTGTATATCGATCACGACGTAAAGCAGGTGCGTGCAGGTGCGTGCATTTTTGTTACCTCTTACTTTGTCGTCGAACGCAGTGAAAAACACGTACAGTACGTGACGCACAGTGTGTGACGTCAATTATGAGTCTAAAAACAGTGCAAAACTGTGAATAGTAGCTACATAAACGCAGGCGTATAAAATACGGACGATCAAAAGAAATGCGGCATTTTTGGAATCATCGGAAACACTAAAATGTTTCTGATCATTTCAAAACTGTCGCATTTCATTTGCTCGTCAGTATTTGCTCGAAACAAAAAAGCACGTTTATGTAACTCATTCTACCCCAGACGCACCATACCAAGATAAGGTTCGACCATGATAGTTCAAGGGTGATGCCAGAATAGCTTGGCGCCTATGGGCGCCAAGCTATTCTGGCATCACCCTTGAAATATCATGGTCGCTCTGTGTCCTGCACTGCAACGCAGTCTTCTGAGGACAATGGCAAAATTTAAGGAATTCGGTGTTGGGGTAGAATGAGATAACGGCGCATTGTCATGCCATACTTCTTGTCACTGTGTCTGCCGTGCAGTCTGATTTGTGTATTCCATACACCTCAAATTGTTTTTTTTTTCATAAGTCCTACAAGTTTATGATTGGTTTTCCAGATAATATATATTGCATCGC
>BTPG01000001.1:150915279-150947779 GCA_036245525.1 Semisulcospira habei
GTCCAGTTTCCCCCTGCTCGTCTCACTACGTCACACACGCGATGACGCCTTCTGGAGCCATCTTTCATGTGACGTCACGCAAGCACACAGTATAGAGGAACTCTTACATAGTACTGGTGCACTGGAATGTTTCATGGCCCCATCGTATACTACCACGGACCTCACCGGTGCGCGCATTTTCAGCCAATCAGAAAACAGAAAATTGCCGCAGTGCGGTCCTGTTGCTGGGTCCCACAAACTTTCCCGTAACGAAGCAAGGTAATGGCGAAGTGCGACGCTGTTTGTGCGTATACATTTCACTGAAATGGTCAGGCATTGCCATTGGGGTACCTGCAATCGGGACGAAAGGTACCATGAAACAATCAAAGAAAAGCTTCTGGCTTTTTTCCCTACCAAAACCAACGCGATGGGCTGAATAAAACTGAACTTGCTGTACAATACAATACAATACACTACAATACAATACAATCAATACAATGCAATACAATACAATACAATACAATACAATACAACACAACACAATACAATACAATACAATACAATAATACTTTATTAATCCCTCATGGGAAAATTCACTGTCTGCCCATACAACACATAGCATCACCATACACTCAATGTAATAAACAAATAACCCAAAACACGTAGTTAAAGAGATGAACTGTAACAGACGTGTGGCATCAGAAACACTTATGGTGTATTACCCCTGTGCTTCTGGTGTCAGCAATGTTGCAGTGAACTACTGAAAGGGCTAGTACTAAAAAAGTAAAGAATGATGACATACACTATCAACTGATATTACTGTTGAAAAGGGACAAAAGAGTTGGCATAACGTGATGTATTACTTTTGGGTACTCGAAGTCTGCCACTTCGTTCGAAACGTCTGATGTCAAATTCATATCTAAGTGGATGTGTTTTGTCATCAAGAATGTCAGCCAGTTTGTTCGTAATCCGTCTGTTGTACAGTGTGTCCAACCTATCTTGTGCTCTACCAATCACCCCGCCCGCTTTCCTGATTACTTTGTTATGACGATCTTGATCTCTTTTACATAAATTTCTACCCCAGCACGTCAGTCCAAAAGTTAGAACGCTAACAATACTGTAGATTGCACACTGATCATCACAACATCGGGATACTACCCCCATTGAAGACAAGAGCAAACGCAGAGCTGTTTGTATGCGGTAAGTGTCATTTTTTCTAGTTTGTTCTGAAAATGGTGACAGTTTACTTGCGGAAGTGGTACATAAGTCAGCGATCGAGTTACCATGGCCGGAACGTACTGTAGGCCTACTGCTCAATAATGTGCAAGCACTCGCTATCATGCAATACCGCTACACTGATCTGCACACTTGGATGAATGTGTGTGTGCGTGATTTTAAATATGGAATTAACTCTCTAGAAGTACCATAACCAAAGATTAATACCCTTACGTTTCTTCAGTCTGCACTCTCTCACTCATTGTAACAAATCACGACAAGCGCAAATAGACACACCACTCCTACAGTAACACATTTCATAAGATCTCTTTATGATGAGCATATATATTCATGCAACGTTTTTCTTCTCAGCATTTTTGGGATGACGAACCCAGTGAGTTGCACCCCTCCCAGTTCCAGCAGACGAGTCACCTGTCTACAAACCCAGACTGCTCACAACAAGGGGCAGTACAGATTCTGTAAAATCTTCGCAGTAAGATCAAGTCTTGCAACATACACCTGACACTGTATCTGGCAAGTGTGAAGCAGCGGAAGTAAATCTTTGTGTATATATGCTGACAATAAGAGCAGAGGTGCATACCTAACATTTCGCTTACACTCTGTGATGACATTTCACTTTCCAAGTAAGGTTTTCATTGTTCTTTGCAGAAAGCTGACAGTGTGAAACAGTGATGCCATGAATGGAATGTCTGGTGTGATTTTGAGATACATTTACATCCCTTTGGGTGAAAACAATAACCTGTGATATTTAGCTGGCCTTGCACCTGTGTGTAGTAAGAACGTGATTTCTTCAGTCCCACGCTGGTGTTGTCAGCTAATTTCACACAAAATCCTGGTAACTGACATGCCTCGAGTACGGTGTAATTTCTGGATGCGGGTGGGCGTTTGACTTTGATTATGCCTGTCTGGCCACTGTCGCACACTTTGAGTTTCTCCTAGAAATATAAACTGTGGATTAACCACAATGCTGCGTTTGTGCAGGTGTCTGTCAGGAAGTACTTCTAAATATTTATTTTTCTCAATGTCATCATGTCGTTTACATAAAATGTGGCTGCAGCTGAGAAAAAAGTGTGTGAAAAGATTCTGTCAAGACATTTGTCAGAAACGTTTGCTTTTCTTTTTAGATCTATGTAGACGTTTCATGTTGCAAGTTTCTGGGGGTTTTGTTGTTGTTGTTTTGTTCTATATTTTGTTTTGTTGTTTGTTTGGTTTTTTTTTTTTTTTTTTTTTTTTTTTTTTTTTTTTTTTTTTTTTTTTCCTCTACCCAGTGATTAGAACTGGTCAGTTCTCTGTTCTTTCCTCACGTTTCTCAGGATTTGGACACTAACAAAGGGGATCCATTTCTTGTGGGAGATCAACTAGGGACCTCATTGTGACACATATGTCAGCGACCCAGGGATGGCATTGGCTCTTTTTTCAGTCTCCTGGTCTGTGGACAAATATTGAGTGCAGCTTTAGAAATACGTTTGACGTTTTAAGTAATCATATACATAATTATACTGTTTATATTTTTTTAATTTCTCTATTAGGGATTTCACCATTAGACTACCTGGCCATGGCAGCAGAGTGCAAATTCTGAAATAGCAAGCTAGAAGATAAAGATAGATCTGCTGGAGGAGGATATCAGATCAAGGATTTGACAAATCTGAATGACCCCATCTCAAGGCTAGGTGTGCAGACGCAACCAGCAGAAGAAGAAGTATCTGGAGTGGACTTTGTGAGAAAAAAGGAGAGACAACTAAACAACGTGTTACAGTTCTACACTGAATTTAACATATGTTTGGTTTTTGGCTTTTTTGTCATTTTTGTTGCCAAATGGTCAATCTTTTAAACACAAGTATAGTGAAAAAAGGGCAGACTTTCAGCACCTACAGCCACACGATAGACTGTTTCTCACTCTTTGCTGATTTAAAATTCCTGAAGACTTCATAATAAACTGAAAATGAGTTTTGAATCTAGTATTCATGTGCTATCAAATTGTAAGTGTCACTGTGAATCAGCCATTTATGACCTGAATCATTATTTCTGCTTGTGTTGTGTTTTGGCATGTAAACCACTCAATTTCGGAATAAAATATAATTTACCAGTTAATAATACTTTTGATTTTATTCTACGTAATGCTTACTTCTTGCTTTTGTTGATGTGGCATGTTATGGGCCTTTTCGTCCGCTTCTCCGATGGCCTGGCTAGCACACCATGGTTTTATTATTGGGACAGATGCGATCTTAGTGCCTTTTGATATTGCTGCTCCCCAGGCTTGTGACATGCCACTGCAGCTCATTCGATTAGGCACACGGGTCAAACAGTTTAGCTGCCTTGAAATACTGAAGAGTTTTCTGAAGCCCAATGACATAAGAACAGTGACCATTCAACCTGAAATACAAATCATACATGGATGGTTATTTATTAATAATCTCTCTCTCTCTCTCTCTCTCTCTCTCTCTCTCTCTCTCTCTCTCTCTCTCTCTCTCTCTCTCTCTCTCTCTCTCTCTCTCGCTCTCTCTCTCTCTCTCTCTCTCTCTCTCTCTCTCTCTTTCACACACACACACACACACACACACACACACACACACACACACACACAAACACACACAAACACACACACACACACACACACACACACACAAACACATCGATTTTTTGTGAGTGAAAGTAATCAGCTCAGCCTGACACTGTGAACACACCAGCAATAGAGAGCGCTGAGCAGCACTGTCATCTTGCTACGATGAGACAAGATGGACTAAAATGGCTCGGATAAGTGTGCTATTTTTTTAATGCAAGATCAATAACAAAAACACCTACCCGGCTCTGCAGGCACTGATAGCTTCTGTGACCTGTGCTTGCTGATGCTCATTTTCCACGTACAGTTTGAGTGGATTGGTGCGTTCATGTAGATCTGCGACCGGTGATACACAGATGCAACTTGAACGTTGGTGGTAAAAAAGCAAGACGGTCCCACCCAGGTATGCATCCTGTCACTCTGGTCCCTCGAAGCGAGACGACGAAGGAAACAACAGCTGCCAGCCCTAACTTCGCCAAAAACGACCAAGACCCAAGACTATTATGTCAACGGAGAAATACATGCAAGAGAAGAAAGTCATCGATTGTTTCCCACACCTGAAACAGGGTGGTTGAGACTCATTCGGCTCCACACCTGACAAAGGGTGGATGGAACAAAAACAACCAAGAAAACCACAAGCAAGAAGGAACTCATCGACCATTCTCCCACACCTGAAATAGGGTGGTTGAGACTCACTCCCCACACCTAAAATAGGGTGGTTGAAACTCATTCCCCACACCTAAGAAAGGGTGGATGGAACGAGAACAACCAAGTAACTCGTCCCCCACGCCTGAAAAAAGCTGGAAATCCAGGCGGAAAAATAAAACACCACACGACCGACAAGATAGAACAAGCGACAAACTACACTGCGATCCTATTTTCTGCTGCTGTAACAAGACACGTGTGAGCCAGCTACTCAACCGAGGCCAACAATCGGCCCAGCAGCCCCGGCGGCACGGCAAAACCGGCCTCTACTGAAGTGACATCTGTCATGAATCGCTACACGCTATGACGTCATACTGTTTGCTAAAAGACTTACCTCCCGCCAACGAGAAAGGCAAGCCACCATGTGTACAACACAGACTACGAATAGAGGAAACGGACACTGCCTACTTCGCATCGACCACAAAACAACGCAGCATCAACTTTAATCTACAACACCAGGCAACACTGGTCACAAAGAATTCGTTTTAAAGCGCACAAAAGTGAAAGGAGGACTGAAACACTCGCAACAAGCGAGGCCAACTATTCTGTGAAGCACTCGAAGCACGAAGGCCCTTCTACAACGACAAAACCCGGCCTACCACCAAAACGGTATACAATTCAGGCGGCCCAACAAGCCAACGGCAACAACAGCGATCAACGAAACGACAGCCACACCGCCAAAACAACATTAAGCTGATTTTAAAGCATCAACTGTGAATATGCACCACGGCAATACTGCGTACCATCTACACAGAGGGCAATACTACAAACACCAGTCTGTCGTATGTAAGGCAAAACAGCCACACAAACAACCGGCATCGTCTACAAACACGAATACACGGAGAATCAACAACAACAACAACAACAACGCTAAGTCTGGGAGTGACCCGTCAAAACGGACGGATTAATAAACAAAGAATATGACTCCCACGCCCATACACGCAGACTCACAACGTTTTCTTGTGTCTTATCGCGGCTAAGCCCCGCTGAGCAGGAAATGACTTTGGACCTGACAGGCACAAGCGCCGAGGGAACAGAAGACGCGGCGATACAATCGTATCCCGACACAAGACTGGACCCTGCAAGGATTAGAAAGCGATCATACCTGACATCAATAACACCGCGTCAGGAATACTGCAAGGATTTGAAAGCGATCATATTTGCCGCGTCAGGACTACGGTTACATGCACGGACTACACTGACATCATGTTCTAATGTAAGGAATAAAATGCGACACATTGAGAGGAATACACCAAGGAATGGAATGGGAATTGTAGGCCGGTTCCCTGATGAGTAAATCGAAGCCTGTAGTTACTAACTACGAATACCGATCGAAACGCCCCCGAATGCTTCACATTCTTCTGCTCGGATATCTTGAGGCGTCGGGGCCAGTGACAGGATGCATACCTGGGTGGGACCGTCTTGCTTTTTTTACCACAGAATCACTTTCAGTTGTTTGATAAATACGAACAGCATCAATGAAACTTGACGCAAACCTGCTTTGACTCGATCTAGGGCCGTTTTTGACATAGCTTTGTATCCTGGCATAAATGAAGGCTTGTAGAATTTGCAATACATTCAGTCGAATCACGCGCGCTACCGTCCGCCATATTATTGTCCAAGGGACAGGAAAGCTTGTGGGACCCAGCAACAATTGCTAGGGGGCGTGGCTTTTGTGGCGCATGCTCGGTGAGTTTCATTAAGAGTAAACCTAGGATATATGATCTGCTGGTAATTACGTCACTGATTGTGGCGGGAAAGCCAGCTATAAAAGAGTGGTGTGCTCATTATCATACCAGAGCCGCGCCCCAGAAGCTTCCAAGCCGAAGACCCGTGTGTATTCTCTCCCAGCCTTGCTGTGCTGGACAGTCCGTATGGGCTGCTTAGTATCTTTAAGGTCCTACAGGGACCATTTGCATGAGTGAGCTTAGTCCTGCTTCAGCCACTAAGCAAGATGCTCTGTCATAGCGGAGCACCTTGCTTAATGGCTGAAGCAGGACTAAGCTCACTCATGCAACTGACCCCTGTTCAATGCTGTGTAGACTTCTGCTATACTAAGGCAACGGTCCCGAAAAGGATATTATAGGGAACTTGGACTAGCAGTGTTCAGTTCTTAGAAACACCTCCAGTCACAACGCTGACACTACCACCGTCTTCAGTGCCACGTCTGGGATACCCGTTGGATTTTATGCGTATTGGGATAGCGTTTTATTTTCGGCCGAACAGGTGAACTAAAGTTATGATTGTTTCTTTATATCGCATAGACCAGTTTAGAGACTCAAAGACTCCCGTTCGTTTGGGGTTAGAGTTATACACCTTTTGGCCTTCTCCATAACCAGACAGATTCTCAGTATTAAATTCACATGTAGACTGCGTGTAGATACTTTGATCATGATCGTTCATTATTGCATGATTCTGTACATATTTACCGGAATAAGTGAATCCTTCTAGTTTACATTTTCATCCCATTCATTATTGCATAATAATAATAATAATAATAATAATAATAATAATAATAATAATAATAATAATGGCAACTTATATAGCGCTTATCCTTACATAAGCTCTAAGCGCTTTACAAAATAAAGAGTGGGAGTGAAAGGGTCATAAAACCAGAGAAACAACTGATTCTGCAATACACACGCGCGCGCGCGCACTCACACACACACACACACACACACACACACACACACACACACACACACACACAGGTACATAATGACAAAGAAATGAGCTACATTGGGCAGATTTAAAGGCAGTGAATGAGGAAGAATGTCTAATGTCTATAGGTAGCGAGTTCCAGACAACAGGTCCAACGTGCGCAAAACAGCGGTCACCTCTGGTTTTGTATTTGAAGAGCGGGACTCGGAGAAGGCGCATGTCACTACTTGAACGGAGGGAGCGGGAGGGAGTGTATAGTTGGAGATCAGCGAGATAGGCAGAGGTAGAGTAGTTAATAACTTTGTAGAACAGACAGGCGATTTTGTATGCGACTCGTTGTTTGACTGGCAGCCAATGAAGTTGTCTCAGAATAGGAGTGATGGGCTGATGCTGTGAGGCGCGGACGATGAGACGTGCATCACAATTCTGAACTCGCTGCAATTTCTGAATGAGAAACTGAGGGAGGCCAGCTAAGAGGGCATTGCAGTAATCAATGCCGGACAAGACTAAAGAGACGACCAGTTTGGTGGTAGCTTCAGTAGTGAGGTAATGACGGATAGAACTGATGCGTCTTAATTCCAGAAAAGCAAGTTTGCAGACATGAGTTACATGCTCCTTCATTTGAAGATCTGTATCAAGATAAACGTCAAGATTGCGAACTGAATCAGAAAATGGAATAGGCGCGTCACAAATGCGCATAGAGTCAGAAAATTGGACAGCAGTCGAGAGACACCGACAAGAAGAGCTTCTGTCATGCCCTCGTTTAACTGAAGTTTATTTTCACACATCCAGGACTTAACATCTGAGATACAGTTCTGAACATCTGAAATAGCCTGACTGGAGCTGTTTGGAGGTGTAGACTTCCGAAGTTGTGTATCTTCCGCATACATGTGATGATCGATTGAATGCGATGCGATAACCTGAGACAGAGGCTGAGTCGTCCTATTAGAACCAAAATCTGATATCTCAAAAAAGGCCTTTTTTTATAAATCGCAGTCAAAGTTTTGAGGCGCGCCCATACATCTGCTATCGCGCGTACAAAGCTGCGAACTGGTGTAAATGTTCATAATGATTAGAAATATCATCCCCGGTGACGCCGAGTCGATACTAACATCAGATGTTTCACAACAAGAATTTTCCATAGATAGCCTGTTTTGGCATAAAATTGCACTGTGAAATAGCAAGAGGCATAATTATTATGCCAGAACCGAATATTGGCCAGTATATGGTCCTGGCTGTAAACATCATAATATGTAGGTTGTTCGTTTTTTATCATGCCAAAACCGTATATAAGGCCAAAAGTCTGCTTTGCCTCCTACACAATCAAGGAAAAACGACAAAACATTTTAGGCAATAACCGCACACAAGACAAATGCATGTTTTTGCCGTAATAAATAGCGAGACAAAATGACTAAATATATTAGGCAATAACCGCATACATGACAAATGCATGTTTTTGTCATAATAAATAGCGAGGAAAATGTGCATATATTGTGTGCAAAACCGTTTATCTTAAATTGTACAAGATTAAAACTAAGTTATAAAGTGTTTCCTCTTAACTGAAGCTCTTCATTTCTGTCAGATTTCACGGTTTTACAAATTAATGAAATCAGTCAAGTGTGTAAAAAAAATCGATCCTAGTAGCAGTACTGCAAAATCTGCCTTTATGTCCGTCTACATGTCTGTCTCTCTTTCTCGCACAAACGCATGCACACACACACACACACACACACACACACACACACACACACACATACACATACACACACACACACACAGACGCATGTGCACGCATGCATATGCACACACACACACACACATACTGTATACACATTATGTAGCCAAACACACTTTTCAGTCTATTAACTCGTGCATTTATTTTTAAGTGGTATCGTCTCACAAATTTCCACCCACAGCGTTTTCAGCACGTGCAGCCGTAGTAAAGTATTAATTTGTTAAATGTGTTTATCAACTATTTGTCTTTGAGCAAACTATTGTTTCACATTTGTGAAAATTCATGTTATCATACGAATGGTACTGGTAACGGCAGTCTTGAAAAGACGTGTATGGGTAAAGAATACACAACATAACATGCAACTCATGAATCTGTATGTTGCACAATAAAGTGCTAGTTGTGTACTTTCCATCTCATGTTATGGACACAGAAAATAAAAAAACGATCAAACCTCAAATCAATGCATCATTTAAAACTATGTGTCATAAGTATAGGGGTACTGGCACATGGCCAGTTTACGTTAAAGTGGCGCAGTGGTTAAGGCGTCTGCCTGCAATGCCAAAGGTGCGAGGTTCGATACCGGGTTCCGGCGTTGGATTTTTCTCCCCTGGTAAGTGTCACCGTCTGGGCAGTGGGCAGATGTTCACATCTGCACGGGACATAGACGACCCCGGCCCCCACGAGTCCCCTGCTGCCTTGCAGGCTTGGCCGCTTGGCTGCGGAAAGGCTAAAGGAGGAAACCCCTGACATCAAAGCCCCCGTGACTCCGGGGAAGGCTTTTGAGCCAGAGACTAAGACAAGGACAGTCTGATATAAACCTACGACCCGAGGACCTCGATGCCACCGTCCCAGCTTGCTAGGCCATGGCAAACGAACCAAGGGTTTAAAGGGTGGGGCCAGTACTGCGCACACTGCACTCTACCAAAAAGCTCCACCGCGCAGGCTTTAGGAAACGCCCACGGACAATGACACTGAACTTTCCAAGTCCTGTAGCGATGGGCAAGGGGCAAAACGGCAGGTGAAAGATGTCACTGGAAGCCGCAGTCTCAAACCTGCATGCAGGCGGTTCAGGATATTGGTCGCCTGATGTTGACCTGGGGATGACAACGTCACTCGGCACACCCTGAACGACCAAGCAGCCTTCTCTAGGGGCAGCACTGCTTGCTCAAAACGGAGAGGGGCCTAGAAAAGGTGGCCTAACCAAAGCTCATCCCCTCGTAACCCAGTTGGCTAGCTGCGGTCAACGGGCATCTTCTCATGAGGTCAGAAAACAAGAAAAAACAATGGATCCACTCTCATGACGACCACGACCGGACTCAACGTAGCATGCTGGAACATCCGAACCATGCTCGACACAGCAGACAGCGGACGCCCTGAAAGTCGCTCCGCCCTCATTGCCCATGAATTGCGGAGGTTAAACATCGACATCGCAGCGCTCAGCGAAGTACGCCTCCCGGAGGAAGGCAGCCTCCAAGAACTTGGCGCTGGCTACACCCTCTACTGGTCAGGCAGGCCTGCATCAGAAAGACGGCTCTCAGGCGTGGGCTTCATGGTGAAGACCCACATTGCGACTAAATTGGAAAACCTACCAACGGGCCACTCCGACCGCATCATGTCCATGCGCCTCCCACTGAGACACCAGCAATACGTCACCCTTCTCAGTGTGTACTCCCCAACCCTCCTGGCAGAGCCTGCAGAAAAAGACAAGTTCTACTCTGACCTGCGCAGCCTCCTGCAGAGCACCCTTGCAGACGACAAAGTCATCATCCTTGGCGACTTCAACGCCAGAGTGGGCCAAGACTCTGAAGCCTGGAAAGGAGTCCTCAGCAAGCATGGCGTTGAAAACTGCAATGACAATGGTCGCCTACTGATGGAGCTCTGTGCAGAGCAGCAACGTGTCATCACCAACACTACTTTCCAGCAAAAGGACAGTCGAAAGACCACCTGGATGCATCCTCGCTCCAAGCACTGGCACCTTATCGACTATGTCCTAGTGCGTCAGAGGGACCGCAGTGACGTCCTCCTCACCAGAGTGATGCCCAGCGCAGAGTGCCACACTGACCACCGCCTTGTTCGCTGCAAACTCAGGCTCCGCCTCAAGCTGAAACCCAAGAAAGGGGGCCTCCCCAAGAAAAAGCTTGATGTTGCCAGCCTTCAGCGTGACGACAAGAAAGCTGCCCTTCAGGCCGATTTACAGCACATGCTCAAAGACACAGTTGATCCAGCAGACTCCTCCCCTGAAACACTCTGGGAACAACTGAAAACTGCTATTGTAAAATCTTCTGTGGAAGTCTTGGGCGTTGCTAGAAAGAGGAACAAAGACTGGTTTGACGAAAACGAGGTAGAGATCCAGGAACTTCTAGCAAAAACAAAGAGCCGCCCACCAGGCTCACCTAGCCCAGCCTTCCTGCCCTGTGAAGAAGTCTGCCTTCCGCCTCATCTGCAGCAGTCTCCAGCTCAAGCTTAGAGAGCTCCAGAACGAGTGGTGGTCCAGACTCGCACAGAGGACCCAGCTCTGCTCTGACAACGGTGAGTACAGGGGATTCTACGAAGCACTGAAAGCAGTGTATGGCCCTAGGCACCTGGTACAAAGTCCCCTGCGAAGCGCTGATGGACAGGCACTCCTCACAGATAATACCTCCATCTTGAACCGCTGGTCGGAATACTTTCAGGACCTCTTCGGCGCTGAGCGCACTGTTTAAGAAACAGTCATCCTCCAAATCCCACACCTTCCACTAAAGGTTGAATTGGACGAACCGCCCACCGCCGAAGAGACCCTCACAGCCATCCACCAGCTCAAGAGTGGCAAAGCAGCAGGCATTGACGGAATCCCGCCAGAGATCTGGAAACATGGAGGCACAGCACTGCACAACAAGCTCCACGATATCTTTCACTGCTGCTGGGAAAAAGGAACACTACCAAAGGATCTCCGTGATGCAGTCATCATCACCCTGTAGAAGAACAAAGGAGAGAAGTCTGAATGCTCAAATTATCGTGGAATTACTCTGCTGTCCATTGCCGGGAAAATTCTCGCAAGGTTGCTCCTGAATCGGCTGGTACCTGCCATCGATGAAGACCACCTCCCAGAGGGCCAGTGTGGCTTCAGAGCCAACAGGAGTACCACCGACATGGTCTTTGTGCTGAGACAGCTTCAGGAGAAGTGCCGCGAGCAGAACAAAGGGCTGTACGTAACGTTTGTCGACCTAACAAAAGCGTTTGACACTGTGAGCAGGCAAGGTATGTGGCAGATCCTGGAGCGACTAGGATGTCCCCCAAAGTTCCTCAACATGATCGTCCAGCTCCACGAGGACCAGCAAGACCAGGTCAGACTAAACAGTGACCTCTCAGAACCATTCCCCATTCGCAACGGCGTGAAGCAAGGCTGCGTGCTGGCACCGACCCTCTTCACCATCTTCTTCAGCATGATGTTGAAGCAGGCCACAGTAGACCTCGACGATGACGACGCAGTGTACATCAGGTATCGTCTCGATGGCAGCCTGTTCAAACTCAGACGACTGCAGGCCCACACGAAAACCCTAGACCAACTGATTCGTGAGATGCTCTTTGCTGATGACGCTGCCCTCGTTGCACACACAGAGAGAGCCTTGCAGCGCATTACGTCCTGCTTCGCAGATGCCGCCCAGCTCTTTGGACTTGAGGTCAGTCTGAAAAAGACAGAGGTCTTTCATCAGCCGGCTCCCAAGGAAGAGCATCGCCCTCCCCACATCACCATCGGCGAGTCCGAACTGAAGTCTGTACACCAGTTTACCTACCTTGGCTGCATCATCACGTCAGACGCCAAGCTGGACAAGGAGCTGGACAACAGGCTGGCAAAAGCGAACAGTGCTTTCGGGCGACTATTCAAGCGGGTGTGGCACAATCAACAGCTGAAAAAAGGCACCAAGATCTGCGTGTACAGAGCTGTCGTCCTCACCACCTTGCTGTACGGTTCCGAGTCCTGGGCCCTCTACCGCAGCCAACTACGACTCCTCGAACGCTTTCTCCAGCGCTGCCTGCGTACCATCCTCAGCATTCACTGGAGTGACTATGTCACCAACGTCGAGGTCCTTGAACAGGCGGAAACTGTGAGCATCGAGGCTTTGCTGCTGCGGACACAGCTTCGCTGGGCGGGGCACGTCTCCAGGATGGAGGATCATCGCCTACCCAAAATCACTCTGTTCGGCGAGCTCGCCACTGGACACCGAGACAGAGGGGCACCAAAGAAGAGATACAAAGACGGTCTCAAGAAGTCACTTAGTGCCTGCCAAATCGACCACCGCCAGTGGTCTTCGCTTGCTGCGGACCGTGACACCTGGCGCTCCACCATTCACAAGGCAGCCGTCTCCTTTGAGGACTCTCGCAGAGCTAACCTTAAGGACAAGCGGCTCAGAAGAAAAAACAGAGCTGTCGTAACTCAGAACCCTGACCAGACCTTCCCCTGCAGCCACTGCGGTCGAACCTGCCTGTCCCGGATTGGCCTCCGCAGCCACGAAAATGCCTGCAGACGACGTGGGCAAGCCCTATAGAATCTTTTTTCGCGAAGTCAAGCCAAGACAGACACTGGCACATGGCCAGTTTACGTTGTCCAATCATTTACATAAACAGAGAAAAAAATTGTATTATGTGATTCATTATTACACTTCTCCCAGCTGTTTTTATCTGTGCATGCAGCAATGGGACCATATGGCGTTGAGGCGCGTCCCCTGGGTGGTGAATAGGTGGGGGGGGGGGGGGGGGGGGCTCGCGAGAGGGTGCACCGAATGAAATAAGGTTCCGTGAACCAACATGGTCTAAGGGACGGAGACCCCGACAGAAAACCCCTGGTCCTCCTAGTAAGGTGGTTGGACGTGGGGGTACCTTACCCACCCTGCAAATAAGAAAATAGCTACAAAAACGCCGACGAAAAGACAAACAGCAATTTCTTTCCTGGGGGAGGAAGGTTCTTCTACCAGAAGATTTGTGACGTCCTGTGGTGAAAGCCGGAAGTCTTCGGAAGCCACAAGACCGAACCGCCTCTCTCTATCCAGGGACACAATCATGGGCACATGGAATGTCAAGACCATGTACCAAAGCGGCAAGGCCGCCCAGATAGCAGCGGACATGCAAAAGTACAATCTTTCCCTGCTAAGTATCAGTGAAGCCAGATGGACGCAGTCTGGCCAGAAAAGGCTGTTAAGTGGGGAGATGATTCTGTATTCAGGTCATGAAGAGGAAAATGCCTCCCATACAGAAGGTGTAGCATTCATGTTGTTACCAGTGTCACAGAGAGCGCTGATGGGCTGGGAACCTCTTGGGCCAAGAATTATCGCAGCACCCTTTAGAACCAGGAAAAAGATCAAGCTGAACGACATCCAGTGTTATGCGCTCACTAATGATAGTGACGAGGAAAAGAAACAAGAGTTCTACGAACGACTCCAGAGTGCTGTGGACAAATGTTCGGAGCGAGACATCACCATCATTATGGGCGATTTTAATGCCAAAATAGGGGAGGACAATACCGGATACGAAAAGGTGATGGGGAGACAAGGACTAGGGGAGATGAGTGAGAACGGGGAGAGGTTTGTAGACTTTTGTGCTCTAAACAGACTTGTCTTTGGAGGCAGCATCTTCCCACACCGAAGAATACACAAAGCAACTTGGGTCTCACCTGACCATACTACAGAGAACCAAATAGACCATATCTGCATTAGCAAGAAATTTAGAAGATCCCTTCAAGATGTCCGAGTGAGGAGGGGAGCAGATGTCGCCTCAGACCACCATCTGCTTACCTTAAGAGTGAAGCTCAAGTAAAAGAAAAACCGCATTGAGACAACAAGAAGACAGCGCTATAATGTAGGCCTCTAGAGAGAGACTGGAGTGAGAGAAGAGTTCACACTGGTGCTGTCCAACCGATTTCAAACGCTACAGGAGCTAGTAAATGAAGAGGACACGGTCACCACAGAGCAGCAGTGGAAGGCAGTTAGAGAGGCGCTGAACTCAACCTGCAAAGACACTGTAGGGTTCAGGAAACACCATCACAAGGACTGGCTGTCGGCACAGACCTTGAAGAAGATAGAAGTGAGGAAGCAGAAGAAAGCAGTTGCCAACAACAGTCGCACGAGAGCGGCCAAAGCAAGGGCACATGAGGAATACTCGGAAGCCAACCGCGAGGTGAAGAGGAGTATCAGGGCAGACAAGAGGGCCTACACAGACAGCCTGGCAGCAGAGGCAGAAAAGGCAGCAGGCAGCGGCAACATGAAACAGCTCTATGACATTACCAGAAGATTGTCGGGCAAGTATGGTCATACAGAAAGACCAGTAAAAGACAAAGAAGGCAAACCTATTGCAGACAGGGCAGACCAACTCGACAGATGGGCCGAGTATTTTGAAGAGTTACTGAACAGATCCAGCCCACCCGACCCCCCAGACATCCAGCCAGCAGAGACCGACCTACCCATCAGCTGTGACAGACCCAGCCGGGAAGAGATCAGAAGAGCAGTGGCATTTTTGAAGAACGGCAAAGCAGCAGGGCCAGATGGCATCTCAGCGGAGTCTCTGAAAGCAGTCCTAGAGACAACAGTAGAGCTGCTGTACCCACTATTTGGAAAGATCTGGGAAGAGGAGGTGATGCCGGCGGACTTGAAGGAGGGGTACCTAATCAAGCTTTTCAAGAAAGGCGACCTCAGCAAGTGTTCCAACTACAGAGGAATCACCTTGCTGTCAGTACCAGGAAAGGTCTTCAACAGGATCATCCTGGAGAGAATGAAGAGCTCCGTCGACCCCCAGCTGAGAGACCAGGATTCAGGAAAAACAGATCATGTACAGACCAGATTGCCACTCTCCGCATCATCGTGGAACAGTCTCTGGAGTGGAGCTCCCCGCTCTACGTCAACTTTGTGGATTACGAGAAAACATTTGACAGCGTGGACCGAGAGACTTTGTGGAAACTCCTACGACACTACGGTGTACCCACAAAGCTCGTCTGCCTGATCAAGAGCAGCTACGATGGCATGACATGTCGCATGATCCACGAAGGGCAGTTCACCAGGGAGCTTCAGGTCAGAACCGGTGTCAGGCAGGGGTGTTTGCTGTCTCCGCTCCTCTTCCTACTGACCATATACTGGGTCATGAAGAGGACCACAGAGCAGAGAAGAAGCGGAATACAGTGGACACTGAGGACACAGCTTGACGACCTCGATTTTGCAGGCGACTTGGCTTTACTGTCCCACACTCATCAACAAATGCAGGACAAGACCACGAGGCTTGCTGACATCTCATCCCAAGTGGGCCTCACCATCCACAAACAGAAAACAAAGAAAATGAGGTTGAACGCAAAAAGGGAAGAACCAGTCTTGCTTGCTGGCACCCCGTTGGAGGAGGTGGGGTCCTTCACCTATCTCGGGAGCATCATCGACAAAAAAGGTGGCACTGATGCAGATGTCAGAGCACGAATCGGTAAAGCCAGAGCAGCCTTTCTCCAGCTCAAAATAGTGTGGAGTTCCAGAGAGCTGTCACAACACACCAAAGTCCGGATTTTCAACTCCAACGTAAAAGCAGTTCTCCTATATGGAGCAGAAACTTGGAGGTTGACAAAAACCACAGTCAACAGAGTACAGATCTTCAAAAACAGTTGCCTTAGAAGAATCTTGAAAATCCACTGGCCAGAGAAGATCAGCAACGTCAGACTCTGGGAGAAAACAGCAGAGAATGAAATTGGGCGAAGAAGATGGGGATGGATTGGTCATCATCATCATCATCATCAGTCCCTTGCCCGAACTGGGCGTTGGGGGGACTGAAAGGCAGCAGCAACAGACAGTGCTCTCCACTGAGTTCTATTTTGGGCGGTGGCAAGCAAGTCTGGCATCTCGAGTTCGGTCCATTCTTTTATGTTTGCGACCCAACTCTTTCTCTGACGACCTCGCCGACGACTTCCTTCGAGAGTGCCTTGGAGGATAGTCTTGGACAAGGTGTTGTGTCGGGTCACGTGGCCAAACCAAGCAAGCTTGCGCCGTTTCACGGTTGCCAGAAGAGGTTCATGTGGGCCCACCAGGGAGGTGACGATGCTCCGTACATATTCGTTGGTTTTGTGCTCGCGGTACGAGATGCGGAGCAACTTCCTCAGGCACTTGTTCTCAAAGGCCTGGATTTTCTTTTCTGAGTCTGCAAGCAGTGTCCAAGTCTCACAGCCGTAGAGTAGAATAGACACTACGAGGGACTTGTAAAGCCTGTACTTGATGGTGAAGCTGATGGAGTTACTTCGCCATATCCTGTCCAGCCTGGCCATTGCGGATGTTGCTGTACCTATCCTGATACGGATCTCTGCTACGCAACTACCGTCTTTGGACAGGGTGGCTCCCAAGTACTTGAAGCTATTGACCTCTTCTAGCTTCTGGCCGTTCATGTGAATGTTGCTGCTGCTGTCGCTTGTGGTGTTGATCATCACTTTGCTTTTATCCGTACTGATCTCCATGCCATAAGACCCTGCGCTACTTGAAAGTTTGTCTGTCAGGTTTTGGAGCTCACTATTGCTGCCTGCCATGAGGTCAATATCGTCTGCGAATCGAAGATTGCACAGGGATCTGCCACCAATAGAGATTGAAGTATGGTGGTCGTGGAGGGTTTCCTGCATGATCTTCTCCAGGAATATGTTGAAAAGGACAGGAGAGAGCAGGCATCCTTGACGGACACCGATCGTCGTCCTGAAGAACTCGCCTGACTGATTGTTAAGTAGAACCGCGCTGCAGGCGTTCTTGTAAAGCGCTTCTATCATTTGGATCAGTCCCTCCTCTATGTTGAACGATCTCATGACTTGCCAGAGTCCGTCGTGCCAGACGCGATCAAATGCTTTCCTGAAATCAATGAAGTTGTGGTAGAGTTCGCGCTGATGCTGCAGATGTTTCTCGATCAGGACGCGGCAGTTGAAAATCTGCTCTACAGTGCTTCTTCCAACTCTGAAGCCAGCCTGTTCTTCTGCCAGCAGTTCCTCGGCGAAAGTTTTGAGGCGGTTGAGAATGATTCTAAGCATTACTTTGCTAGGGTGACTTATCAGACTGATAGTTCTGTAGTTCTGGCACTGTTTCATGTTTCCTTTCTTGGGGAGCGGGATCACTAGAGACTGTGTCCATTCTACTGGCCATTTCTTTTGCTCCCAGATCTTTTGACAGAGTGTAGTGAGGACCTTCGTTGTTACTTCTCCTCCATGTTTCAACAGTTCAGCAGGTATGTTGTCTACACCTGGAGACTTTCCTCCCTTCAGGCTGCGTACGGCTGCTTCCACCTCTTCAGCTAACACTGGCAGGTCTTCAGCCTTCCTGGCCCCAGCCTGGTTGTTTTGGAGGATGCTGGTGTCTGGCTCAGCCTTGTAGTTATACAAGTCTCGGCAGTACTCAGTCCATCTGTTTAGTACAGCAGTGTTTTCCGTAAGGAGTTGGCCGCTGCTGTCTTCGATGACTGTGGCTGTTCGCTGTTGAGTCTTGGTGAGGGTCCTTAGCGTTTCATAAGCCTTCTTGCTGTTGCCGTTTGCCATGCCCTCTTCCACGCTACAACACTGGTCTTCAATCCAATCTTCTTTGGCTTCTTTCATCCTCTTCCTGATCTTCTTGTTGACAAGTCTGTACTTGTTTGCTGATGTGAGGTCTTGGCCTCTCTTTTTCTTCCAGGCTCTCCTCTCATCACAGAGATCGAGGATGTCATCGGTGACCCAGGGCTGTTTGCGCTTCCTCTGCTTCCCCAGCACTTCTTCTGCTGTAGAAAGTAACACCTCTTTTATATTTCCAGCAAGGGTGTCTACGTCGCAGTCCAAAGTAGCCAAGGCTGCAAATCTGCCTCCCACCTGGGCTTGGAAGAGCTCTTCTACTTCCGGGTCTTTTAGCTTCTGGAGGTCGAATCTGATGCGAGGGCTCTTGCTATCTCGTTTCAATGCCAGCTTCAACTTGAGGCTAGTAAGGACGAGGTTGTGGTCGCTGCCAATATCAGCGCCAGGAAAGGACCTCGTTTGTGCTTTGTTAATGCTGGATTTGAATCGTCGAGGCAGCAAGATGAAGTCAATCTGGTTATGGACCAGGCCTCCTGGCGATTGCCATGTCACTGTTCTTGACTTCTTGTGTGGATGGAGGGTATTAGCAACGGTGAGACGGTGACTCTGTGCGAACTCTAAAAGTCGCAGGCCTCTGTCGTTTGTTTCTCCAAGGCCAAACTTGCCAGCTGTTCCTGCCCATTGTTGGTAGGCGTCAGGGCCGATCTTTGCATTCCAGTCACCGAGGACAGTCAGAATGTCTTTCTTAGGTGTTTTCTTGATGATGTTGTCCAGTTGTTCGTAAAATTCTTCTAATTCTTCATCATCATGATCTGCTGTTGGAGCGTATACTTGAATGATAGTGATGTTGTGCGGTCGGGCGGAGATGCGGATGGAGATTAGTCTGCTTGACACGGGGGTGCAGCTGATGACAGTTCCAGCCACCTCTTTCCTTACGATAAAAGCTACGCCATGTTCGTGCTTGGTTTCTTTTCCGCTGAACCAGATTTTATGGCCTTCATCTGTTGTTGTTTCTCCGAAGCCTGTCCATCGAACTTCTGCAAGTCCTACAATGTCCCAGCGATAGCGCTTCAACTCGTTGGTGAGTTCCTTCACTTTGCCGCACTGGTAGAGTGTGCGAACGTTCCAAGTTCCGATAGTTATTCCTTGCGTGGGCAGCTTGATGGTGGGTTTGGTTCCAGTAACACACTTGTCGCCCCCACCCTGGAGACCTCCAATGGGGTGCGCGGTCGTTGGTGATCCGGGCCCCGACCGATCCGGCATGTTATTCTTCTTCTGTTGCTTTTCCATCAGTCCTTTCAATGGGCTTAGGCGAACTTGGCGGCGCCCGTCTCCTCTCCAAGTATTTCAACTGACTGAGAGACGCGTCAGCCCCTCACAACGTTTCGCCCGCCAGCAGAAGCGGTTACCGGGGTGTGGCTAGGTAAAGGACCTGGAGCCAGCTGTGAGAGTTGAGTGCCATGTGAAGACCAGTGCTCCCGCCTGCCCCAAGAGGCGCTGCTGGCTGAAAAGTCAAAGGTACTACTTCTCCATGAACACTCTCACAGTCTGAGAAAGCCAGCTTCCAGTATCACTAGGCAGGCATTGTCATGGAACCCCCAGGGAAAAAGGAAAAGAGGCAGGCCGAGAAACACCTGGCGTCGAGACCTCCAAGCAGACATCAAGAGACTGGGAACCACCTGGAATAAAATCGAAGGAGAAGCACAGAACAGGAGTCGCTGGATGTCTCTCGTCGACGGCCTATACCCTGGGAGGGGTGACAGGCGTAAGTAAGTAAGTAATGCAGCAATGAATCACATAACATCATAACGATAAAACATCATACGAATCTAAGCATCTAAACTGTATGTGAATGCTGAGTTTTAAAATATGCCATCAAAGTCATCTGCATGGTCACGGAAAAACAAATTGGCAGCACTACCATCAAGTCAGTAACAGAAACAAACAGATAAACAAAAAAAAATGTTAAATGTTTAGGGCTTAACGTCTTTTGTCCACCACGAGGGTGATTTCAAAGACGGGGACAACGAAAAAGGGTCTGAGCAAATTTTGACCCAAGCTGGATTCGAACCCGGGACCTTTTGGTCTGGAGGCAAACGCTTTTACCACCGAGCCACCCAGCTCCCCCAAACAGATAAACAGATCAGTCATCATCTGTATCATGTTCATCCTCAGCGTCTGATTCTGGGAGACGTTCTGGAACAGACTTGTTGCTTGGCTGATTCTCATAGTAGCTGTGGCAGTCTCTTGTAACCACTCCTGCGCGACAGAGGTCAAGCAGATCTTTCTTCTTCTTGTCAGAGATAGGTATTCAGGCAGAGTAGCAGCTAGGAAGAATATCGTCAAAGGAGATGCGCTTTGACGACTTTCTGCGACTAGTTCCTCTGATCTTCAGTATCTTGAAGTCTTCAAACATTCTGTACTTGTAATAAAAGGTGTCTGGCTCTGTCTTCATGAATCTGAGCCATTTGATGCCCATCCAGTTGACCCGTTCTCCTTTTATCTCTGTCTTTGTGTTTCTAAGACGTCCACTTGCCACTTCTTTAAAGTCATATATTTCTTCATGTGTGAGTGGAGTGACCAGGCAGGGAGCTGTGGCTTGCAATGTCTGTATGATGGTATACTACTGGCTCGGGACACTGACGGTAGCTGTTGCTTTTACTCTTTCAATTGTGGAGTGCATAGCATCGCACTCCATCTGCGTGTGCCCTGGCTCTAGAAATTTCTGGTCAGTCGTCTCAATGTGGTTGATGGTCTGGACGGCTTAATGGAGAGCAGTGGCCACAAACTGATTTCGGTTTTGACAACCACATGTATCTGAATATAAGATGACATGCTTGACACATACAGGCAGTGACTGAAGGCATGTGCCCACTTCATACGATCCTTTTTGACCCTCGGTCTCATTCCAGATGTAGCAGTATCCGTGTTTGTCTTCGAGTGAAAAAAATGTCACGTTATAGACTGCAAATTTGCGTTTGTAGTATGCTGTGCTGACCTTCGAATGGGGAGTTGACAGCACTGCCTGCATATCAAACGTTGCTACATGTACACCTGTGTCGGCTCTGGCTGCTTTTTTGTCGTTTTCCTTTTCTTTTCTAGCCTCCTTCTTCCTCTCTTGGTGTTTTCTGTACTCCTTGTCTGCCTGTTCGGTCTTTCTACCCTCCTTCTGATCATTCATGAACTTTGTGCACGTGACGCACAAGTCTTTTTTTTGGCTTATGGAACCCATACTTGTAGTCCTAAACAAAGACTTCTCGGTAGTATGCGCTGGATACAGCAGGCCTGCCTCTGTCAGTACATTGTTCCAGGTACAGCTGGTACATTTTGTTGACCGAAAGTCCCGAGTCAAGTTACTTTCTCGCTGTTCTTTTCCGACAGTAATGTGACTCTACCGCTGGAAATGATTTAATGTGCTCTTTTACTTCTACCAGTCGATGATCCGGCACTTTGTTACTAGGGGCCCGCCTCCCTCTGTTCTCGTGTCCGGTGAAGGCTCCGTCTTTGCTGTTTTCAATGGCATGTTATATATAGAAATGACCGATATCCAGGGTATTCATGAAGAATGCTTTGCAGACAGAAATTTTCTTTACGTCCACAGTAAAACTGAAATGTCGCTGAAGATTTCGTTTTTTCTTGAATGGGTTCTTGTCTTTGTCCAGGTAATTTCTTGTTTCTTCTTCTGTCACGTGTCTACAGACAAAGTCCGTCTGCCTTTCGTAACTGGACAGCATGTAAAAACTCTGAAAGATGTCTTTCCACATGCTTTCATTTATTGCTTCTGTGCACTTGGGCTTGCACTTGGAGCAAGCAACTGGCTTGACCGTCCTCTTTCTCTGTACCTTTCCTTTGCTTGTACAGTATTCCTGGCCAGCAAGCTTCAGTCTCTTTTGGACGTTTTTCTTCCATTGTGAACGCTGCGCTGTTGCTTTTCTACCCCGCTTCCTTTTGGGTGGTGTTATAAAAGAGGAGACTGCCTGTGCCGGCTTCCGTCTGTCACTTTTGTTGGGGTTTCGTGGTGAGAAGTCTGGGCTGAAGCTGGAGGGGAGTGGTTGGAGCAGTCATTTGGCAGATCATCATTTGGCAGATCATCACTTGGCTTCGACTGCAACTCTGCTGTCTCAGAAGGTCCATTCTCCGTCATGTTACGGAACGCTAAATGTGCACGCCTCACTGGCCCACATCCATCATAATGCTCAGGCAAACTGGGCGGAGCAAAGAGAACCAGGTATATGGGGTTGAATATATCAGACACCACCAGACTTGGGTGTATATCGATGATTGGCCTGGACTTTCTGCTGTGAAATATCCTAAGCCTTCTTCTGGTAACGTTTGCCAGAGCCAGTGGGAGAAGGTCATTTGCATCGGAACTCCAATATATATATAGGCTGGCAAGCTTGCATTGTGTCATCAGGACATCAGCTGCCCTTTTGTGATTGCATCGCTTATTAGCCTGGAATCCCATGGCTTTATATATATTGTCTGAGATCTGTATTCTTTTAACGACCAGAAGTCACAACCGTCCGAGAAACATGAGCACAAACTGGTCCCAGCAAGAGGATCCTCATGAGGATCTATGTCTCTTGCAGTTGGATTGTGTTCAGTATTTCTCCCGGCAGTGAAGGGGTTAATTAGTTGACCCTGTAATGACGTCACCCTCGTAACATGACCACTTTCCTATCGACCCTCTTTTTGATCGCCTTGAACGGGGCTGACTGTATTAAATGGGGGGGGGGGGGGGGATACTTGCTGGCATGGATCGGTGCCGTAGGATGCCGGACATGCCAAGCTGCTGATCACTGGCGGAGAAGGCTGGCTCAGTTTGTACAGGCGGTCAGGCGTGACCACCCGACAAGTAGACAGCAGAGCCACGATCCAACAGCATCTCCTTGTGTAAACACGGCTGTTACAAATCCCCATAATAATAGAATGGCCAGTGAGGATGATTGGCGAACGTTACGTCACAAAGACAGCAGTGTTAACGTGCTGACCAGTGTGGTACGTCTGTGAAACGTAGCGTTGATGTGAATGAATGTAATAAAATATTTTTTACTCACTTGGTCATGCTATTATCCCGAGAAACACAATATAATGAGAGTCGACGTAAATTCACTCACAACCACAGTATGCGTTTGAGATCCAGGAAAATGGAAGCTAAAGAAGTACACGAGATGACTGCTTGCGGTCTCGTCTAAACTGCACAACACAGTGCAGAATATGAAATAAGTTCCAAAGCACTGCTCACACAAAACACACGCTTATATCACCATTCCCCAATATGACGAAGTTTGAGAAAATCACAAAATATCCTTGGAGTCCACAGAGTTTACAGTGTAATGTGCACAACTGATTAGTACACGTCCGAATTAGATAAAGTCCCTCAAACTAAAACTAAGTACTCTCGTCACGCTCGGCTGCACAGCGGAGAGATCGGAATAGTCGACCGCCCTACAGCAGGAGTTGGATCGACCATGATAATTCATGGGTAGTGCCAGATTATTTTTGCGCCTGATGGCGCCAAGCTAATCTGGCACGACCCTTGAATTATCTTGCAATAATAATGCAACTGGTATACAGTCGATAGCTGACGCCTCCCAAATTATGGAGATCCGACCTTGGTTAAAAGAGTTTAAAATTCCGTCTGTTAGCTGATTCTGTTGTGCGAAACTACAGAAGAAGTCTCAATGTTTGTGCTGACTTCAGCCCACCTTGAATGTATCAAAACGAGAAGCCATTAACCCATTCAGCCCTGACGCACTACAGCAGGAGATGGGTCGACCATGATAATTCAAGGGTAGTGCCAGATTAGCTTGGCGCCTGTCGGCGCCAAGCTAATCCGGCACTACCCTTGAATTATCATGGTCGATCCATCTCCTGTAACTGGTGCATAGTCATTAGATGACGCCTCCAAAATTTAGGAAATATGGCCGTCGGGCTGGATGAGTTGATCATGTTCGGGCAAGCAGAGATAACGTCGTGACCTATCGGTTATTGTCGGGATTTATTTTTTTATTTTTTTATTTTTTTTATCAAACAGTGATAACAAGCATCAGTTGACACAGGGGTTGATATACAGGCTGTCGTAATTTTAGCATAGCTTGCCTCGTGTGTTTTGCAGTTAACTTTTGAGCAAGATATATTAAGACAACACGTTCAACAAAAGGGATCAACAAACGTAGTTCAAAGTTAATTGGCTTAAACCCCAGCAGTTCAGCCACTGCCCTCACGAGATCGTGGATGAGCCCTGTTCAGGTCTCAGTGATCACTCACCTGCATCACTGATGCTGAAACTATGAAGTTATGTTCGGATTAGAAACCTTGCCCGCCGTGAGATGGCGTAGTTGCCTGCTCGGCGTTAAACCCAAATAACTAAATAACTAGACACCTTACACTACCAGGCTATTGAACACCCCCCAAAGACAGCGTGAATTTTACAGTAATGAGTATGTGTCCGTGCCTCTAAATGGAGCACGTTCAGGGTATATTTTAGCAGGTTTTGCATTTTCAAAATTTCCCTAGGGCAGCGGCTAAACCACCGTTGTCAGGACTAAAGGAAAATAATTATAATAGTACAGGTACGGGTTGCTGATCATCATTTCTTCTTGGAGTTGTCTTGAAACCATCTGCGTTCAAAAGTTATTTGCAAAAAAAAAAAAAACACAAAGCAAGCCTTGATCAGACGACTATAACATACTTATTTCAGTATGTGTGTCGCTGGTCTGTGGTTTTGAATAGTATGACTTTAGCCGAAATGTTCTAAATCACATATCATTACATATGTTAGCCTACAGTTAACCCATTTAGCCCCGAGTCCCTACACCAGGAGATTGATTGACCGTGAGAATTTAAGGGTAGTGCCAGATTAGTTTGACATTTGCAGGCGCCAAGCTAATCTGGCACTACCCTTGAATTATCATGGTCAATCCATCCCCTACAACTGGTACATAGTCGTTTGGCAACACCTAAACAAATTGAGAAATGGGACCTTGGGGCTAAAAGGCTTAAGGCGAACTGCTCCGGAAGTTGTTTCTTTCTTTATCGATTTTTATGACATTAATCCCTTGACTGTTGAGAAAATTGAACACCGCAAAACTGCCAGAGGCATAGTGCCTTATGCGTCACCGCAACTGCGGGGGCTCATGAGGATCTATGCCTCTAGCTAAAAGAACTTTGTATCCATGTTCCGCGGGCGGCTGGGGATCTTTAAAGTTGAGACGACAATGATTTCAAAAAACAGTCAACGTCCACTGGCAGTGGATGGTTAAGCCCGTGATTTTTTTCCATGTAGCAACATCCATATTGGCATCAGCAGGAAAAATGAGTGCACCACAAGACTATCCGGGCGGGCCGGCTCTCAGTGCGCCACCAGGCTACCCAAGCTATCCACAACCAGGCTATCCAGGCGGAATGGCTCCACAGCCGGGCTATTCAGGGGGGTCGTCTCAGCAGCAGCAGATCGTGATTGTGAACCAGCCTCAGGCGCAGACCAAGCAAGCACCAAGACCATGGCGCGCGGGGCTGTTTAGCTGTTTCGACGACTGTACAATCTGTGAGCGATGAGCTTTTGTCCGTGGTCTTCTGCGTATTAGAGTATATGCATAAAATGACCCACAGAGGCAGGAAAAACCGCTTAGAAAGAAAAGTCACAGCACAATTTATTGAAACTCTTTTTGCAAAATAGACTAACAAACAAGTGTACCATGAATTCGCTATTTATCTTGTCAGCGTGAAGAACCTGAGGGGCAACTGAAGGATGCTGTCACTGTCCTTTCTAAGCGTGTTTCTTCCTTTGTTTGGGTTATTCTCGGCATTTCACACGCTCGGCTGTCGGCTTTTTAGTCTGGACCTCTATGCATGGCATTACTTTTTTCCCCTTGCTGAGAAAGGCAGCGTTAACAAGAAAAGTGTATGCAACGTGCCCAGTCTCAGAAGGGAGTGTGTGTGGGGGGGGGGGATGGGGGGGGGGGGGCGGGGGGGGGGGGGGGGAGATGGGTAGGGGAAGTGGAGTTGTGAATAGAAGTTTTTTTCATCCCTACGTCACACGACCAATCCCTTTAGCGCAAACTGTACCACATGACCAAACTACAAAAATCCTTGTACCGAAAAATGGCGGAGTTCTTGTAGCCCTCTTTGTGACGCATCTTGGATGCGAGTTTTGTTCTATAAAAGATCACCAAAACTTTGTAATGTAAAAAGTTACTTAGTGTTGTTCGAAACAACAAGCACACTACTGGAAATGGCAACGTCATGAAATATTTTAAATTACGTCATAAGTCTAGTATGTATAAATGTATATTCCTTTGACGTCAGTCGTGTCTGGCGTGATCCAGGTCGGAAGATTTCTTCTTGAATTCTTTAACGAAAATTGTGGAGGAATAAAAACAAATACGTTATTGGTAGCAGTGGCTTGCTGCACGGACCTTTGTAGGCCTTCGGAATGTCAAAGGAACCATTGTACCCCTCAGGCCTTCGGCCTTCGAGGAACAATGGTTTCTTGACCTCCCAAAGGACTACAAGGGTCCGTGTAGCAAACCCTTGCTACCAATAACTTATAGTATCTAATGAAGCGTAATTTATGCACTGCTCTGGCGGCGGTTTTGGAACGCATTAGCACACAGGTTTTGTTTTCCATTTAAATTTGTAAATTATCAACAATGCATGTTGAAACAAATGTTTAAAATGGAATTTTGTTCATCCCTCGGCGGTAACCAACTCCGTCGTTATTTTTCAAAAGCCCGTATGTACGTGTTTCAGAAAAAAAGAGATTTACATTAATGTGCTCTGAAAATCTCGCTTTTCTTGCTTGTCACCAAAGTGACCAGAGACACCGCGCGACAGTTCGTGACATCAATTTCAGAAAAGTCTACCATTCCCAGCGTCTAACAAAAGCAGTTTCTCAACAGTTGCAGTTTAGTGTGTATGTTGTCTCTGATACTTGGGTACCACGTTGCACGTTTATGCGTTTGTCGTCATTGATTTGTGCGCACTACGTTGCAGGTCTGTGTGTGACTTTCTGCAATGAATGCGCGGCGCGCATGATCCTTCACGACATGGGAGAAAGCCCTTGTCTCCCGTGCTGCATGCCCAACTTCCTGGTACCGCTTCGCACGAAGCTTAGGATGCAGCTGAACATTGAGGTAATAATATAACTATGTTTAATGTTCGGAACACAGAAGCATAGGTCACAATTACACCTATTTCGTCCTGCTCGTACGGACCTTTCCGTGCGCAGTGATCCGCTCTTGTTTGAACCTAATTGAAACTGACGTAAGAGCCCGACAACATGCGATTTCGCATGTTTGTCCTGGCTTGAACTCATTCAGCACCACATGGATCGAGCATGATAGCAAAGGGTGGTGCCAGAATAGCTTGGCGCCCTTAAGGCGCCAAGCTATTCTGGCACCACCCTTGAACTATCATGCTCGATCTGTCTCTAGAATCGTAATACAGTCCTTCAGAGGGCAACTTCAAAATCTGGGGATTTCGGTCTTGGGGTAGAATGAATTAAAACCTTCACTACCGATAATTAAATGTAAACACGATCCAACTGCAAAAAACATAGATCCCCATGAGCTCCCGCAGTAGCGGGGGCACATGACGATCTATGTCTCTTGCTAGCTTGAGTCCATGTTCGTTGGACGGTGGGTTTTTTGGTCACTGAGTGAACACAGATTTCAGAAACAAAACATTCGTCCACTGGCAGGGACGGGGTTAACCCATCGTTTGTGTCAGAAGATGGCGTTCAGTTTTTGACCCACTTCCGCTTTACAGAACACCTCTTTGCTATTATCGTCCATTAGATAACTCCACGCTTAGGATGACATTCTCTCGCCTCAGGGCGAAAGCCACTCTGTCCATTTTTATGAATAGCGCGATTTTCATAATATTACAATGAATATCTAGCTTTTTTTTTTAATGGACAGAATGGCTTTTGCCAAATAACGTATTTAATCGCTATCACATTGAGCACTGAAGTGGAACTTTCTAAACACTATTGGAGCCGTTCTCTTGCGACAACATATCAGATCAGGAACGGGGAAGTAAAATAATGGTAGGTTAGATGGCGCTCGACTGAGGCTACGCTTCTTTCCCGGGGGAGGGAACCCAAATTTCTCCTCGTGAGACAACAAATTTGTAAAAACAAAAAAGAAATCGGACGTGAATGATGTTTCGCATTTGTTGTGATCACTTGTGTCAAACTTAAGTTGTTGGTTCCGTGTTCACAGAGCCCTCAAAAGCGTTCTGCGTGCAATGTTACTTTATATTGAGCAGCATTTTGCTTGGTATAGTGTCGATAACAGGCAGATGTGATTACGAGACCCGACTCAAAATGTCCGAGTCGAAAGACGAGGACATTTGATTCGGGTCAAGTAATTACATCTCTCGGTTATCGGCACTATATCATGTAAAATGTTGCTCAATATAATTTATGTACCCAGTCCAAAACAAAACTATGCCTCGCGGCATTCATTTTGCGGTTGATTGCGGAGTTCAGACAAAACACATGGATGGCAGACGACTGCATATCGCTCTCGACTCAGGGCGTAGATTTCGTCTGACTATGAAGACATCAGTGAATTGTATAACCGTGCGTGTTACTGAGTAAATTCTACTTGTAACTAGATCACACATAATTGCGGACAATTCCAGCAGGTCTGTTTATTTTGTTCTCTCTCTCTCTCTCTCTCTCTCTCTCTCTCTCTCCTCTCTCTCTCTCTCTCTCTCTCATCTCTCTCTCTCTCTCTCTCTCTCTCTCTCCTCTCTCTCTCTCTCTCTCTCTCTCTCTCTCTCTCTCTCTCTCTCTCTCTCTCTCTCTCTCTCTCTCTCTCTCTCTCTCTCTCTCTCTCTCTCTCTCTCTCTCTCTCTCTCTCTCTCTCTCTCTCTCTCTCTCTCTCTCTCTCTCTCTCTCTCTCTCTCTCTCTCTCTCTCTCTCTCTCTCACTCTCTCTCTCTCTCTCTCTCTCTCTCTCTCTCTCTCTCTCTCTCTCTCTCTCTCTCTCTCTCTCTCTCTCTCTCTCTCTCTCTCTCTCTCTCTCTCTCTCCTCTCTCTCTCTCTCTCTCTCTCTCTCTCTCTCTCTCATCTCTCTCTCTCTCTCTCTCTCTCTCTCTCTCTCTCTCTCTCTCTCTCTCTCTCTCTCTCTCTCTCTCTCTCTCTCTCTCTCTCTCTCTCTCTCTCTCTCTCTGGCCTCACACACAACACACACACGCATTTACTTTTGCTCGCTCCAGCGCGGGCACACTCTTGTCTCTCGTGCTCAGTTTCTCTCCAAGTCTCTCTCTTATGAGTTTTTCGTTGACGTCATTTTTACTTCTTGCGCACTTTTGTTCTTCCTTACGTCACCTCCTTCAGTTGCCACATTCCTTTTGCGAAGGAAGATAAGTAGCGGTTGATCTCGCTGTTTGTTTATCTTTTTTGACAATAGGGTAGTTACCCGAAATATTTATAAATTGTGTTGTACCCGTCTTTTCTAAGCGTGTTTCTTTCACCGTTGGGTACTTCCTTGCTAACATTGCATGACCATGCTAATAATACATGATGTTCTTATGTCATCAGCAATGACGTATTACAAACTTGCACACGTGCTGTTTACTGCAAACTAGAAGTTGCTCTTTAATAAATGAGTGTGTGGGTGTGAGAAAGAGAGAGAGAGAGAGAGAGAGAGAGAGAGAGAGAGAGAGAGAGAGAGAGAGAGAGAGAGAGAGAGAGAGAGAGAGAGAGAGACAATGACAATGACAATGACAATGGCAATGAACCTTTATTTTGTAACGGTAAAAGTATTTGGTAACAGGACCAATTTTCAAACTTGCCGTTACTACCATTAAGCTAAGAACTACCAGAGAGAGAGAGAACAATGAACAATGAACAATGAACTTTTATTTTACAACGGTAGAAGTATTTGGTTACAAGACCAATTTTCAAACTTGCCGTTGCTACAAACTACTTATCAACGTTTTCATAAACAAAACAATGGTCTAAAACATAACTAGGTCAAACACATACACACGCACGCATGTTCACTCGCAAACACACACACACACTACTCTAAGGAATTCAATTATGTGCTAGCAAACAAAATACTGATGAATATAGCGCGATAGAAAAGAAAGAAAATGTGTTAAAAAACCTTTAAAGAGAATTTAAAAAACATTATGAATAAAAAATTCCAACATATAAATTGCATAAATCGCGCACATGGTGTGCGCGTGCTTGCGCTCATGCGTGCGTGCGTGCGCGTACGCGTGTGCAATCTGCCACATTATGACAGACCACGCACACACGCACACGATCACATAACGTGACCACACGCATGAACGCACACACGCACACAGACGCACTCACCCACACACACACACACACACACACACACACACACACACACACACACACACACACACACACACGATCACACACCCATACGCACGAATGCACACAGCCACACATACACACACACACATACGCACAAACATACGCACGCCATACGCGTGCCAGTACATCAAGGCAGGTATTACTTGTCAGACATGGAGTCAATGCACATGCCGATATATGTATTCTAAGAACATGCAGTTTTCCGCATGTAAAGCTGGATTATTTTAGATATTTGAAGAGGCCGTCTTTAAAGGAGGGCAGGGACATACTTCTAAGGTTACATGGAATCGAATTCCAGAGAGTACTACCTGAGTATGTTAAGCTAGATTTAAAGATGTCAATGCGAGGCCGCGGAACCTGATAGTGCCGCCCCAGTCTGGGATGTCGTGAGGAAATTACTGAAAAAAATGGGTCAAGATAACGGGGCCCTTTTTGTTTACACAGCTTATACATAAAAATGGCTTTGTTACATATAAGGTGCTGCTTCAGGGGAAGCATACCAAGAACTTCAAGTTTTTTTTCCGTTGCTATTTGAGGATCCGGTAGGATAAGTTTAGCAGCCCTCCTGTGTAAAGTATTCAGCCTCTTTAAATGCACTTCACTTGAACCATCCCACACTGTTGATGCGTAGTCTATGTGCGACTTTACATGGGCGTTATAGAAAATTGTACGCGTCTCTACATCGGTAATGAATTTCAACTTTGATAGCATATAAAGGTTTTTTGAGACACGTTTACATACGCTGCTAATGTGAGTTTTCCACTTAAGTTGATCATCTACCGTGACCCCAAGGAGACGGTGTTGAGATACCTGTTGGACTGGTTTGCCGTTTACTGTTAGATCAAGAGAAAGTGGGCGCAGCTGATGTCTTTGACGTGTGGCTATCACCATGCATTCTGTTTTAGATGGATTAAGAACCATTGAATTAGAATCGCACCAGTGAGAAACCTCCTGCATGCTTTTTTGCAGACGTGTATTAATCGCATTAACACTATGATCAGGCATATGAAGAGTTGCGTCATCCGCAAACAAATCACACGAGGTTTGGTTACTACTCAGGTGCAGTGGTAGATCATTTATGAATACACAGAAGAGCAATGGCCCGAGGACAGAGCCTTGAGGCACGCCGCTCGTGACAATACCGTGGGACGAGTAGTTACCATTTAAGAAAACTCTTTGCCTCCTACCGCTGAGGTAGGAATTAAAAAACGATACGGCATCTGCATTGCATAAATATGCTTGAAGTTTAGACAAAAGGATGTTGTGGTCTACAAGATCAAAGGCTTTTTTGAAATCGAGATAGACTGTCCCAATCATTTGACATTGATTTATAGAAGTTAACCAGGTGTCAACAAGTCTTGTTAATGCCGTATGGCACGAATGTTTTGGTCTAAAGCCTGACTGATGGGTATGTAGAAGATTACAGGTATCAAGGTACTGGTAGAGATGTTTGTGAACATGTCTTTCAAGTGGTTTTGACAAGGAAGACAAAAGGGATATAGGTCTGTAGTTATTCACGTCCGTAAGATCTTTAGATTTGGGCAGGGGTATTACTTTAGCATGTTTAAGCTCAGTAGGAAACGTGTTGTGTTGAATACACAAATTATAGATGTAGGTTAGTGATTCAATTGTGTAAGGAAGGGAAAGTTTAAGTATTTTGGGGCTAATCTCATCAGGTCCGGACGATTTCTTGTTTTTTAGTGAATTTATAAGCTTGCCAACCTCGTGCACTGCTAAAGGGGGA
>BTPG01000001.1:150950279-151075279 GCA_036245525.1 Semisulcospira habei
GTAACGGGGGACAAATTATTTTATTGTATACTATCAACACAAATCCAAAACGTTCATCATGTCTCTAAATTTAACGTTTTAAGAGTTCAGGTCCTTGACAAAAAGCAAAATTAACCCATTAAATCTTGATGCTAATTTCGTCTTCACATTTGTGTATTGTCCTATGGAGAGTACATTACAGAGTAGGAGACAGATTAACCATTCAAGGGTGGTGCCAGAATAGCTTGGAACCTGTGGGCGCCAAGCTATTCTGTCACCACCATTGAACTTTTACAGTCAAAATGTATTTCATACTATACTGTATCAAGACGAAAAGGGTTAAACGCATGCGAGAGAGGATGGGAAGAATCAAGTTGTTTCCTTACATTGATCAACCCTTTTCATCCTTCATGGCCAGGGGCGGATCTGGCAGGGGAGGATGTTCCAAGACACCCCCCCCCCCCCCCCCGCCCCAAAATTCATTGACTTATTCGAGACGTGCCGCCTCCGGATACGCGCTTTAAACCGCGTATCTGGAGGCGGCGCGTATCGAATGAGATAATTATGCTATAAAAAGTCCCTTTTTAGGGTGTTTATAACACCTCACCCTTCTTTCTGATATTCCCACCTTCCCCATCCACCCCCGCCCCCTGTTTGATATTTTGGCGAGTGGCGAGAGTCTTGACACACACGCGTCAACCCCTCGCCCCCCCCCCCCCCCCCTAACCCTTCCTCTTGTTGTTTAATTTTTCGACCACTGGAAGACGGTCTATCGTCGGGGATGCCTATTGTGTCAGGTTGAAGGTCACAAACAAAACGTTGGACGCCTCCCACCCCCCTCCCCCGCCCCTACCCTCTCGAGGAAACTGATCCGCGACTGTTCCTGTAATTGGACTTGCTTCAGCATTGCAAGCCTGTCGTCAAACTCTGATCTTAAACGGAGCGGCTCCAGACAAGCAAGGTTAACAGTTGGCTGTATCTCCTTTATACGTGTTTTCAGTGTGTCCTTCAAATAATGCTGGACTAAAGGGCTAATCTGGCTTACCTGAAAGGCTGAATGTCGTAAAATTAAAGATTCTTCTACTTGTTTACCCCTTTGTACGTACAAGAGTTCCACCGATGCCAACTTGGAGCAATATTAACCCGTATCATTCGGAATACACCAGTGTGTGAAATACGTTTGACTAAAATAGTTCAAGGGTATTCTGGCACCACCCTTGAACTCACGCCATTGGTTTATATCCTTATCTGTAAGAACTATAATGTAGCTTGCACATGGAAGTAACAAATTTGACGCTTTTAGCCTCAGTATGATATGGGTTAATAAAATTAAACCTCTGTTACGCATGGATTGTACAATGATGGGTAGAAAAGTCTTAGGTGAGGCAGAGCAACATTGCGTCCTATTAGAGCAACAACTGTACACATGCAGATAAACCATTTTTGAGATTTTTACGTGACAACTGGCATTTGTAAGCATTACAATATGTCCAAATATTATTTCCTTGTCTGTATTTTCTTGAAGTTATGCAACAAAAACACTTCTTGCGTACGATAAAATTAACTCATTCTACCCCAGACACACCACAGCAAGATATGGAACGACCATGATAGTTCAAGGGTGATGCCAGAATAGCTTGGCGCCTGTGGGCGCCAAGCTATTCTGGCGTCACCCTTGAACTATCATGGTCGATCTGTGTCCAGCACTGCAATGCAGTCTTCAGAGGACAACGACAACATTTGGGGATTTCGGTGTTGGGGTAGAATGAGTTTAACCTAATATAGATGCAACAAAAGTTTATGTGCAACGTTTGACAAGCAACAACTGTTTAACTCCTTCTTACACAGTTGTTGTATGGCAACTTAATTTTGATGAATATGCAGGGTTTTCTGCTTGCAACAACTCATTATTTTTCAGTTATTCAGTTGTTGCATACTTGTTCTGACAATGTTAGGGGTAAAATAACGTGCAACAAAACGCCATTTTGAAATGTACAGCTGTAGCATAGGTAACTAAGATTTACTTAGTAGAACAAAAACCTAACATCAGTCAGCTGGACAGTTGTGGATGAAATAAACGAATACAGGAAGTCAAACAAAAACAGTTTATCGGGCCAGACTCCTTGTCTGATGAAGACTGTGGGAACCAGATACACACTGGAATCCACACATACATTTTTACACATTCTGCTGGACTTCCCTGCCACATTCAGTCGCACTTTGGATGCACTCAGCTACCTACAGAAAGTCTAAAAAGATGAGAATTTCATCCCAAAGTCTACCGTCTTAGTGGGAGCTTACATGCGTTTTTCTTTTAGGAACATTCACAGTTGTTCATATTTTATAAGCTTATCCTTCTGATCCATTTCCATTCTCTCTAGGCCAACCTCTGATCAACACACACGCCGGCACACAAATAAAGACGGACACACGGCGCTTCATTAGTACGTTCTGTGGGCTGGAATAGCGACAGAAATTCTGAAGAAAAATAGCACGAGCAGCGAAATGACGTCACTATTAGCTTGACGTCATGGCATCGATAGTCTCACGACTCTCTTGGCTTGACTTCGGGAACGAAGATTCTATAGGGCTTGCCCACGTCGTCTGCAGGCATTTTCGTGGCTGCGGAGGCCAATCTGGGACAGGCAGGTTCGACCGCAGTGGCTGCAGGGGAAGGTCTGGTCAGGGTTCTGAGTTACGACAACCCTGTTTTTTCTCCTGAGCCGCTTGTCTTTAAGGTTAGCTCTGCGAGAGTCCTCAAAGGAGACGGCTGCCTTGTGAATGGTGGAGCGCCAGGTGTCACGGTCCGCAGCAAGCGAAGACCACTGGCGGTGGTCGATTTGGCAGGCACTAAGTGACTTCTTGAGACCGTCTTTGTATCTCTTCTTTGGTGCCCCTCTGTCTCGGTGTCAAGTGGCGAGCTCGCCGGACAGAGTGATCTTGGGTAGGCGATGATCCTCCATCCTGGAGACGTGCCCCGCCCAGCGAAGCTGTGTCCGCAGCAGCAAAGCCTCGATGCTCACAGTTTCCGCCTGTTCAAGGACCTCGACGTTGGGGACATAGTCACTCCAGTGAATGCTGAGGATGGTACGCAGGCAGCGCTGGTGAAAGCGTTCGAGGAGTCGTAGTTGCCTGCGGTAGAGGGCCCAGGACTCGGAACCGTACAGCAGGGTGGTGAGGACGACAGCTCTGTACACGCTGATCTTGGTGCCTTTTTTCAGCTGTTGATTGTGCCACACCCGCTTGAATAGTCGCCCGAAAGCACTGTTCGCTTTTGCCAGCCTGTTGTCCAGCTCCTTGTCCAGCTTGGCGTCTGACGTGATGATGCAGCCACGGTAGGTAAACTGGTGTACAGACTTCAGTTCGGACTCGCCGATGGTGATGTGGGGAGGGCGATGCTCTTACTTGGGTGCCGGCTGTCCTTTTCAGACTGACCTCAAGTCCAAAGAACTGGGCGGCATCTGCGAAGCAGGACGTAATGCGCTGCAAGGCTCTCTCTCTGTGTGCAACGAGGGCAGCGTCATCAGCAAAGAGCAGCTCACGAATCAGTTGGTCTAGGGTTTTGGTGTGGGCCTGCAGTCGTCTGAGGCTGAACAGGTTGCCATCGAGACGATACCTGATGTACACTGCGTCGTCATCGTCGAGGTCCACTGTGGCCTGCTTCAACATCATGCTGAAGAAGATGGCGAAGAGGGTCGATGCCAGCACGCAGCCTTGCTTCACGCCGTTGCGAATGGGGAATGGTTCTGAGAGGTCACTGTTTAGTCTGACCTAGCCTTGCTGGTCCTCGTGGAGCTGGACGATCATGTTGAGGAACTTTGGGGCACTCCAGGATCTGCCACATACCTTGCCTGCTCACAGTGTCAAACGCTTTTGTTAGGTCGACAAACGTTACGTACAGCCCTTTGTTCTGCTCGCGGCACTTCTCCTGAAGCTGTCTCAGCACAAAGACCATGTCGGTGGTACTCCTGTTGGCTCTGAAGCCACACTGGCCCTCTGGGAGGTGGTCTTCAGCGATGGCAGGTACCAGCCGATTCAGGAGCAACCTTGCGAGAATTTTCCCGGCAATGGACAGCAGGGTAATTCCACGATAATTAGAGCAGGCAGACTTCTCTCCTTTGTTCGTGTACAGGGTGATGATGACTACATCACGGAGATCCTTTGGTAGTGTTCCTTTTTCCCAGCAGCAGAGAAAGAGGTCGTGAAGCTTGTTGTGCAGTGCTGCGCCTCCATGTTTACAGATCTTTGGCGGGATTCCGTCAATGCCTGCTGCTCTGCCACTCTTGAGCTGGTGGATGGCTGTGAGGGTCTCTTCGGCGGTGGGCGGTTCGTCCAATTCAACCTTTAGTGGAAGGTGTGGGATTTGGAGGATGACTGTTTCTTGAACAGTGCGCTCAGCGCCAAAGAGGTCCTGAAAGTATTCCGACCAGCGGTTCAAGATGGAGGTATTATCTGTGAGGAGTGCCTGTCCATCAGCGCTTCGCAGGGGACTTTGTACCAGGTGCCTAGGGCCATACACTGCTTTCAGTGCTTCGTAGAAGCCCCTGTAGTCACCGTTGTCAGCGCAGAGCTGGGTCCTCTGTGCGAGTCTGGACCACCACTCGTTCTGGAGCTCTCTAAGCTTGAGCTGGAGACTGCTGCAGATGAGGCGGAAGGCAGACTTCTTCACAGGGCAGGAAGGCTGGGCTAGGTGGGCCTGGTGGGCGGCTCTTTTTTTTGCTAGAAGTTCCTGGATCTCTACGTCGTTTTCGTCAAACCAGTCTTTGTTCCTCTTTCTAGCAAAGCCCAAGACTTCCACAGAGGATTTTACAATAGCAGTTTTCAGTTGTTCCCAGAGTGTTTCAGGGGAGGAGTCTGCTGGATCAACTGTGTCTTTGAGCATGCGCTGTAAGTCGGCCTGAAGGGCAGCTTTCTTGTCGTCACGCTGAAGGCTGGCAACATCAAGCTTTTTCTTGGGGGGGGGGGGGGGGGGGGCTTTCTTGGGTTTCAGCTTGAGGCGAAGCCTGAGTTTGCAGCGAACAAGGCGGTGGTCAGTGTGGTACTCTGCGCTGGGCATCACTCTGGTGAGGAGGACGTCACTGCTGTCCCTCTGACGCACTAGGACATAGTCGATAAGGTGCCAGTGCTTGGAGAGAGGATGCATCCAGGTGGTCTTTCGACTGTCCTTTTGCTGGAAAGTAGTGTTGGTGATGACAAGTTGCTGCTCTGCACAGAGCTCCAACAGTAGGCGACCATTGTCATTGCAGTTCCCAACGCCATGCTTGCCGAGGACTCCTTTCCAGGCTTCAGAGTCTTGGCCCACTCTGGCGTTGAAGTCGCCAAGGATGATGACTTTGTCGTCTGCAGGGGTGCTCTGCAGGAGGCTGCGCAGGTCAGAGTAGAACTTGTCTTTTTCTGCAGGCTCTGCCAGGAGGGTTGGGGAGTACACACTGAGAAGGGTGACGTATTGCTGGTGTCTCAGTGGGAGGCGCATGGACATGATGCGGTCGGAGTGACCCGTTGGTAGGTTTTTCAACTTAGTCGCAATGGGGGTCTTCACCATGAAGCCCACGCCTGAGAGCCGTCTTTCTGATGCAGGCCTGCCTGACCAGTAGAGGGTGTAGGCAGCGCCAAGTTCTTGGAGGCTGCCTTCCTCCGGAAGGCGTACTTCGCTGAGCGCGGCGATGTTTAACCTCCGCAATTCATGGGCAGTGAGGGCGGAGCGACGTTCAGGGCGTCCGCTGTCTGCTGTGTCGAGCATGGTTCGGATGTTCCAGCATGCTACGTTGAGTCCGGTCGTGGTCGTCATGAGAGTGGATCCATTGTTTTTTCTTGTTTTCTGACCGTATGAGAAGATGCCCTTTGACCGCGGCTAGCCAACTGGGGTTACGAGGGGATGAGCTTTGGTTAGGCCACCTTTTCTAGGCCCCTCTCCGTGTGGAGCAAGCAGTGCTGTCCCTAGAGAAGGCTGCTTGGTCGTTCAGGGTGTGCCGAGTGACGTTGTCATCCCCAGGTCAACATCAGGCGACCAATATCCTGAACCGCCTGCATGCAGGTTTGAGACTGTGGCTTCCAGTGACATCTTTCACCTGCCGTTTTGCCCATTGCCCATCGCTACAGGACTTGGAAAGTTCAGTGTCATAGTCCGTGGGCGTTTCCTAAAGCCTGCGCGGTGGAGCTTTTTGGTGGAGTGCAGTGTGCGCAGTACTGGCCCCACCCTTTAAACCCTTGGTTCGTTTGCCATGGCCTAGCAAGCTGGGACGGTGGCATCGAGGTCCTTGGGTCGTAGGTTTTATATCAGACTGTCCTTGTCTTAGTCTCTGGCTCAAAAGCCTTCCCCGGAGACACGGGGGCTTTGATGTCAGGGGTTTCCTCCCTTAGCCTTTCCGCAGCCAAGCGGCCAGGCCCGCAAGGCAGCAGGGGACTCGTGGGGGCCGGGGTCGTCTATGTCCCGTGCAGATGTGAACATCTGCCCACTGCCCAGACGGTGACACTTACCAGAGGAGAAAAATCCAACGCCGGAACCCGGTATCGAACCTCGCACCTTTGGCATTGGAGGCAGACGCCTTAACCACTGCGCCACGACTACACAGTGACGAAATTGCTGTTTCGCGTCACTCATCCGAAAGGCACGCAGCCTCCTCCAGGGCTTGACTGTTTTGTTCCTCACAGCCTCTTCCAGGGCTGACTGTTCGATGAGAATATATTGTGGATCCAAAACTTGCGAAAACGAATTAATTATTAGTCCAAAATTTGAAGAGGTACAAAGCTGGCAAAGGAACTCATCCACTGTCTTTCTGCAAACCAGCTATATCCAAAAGTTCAAGTAAATATGACCTTAGAAAATACGGGCTCTAGTCTGGGTCAATTGACTTTCTATAAACGGCCTTCTATGCCGTCAATGAGACATCCAGTTACAGCATGCATGGAGGCAGTCTTGAATTATTTCGCCAAGTTTCAAGCTTGTGCAAGTTTTATTCCTGCTTCGTTGAGGCGTGCATAATATTAACCCCTTCATTGCCATAACACAACGAGAAACATGTAACACACACATGCAAGAGGCGTTGATGCTCATTCACCGCGCTGTTGCGAGGGCTGATGAGGATTGATGCCTCTTGCAAGCCCATGTCATATCTGTGTGTATTATGCCGACAAGTTCATGCGGCAGTCAATCTGTTGTGGTTTCAAAAACATTATTTTTAGGCATCGGCAGTCAAGGGGTTAATAACATGAGGAGTGTTTACAGTGTGTGTAACATGAAGAGTGTTCACAGTGCATGTGCCAGGAAGGTTCTTGATACTGCGCACCGATAAGGCCACGTTGGTACAATCTGATCGTAGTCTTCTATTGGTTCCATTGTTCCAACTTTAACGGTGGCCGAATCTGACTCTGCCCTTCCAGTGTTCCCACTCTACCTGTGGAGACAGATTGTCTGTATATAGCTTAATGGCTGGTTCTCACGACATTTGCACAATGAGACTGTATTACCGTGACGTCTGTCATTTATTTTATTTTGCATTTCTTATTTTTAATATCGCCCTCTAACTACACATAATGTAAATACCAGATGAGGATTTCATCCCAAAGTCTACCGTATTGTTTGGAGCTCAGATGCGTTTATCTTTTAAGAACATTCAGAGTTGTTCATGTTTTTAGGCTTATTATGCTTATCCATTCCCTCCTCTCTAAGCCAACCACTGATCAACACAAACGTCGACGCACACTAGTAAAGACGGACACACGGCGCTTCCAGCCATAAATTTGCTCCGCGGTGGGCTCGTGCAGCGACAAAAATCCATCGCCTTCTGCTCTAACCCACTCTCTGATCCACACACACTGGCACACATAAATAAAGACGATCACACGGCGATTCCCGCCATTGTAAGCTCTGTGGTCTGGCGTAGCATAGCTATTCTGAAGAAGAATAATAGCACGAGCAGCAAAATGACGTCACTTCAAGCTTTACGTCATAGCATCATTAGTCGAACGACGCGTGTTCATAGTGACGACTCTATGTTATACGTCACTCATGGCAGTACTAACATTTGACGTATCAGAAAATCAACTTTGCAATTTTCTTGCTGGTTTTCACACCTAGGGCTTACAAGTCACAATTTGACCTAATCCTAACCAAGGCCCAGGACAAACAGCAGGCTTATGCAAACACTGTTTATGAAAAATAATTCGGGTATTAATGAGAAGATAGCTTTTTTCGTAAAAGAAAAATTAAGGTTATGTTAACTGTTTTAAAAATGACTCCGAAAAAGTGGTGCAGAAAATTGTCTGATTTTTACACCTAGGGTATACAGGACACAATTGACCTAATCGCACCCGACAGCCGAGACAAACTGTAGGTTTATGTAAATACCGTATGCGAAAAATCAGGCGATTATTAATGAGAAGATTGTTGGGGTGTTTTGCTTGTTTTGTTTTTGTTTTTTTGTTTTTTGTAAAAAAAAAAGATTAAACTGTCTTGAAATTAATCCCAAAAACGTGAAAATATGTTATTTTTCAACAAATATTTAATTATCATTCAAAACGTTCAATGCGTCATTGAGTTCTATACGCTTCATTGATTTGTCAAACGTCATTTATCATGACGTAAGTTTTAGGTTTTACGTAATTTTATATTTTACGTGATATGAGTTTCACTTTCACTTACTCATAGGCTTGAGAAAATGGTCACAAAACTAGAACTTCACAGTACAATTCAATGACGCATTTGCAAATCACAATAGGATATATTTCCATAGCAGAATCAGGTCAAAGACAACAGGTGGAGACCATTAACTCATTCGCGGCCAGCCGCATCCTGATGGGAGGCTTATGCCGCTCATCCGGATGCGGCTGGCCGCGAATGAGTTAACAGCGAGGACAGCTCGCATTTAAAAGGGTCTTTGTGGATTATGGCTCTTATATAGACGAGACTTTGTGGGTTATGGTTCATCGCATCTTGTGTTTTAAAAGGTGATTCGGCGTAAGTAGTTCAATTCATATTAACATTTCCGTGCTCGAAACAAGCAACGCTTGACAATGCCAGCGTTGTGTTGATGTAGGCTGGGTTGTGTTAAAACACCTACTCCAGGCAGTAAAATATTATAGATCTCAATATGTCCGTGATATACATAAATTATGAATTTTAATGTCGTAATACTTCGCTCCTTTGTCTTGTCAGTGTGTGGGAAAGGCGAACGAACGTAACGCGCACAGGTTCGCTGGCTCCCACGTTGATGTCCGGAGAGCGAAACGTCGTCGAGCTGACGTAATTCTTAGCTGGCCCGCGCACGGGGACCTATTGCTTATAATAACAATGTGTTTTTCTCGTCACGCGCCTCTACGCGATAAATACAGCGCTGCAATAAACGCGATCGTGAATAGCGCGGTCTGACAATTACTCATGTGGACCGCGATATACTGAGGCTGGTTAGCTGTACAAAGTAGGCGAAAACATATACCTGGGGTTGCCACATTCCTTCTGCATCTGAAGATAAGTAGCAAATAATGTCTCTGTTTGTTTGTCTATTTTGACAAAGGGTATTTACCCGAAATATTAATAAATTGTGTTGTACCGTTTTTTCTAAGCGTGTTTCTTTCTCCGTTGGGTACTTCTTTATATACCTGGGGTTGTTTACATGTAATATATATACACAGACATCTGGTGCTTTGTTCGTCGTAAACATCAAACCCATTCAACACAGATAAATTTGTGGACTCGATCCAGCTACAAGAGACATTGATCCTCATGAGCCACCGAAGACTCGGGACATCTCGTTTTTTGTAGCTATGTTCCAGAGGTGACACAGGGGCCAAGGATGGGCAGATCAGACGTACTGAGAAACATGATAAACCATTTCCAGGAACAGGGCCAAGGGCGCCAAACGGTCGTTCGATTCCGTAGGTGTGGAGAAATGCAGCGGGAGCTGAAAGACTTGAAAGGGCTTGAGATATCCACAGTAAACCAGACCAATACTGGTACAAAGAAGAACCCAAAGGAGAAAGAAACACGCTTTGAAAAGGCAGTTACAACACAGTTTATTTATATTCCGGGTAAATACCTTTTTTTTTCAAAATAGACAAACATAGAGATCAGTCGCTACTTATCTTCATTTATCGCAGAAGGAATGTGGCAACTGCAGTAGCCACATTCCTTCTGCGATAAATGAAGATAACCTTTTGGGGTCTGGATTCAATACTTGTACGATATCGAAAGGAATCTGCAGAGTTTCCGGTGTTTCCAAAAAAATGCCGCAACTCTTTCGCTCGTTACGGAACCGGAAACCTCTGTAACACGGGCTAGCAGGAAATAGCACCGTTGGTGCTACACTGACCAGCAAAAGAAAATGCGACATTTTTGGAACCATCGGAAACACTACTGTGTTTCCGACGGTTCCGAAAATGTCGCATTTCGTTTGCTCGTGAGTATATAACACAACTGTTTTTTTTGTTTGTTTTTTTTTTTTTTATGTTGCATAATGGGCTGAGAAGGTAGTTACAATCACATGAAGACTTCTGATGGGTGGGGTGGAGTGCGTATGGGCCTTTCCGAGGGCAGAGATCGCATCTAGACCGGACTGGACTGAACTATATCCCTTTCATGGCTTGGGCTCTTTCGACTTTTGTGTTATATTAACTCATTGTGCCCGAGGTATGAAACACCCACATGTTGGATTTATCCTCTGAGAAGAGCATTACAGGTCAGGAGACAGATAATACATGATAGTTCAAGAGTGGTGGCAGAATAGCTTGGCGCCTAAAGGCGCCAAGCATATTCTGCCACCACCCTTGAACTATCTTGCTGTGGTGTGTCGCGGGCAGAATGAGCTAACAAAGTAAGTTAGTTAGCAGGTTATAACGCCGAGCAAGCAGCCAAGGCCATCACACTGGACATTAACGGAGAGAACAGAAAAACAATCCAGGTCCACAGACAGTGAAGGTGTCTAGCGTTTTAACTCACTGGAGACGCGCCGCATACGGATACGCGGCACATAGCCGCGTATCTTTATGCGGCACGTCTCCAATGAGTTAAGTGGCTCGTCACTATTACGCAGCCTGTAGTGTTGAATATCATAAAAATAACTAGGGAAACAACAATACCGCTAGCGAGTACCATGACTGTACACGTACGGACTTCAATAATAAACGCGAAGATTTCAAACGTTGTTTCTCATACTAAAACATCTTAACCCATTCACCCCTGACGCACTACAGCAGGAGATGGGTCGACCATGCCACAATTATCCCTCAGATTAACTCATTCGCGGCTCGCCGCATCCGGATGCGCGGCATAAGCCGCGCATCCGAATGCTGCTGTCCGCGAATGTATTAATCAGCAAACAGCAACACACAATCGAGAGAGAGAGAAAAACAAGAGAGAGAGAGAGAGAGAGAGAGAGAGAGAGAGAGAGAGAGATAGAGGGGGGAGAGAGAGAGAGAGAGAGAGAGAGAGAGAGAGAGAGAGAGAGAGAGAGAGAGAGAGAGAGAGAGAGAGGAGTATACTTGTTTTTCGTCATGCTGCCGCGACGCATAATCGTCGAATGAATGCTCTTAACAATTTTACTCACAAGTGGTGAGTCGTAATGGTTTGATAATCATGACCGTTTCACTGCCGACAAATTTCAAACCCACCGAACTGCAAGAGGTATAGATCCTCATGAGTTTCCATGAGTATATGTGCCTCTTGCTGAACCCACTTTGTATAAAATATTCTCCGTTTAGAAAGCTGTGAATCTTTGGTTTTGAAGTTAAACAATTTGAAAAACACATTTTACCTGCCCTGGAGGTGACGCGGCTAATGCGGAAACATTTCAAAGTTCTTAGATTAAATAAGATCAACTAAAATGCGACGGTTGTATGCAGTGAATAATAAATGGGAAAAATTAGCGGATAAAAAGGAGGAAAAAGGGGAAAAAACTACTGATTTAAAGCAAAATTGTATAACTTTACCACTTTAATGTTTTACATTAACCTTGAAAAGTAAAATGCTAAAGGCTTAGGACTGGTATTCGAAGTAAATCGAAAAATATAAGCAGGATTCAAAGGATAAGGGAAATAGCTGAGTCTACAATTTTACAATAAATTTCAAGGTCGCCCTGTAAAATAAAGATTGTAAATTAGGGGAAGAAAAAGTGTGTGGCAAGGTTTTCAGCTGGAGAGTACGATAGCCCGGTTGGTTGGTATCTCTCTTCACCTCCCATGCTGTCTTCATAAGTACTGAATTGAAAAATCAACTCATTCTGAGAAACACAGATGCATATTTCTAGATGCAATAACTGTGAATTGAAATGAACCCTCATGAGAATTACCCGTGTGCCTCGTTCATTTCAGAAAGCTTTGCTGCTTTGTACAAGGCAGACGCAGATCAACAGCAATGATTCTCTCACTATAGCGAGCACAGCTGTAAACTCTGGCACAGATATTACAAACGCCCCCCTTTATACCTCTTTATGAGAATCTATGCTGTTTAAATGCCTAAGGTTGTGTCTGTCCGGCAGGCAAGTATTAGTTTCATTAAACTCAACGGGCTAGCTTCAGTGAGACGGCTGGTGTTTATGTTAGCTGTCAAGTGTGGCGAGGACGCCTGTTGGGGAGGATGGGGTGCGTTTCCCCACTCATCCAGCTTCAGTACTTTGTCGCTAGACTGATCAGTTTAAGTAGGGACGAGATGCCGCCTGCCGATTTCCCACCTGCTGCTCAGCTGCTTTTTTGCCTTGTCGCTTACCTGCCGCTACCGCGCAGCTACGTTGAAACTCAAACTTATAAATTGCACGGACTTCAAACATTCAGTGTGGTGTCTGGAGTATTCAAGGAGGGGGTTTCACATATAATGGGGGGACAAGTCGCCTCTCGAAAGTTAGAGAGTAGTCCACCAGTTTAGGTCCCCACTTTGACTCAACTCTCACTTGTGGCTCCACGTAGCTGCAGCATGCGCAGCGGCCACACCACGGGCAACAGCTTCGACTGGCTGGCTAAACCAAGTGAAGGGAACCCCGAGGTGAGGCAGGACTTGCTCGTCCTAGCATGCAAAGTCTGTCACCGGCCGACTGGGAGGAGGAAACTCAATCAAGGGTTCAACGGCCAAGAGCGCGGGTCAGCAGTGCACTGTGGAGTGCATATGGCATGTCAGAGCACAGAAGAAGACATGGCCATCCACTGCAGGCAAGGAAGCTACCAGTTGTAACGTCTCATCGTGCCACTGGACTCTGTATTCTGCTGCCGAGAAGGTGCTCCAGCGCAACAGCTTATCCACCAAAATCTTCTTCACGCGCAGGTTTTGTGCATGGATCTTCACCTTCACCAAATCTGCTATTTCATCTTCTTTTTTTTTCTGCCTCCTCCAGAAGTCCTGCGGCGATGGGGAACGGGCGAAACGACAGGTAGAGGTTACTACTGGGAGTCGCAGCTCCGAACCTGCACGTAGGCGGTCTGTGGACCAGTGGTCGCTCTTCCCTGTACCAGGTGCAGCAGGGAAGTTCGGCAGCATCCAAGGCGACTGAGCAGCCCTCTTCAGGACAGCACTGCTCACCCTAGTACGGGAGGGAACTAGAAAAGGTGTTCCAAACATTGCCTGCCCTACATAAACCGGTCAGCTTACCGCGGCTCTCGGTTTAACACTTTTATGCGGTCGAAAAGAAAGAAAAAAAAAAAGAAACTTATTCTCGGTACGTGGAACGTACGAACCCTGTTGGACAGAGATCAGACGAAGAGACCGTACAGAAGAACAGACCTCATAGCCAGGGAGCTGGCGAGATATAAAATAGACATTGCGGCTCTTAGCGAAACCAGATTTGCTGACGAAGGCTCGATCTGTGAACCTGAGGGTGGGTACACCTTTTTCTGGAAGGGCAAAGCTGAGAACGAGGACAGGATACACGGAGTTTGCTTCGCCATCCACACCACGCTCCTCCGACAGCTGCCTTCTCTTCCCACTGGCATCAGCGAACGATTGATGAAGCTTTGTTTACCCATCTCGCACCCGAATTGTCACTATCATCAGTGCCTATGCTCCGACACTAACCAACGCCGATGACGACAAGTAGGCGTTCTATGAGAGCCTCGACTCCTTCCTGAAGTCCACTCCTGCAAGTGACAAACTCATCGTGTTTGGTAGCTTCAATGCTGGAGTTGGGCGCGAATGTGACTGCTGGGAAGGAGTGATGGGCCCACACGGGCTGGGCAAGATGAACAACAATGGCCTGATGCTGCTGACATTGTGCACTGAAAATGGACTCGCCATCACCAACACCCTCTTCAGGCTGGCTAGTAAGTACAAGACAACATGGATGCATCCCAGGTCCAAGCAGTGGCATCTCATAGACTATGTTATTGTCCGCCAGCGGGATACTCGTGATGTCAGAATCCCCAGAGCCATGAGAGGAGCCGAGTGCTGGACCGACCATCGGCTGATGCGGTCTGTCCTCAACCTGCACATTGCACCAGCAGACAGGAAGAAGCCAAAGCTCACCCAACCTTCGTTCAAATTGGCCAAGCTGAAGTGCCCGGACGTCAAGAAAAGCTGCCAGTCCCACCTTGATGACCTGCTAACTGCCCATGGAATTTTGACAGTCAACCCAACTGACATGTGGAACCAGTTCAAGGGGATGGTGACGGAGTCTGCCAAAGACGTGCTTGGACCCAAGCAGAGAGTACACCAGGATTGGTTTGATGAGAACAATGAAGAGATCAAGAAGCTACTGGAGGAAAAGCGCAGTGCCTTTATCGAGTGGCAGAACGACATCAACTCATTGTCCAAGAAAGACCGCTTCAAACACCTCTAGAGAAAAGCCCAGAGAGAGCTCCGGAACATGCAGGACACCTGGTGGTACGGCAAAGCGAAAGAACTTGAACACTTTGCTGAATCCAGCAACTCCAAGGAGTTTATCAGAGCTATGAAAGTGGTCTACGGCCCTGCCAGACCCAGCACAACCCCTCTCTTTTCCGCCGACGGCTTCACCTCGCTAAAGGACAAAGGCAGCATCACTGAGCGCTGGAGATAACACTTCTCAAATCTGCTGAAAGTGCCTTGTACTGTCGATCCCCGGGCCCTGGACATGATTCCCCAGAAGCCGACACTGTATGACCTTGACCTCCCGCCAACCCTGGACGAGGTCAAGAAAGCGATCAACCAGACTAGCTCCGGCAAGGCTGCAGGCATGGACGGCATCCCCGCAGAGCTCTTCAAGGCAGCTGGACCTGAGACCCCTGATGCCTTCCTCAACATTCTGACATGCATCTGGGCAGAGGAGAACATGCCACAGGTATTTAGAGATGCTACAATCGTCTCCCTGTTCAAAAACAAGGGCAGCAAAGCAGACTGTGCCAATTACCGAGGGATCTCACTCTTGCCCATTGCTGGCAAGATCCTTGCGAGAGTCATCCTCAACCGCCTGATCAGCTCTGTATCTGAAGAAGCACTCCCAGAGGCTCAGTGTGGCTTTAGACCCGGCCGCAGCACAGTCAACATGGTCTTCTCTGTGAGACAGGTCCAGGAGAAATGCATTGAGCAGCACATGGACCTCTACGCTGTCTTCATAGATCTGATGAAAGCATTCGACACCGTGAACAGAGAAGCACTTTGGGTCATCCTCGCAACGCTCGGCTGCCCCAGGAAGTTCACCAACATCACCCGCCTCCTCCATGATGGAATGGTAGGAGTTGTCCAGTCAAACGGCGACACATCCGCACCCTTCGACATTTCCAACGGTGTGAAACAAGGCTGTGTTCTTGCCCCCGTAATGTTCAACCTGTTCTTCACGTGTGTCCTGACCCATGCAGTACGCGACCTTGAGAAGGGAGTGTATCTGAAGCACTGACTAGACGGCTCTCTCTTCGACCTCCGTCGACTGAACGTCAGGACCAAGACCATCGAGAGACTGATCCTTGAGGCGCTGTTTGCCGATGACCGTGCGCTGATGGCGCACATGGAGTCTGACCTCCAGACCATCGTCAACAGGTTCTCAGAAGCCTCTCGACTGTTTGTCTTCACCATCAGGCTCAGCAAGACCGAGGTCCTGCACCAACCAGCCCCAGGCACAAGAGCCCCCACCCACCCACCCCCCTCCCCCAACCCAACGTGTACATCGAAGGCACCGAGCTGAAGACTGTCGACCAGTTCAGGTACCTTGGGAGCATCATCTCTTCTGACGGTACTATCGACAAGGAAATCGAAGCTCGCATCAGCAAAGCCAGCCAAGCCCTGGGTCGCCTGCGCACTCGTGTGTTGAATAACAACAACGTCAAGCTCTCCACCATGAACAAAGTCTACAAGGCAGTAGTTCTCTCAAGCCTCCTCTATGGCTGTGAGTCATGGACGCTGTACAGAAAGCACCTCAAGCAGCTTGAACATTTCCACATGAGATCCCTACGCTCACTCATGGCATCAAATGGCAAGACAAGGTGACAAACCTGGAAGTCCTGGACAATGCTGGCTTAGTGAGTGTTGAAGCCTTGATCTTAAAGACACAACTCCGATGGACAGGTCATGTCATATGCATGGATGATTCTCGCATGCCACGCCAACTCTCGAAAAGCCACAGGAAGCAAGGACGGCCAAAGAAACGCTTCAAAGACTGCATAAGAGACAGCCTCAAGCACTGCGTCTTCCCGGTAAAGGAACTTGAAGCACAAGCACAACACAGGTCTGGCTGGCGTGCCGCCACCAGGAAAGCCTGCACGCTCTTTGAACACAATCGGCTCGAACGGATCACCAGTGCCAGAGCTCGCAGAAAGACAGGGTCGACTCTCCCCACAGCTACGTTCCAGTGCCCCCATTGCCCTCGCAGATGTAGCTCCAGGATTGGCTTGGCCAGCCACACCCGCACCCACAAATAGAAGTCATGCACAATGACGACATCATCGGATTCGATGGTCTACCCATTAAACATTCAGTGGATTCATCCAGCCCCGTCCGATCCGCAAAATGCGTGTATTCTCACGAGGAATTAAAAAAGTTAACTCTTTGACATCTACCGTTAGAAGTACTTATCCAGTGTCAACCCTTTGGCTGTCGGTAGTGTTTTTTTGTCGTGATGATTCCTTCAATATAATCATTGCGACAAAAACTGCTACCGACAGCCGAAGGGTTAACAGTTCACCCGTTGGAAGGACGCACGCTGCGGTGAACGGTCCAGCAAAATTAACGGGCCCTTTTTAGTGCTGCGCAGGCGTTCTTCCTACAAAAAGGCGCAGCCTATTTTATTACCTTGCTATAAAGAGGCTCGGCCCACTATCTTTGACCAGATGCTGATTGAAAGTGCGTGTTGTTCCCTAAAGACTACAAGTAGATGCAGTGAACATGTTATCTCAAGGGTGGTGCCAGAATAGCTTGGCGCCTACAGGCGCCAAACTATTCTGGCACTACCCTTGAACGGTCACGCTCGATCCATTTTTTTATTTATTTATTTATTTTTATTTCAGGGCTGAATCATGTAAGCGATATATGGGGTAAGTTTAGTTGACGCAGGTGGCGGCAGCTTACATTTCAGATTCATTTAGCTGTACGACCACGTTCGTCAATAATCATTTAAAGCGATGTGGTTAAGGGCGGGCGTTGATGACATCACTTCTTCGCCATAATGGGCCTCAGTTGCACAAGTGGGCTTCGTCCTGCGCAAGCCACTAAGTAAGGTGCTCCGCTATAGCGGAGCACCTTCCTTATTTCCCCGCACAAGATTTAAGCCCACGCATGCAACTGGCCCACGGTTTTTATGGTCGTCTTACCTCAGCAAAGTCTTTAATTTCAAGCATTCCTTTTTACAAGTCACTTGCGTATTCGCAGGTAACACATAGTTTTCTATTGCTCACCCAAAAATATATAAACAAATAAATACAGTAGACTTGGGAATTACCAAATTGCCAGGAGGCCAAATTTGTTTTTGTTATATCCGAAGATGTAATCAGTTAATTAACCCCTTGACTGACGAGACAAAAATGAACACGATCCAGCTGCAAGAGACATAGATCATCATGAGCCCCCGCGAATGCGGGGGCTCATGAGGATCTATGCCTCTTGCTGAGACCAATTTGAAACCAGGCTCCTTAGACGATTTTAGCTTTTGGTCATTGCGGGAACACAGATTTCAGAAACAATAATGTACGTGCATTAGAGAGAGAGAGAGGAAATGGGGCTCCTGAGATTCCCATCTCATTGTCTTAAGTGGATGCCCTAAAACAAGGCTAATTTGACTATCACCCCTCCCCCCCCCCCCATCACCTATTACAAAACTTCTACCGTTCTAAGTGCACTCAGTACATTTTATATCATTGATCGGCTGTCAACCTCAGGGTCAAATACACTAATCTCCTTATACACTAATGATATTGTTGCAATAAACAAAAATTCGCTTACAACAAACTAGCAACAAAATATTACATATTAACTTTGTTCACACATGTTGGCGTCGGCTTTTAACAGAGATGCTTTTAATCTGTGGCACGCTAAACTAAAAAGAGAGGGGATCAAAAAGCTCTCACAGCTCAATTATATTTCTAAAGCCCTTGCTATTCTGTGCTATTCAGTGTCGTCCGTTCCCGGTTTTCAATAACGGGAGACCTTTGAAAACGTCTCTTAATGTGTTTGCTTTTAAATAGGCTGGAATTATCCTGGCAGGGGCACAGGTCAATGCACTTGACACCTCAATAAAACTTGTAACAGCTCAGTTGACTGCCAACAGCATAAGTGCATACGCCCATGTGCCACAGCTAGCTGACAGAGAGTGCCTGCTTTATGCGTGGTATTGCACAACAGCGCTGTCGATAGTTAAGTACACAGTTTGTTGTGACTTCGGTGGGGTCCATGAATGGCTTAGTGGTTTGGCCACCAGAACAAGCAAGGAGAGTGAGTTGCATGAAAAAACTAGGTTGTAACTCTCCTTGCCTGTTCTACAGTTCGAATCACCTCTGGGCCTCTCCACACATTCGTTTCAACTCTTTGGTGGAGTGAGATTCCCGTCTGGGGTGTGACTAACACCATAATGGCCAAACCACACCACAAACGCTCAAAGAGGAGGTGAATTTCGTGACAACCTAGTTTATAACCTCCTCTGTGAGAGCAAGTGAAAAAAGGCCACAAGCGGACTGCCATTTTCCATTGAAGGTTAACCCCTTCTCTGTCACAGTTAAATTAACACAGAGAGAAAGAATGATAGATTTATTAATTCATTTTATTTTGACATTATAAAATGAATCAGGACGAACTTCTCCTTCTAAGTGACATATGTGCCATAGAGAATAAGGACTTAGACTAAAAAAAGAGAGAGGCTTCTCTCTGTGATAGTTTCTGGGAAACCAAGGGCATATCTAGGAAAGTATACAACAGAAGAAATCTTCTTTTTCCTCGAACACTTTTTATATGAAGAGCTCGGTCTCAACAATAAATGCTGCCATGTGCCACAGGTCCTTCAGGCCTCCATAGAGCTTGCAGGACACCTCTGTCTCCTCTGGCCAGTGTCTCCGTCTGAGGGTTGTGAACATGGGGCAGGTTTGTAGCACGTGGTCTGTTGTCATGCTACCAGAGTTGCATGGGCACTGGTCTGACTGGCCAATTCCAAACTTGGTGAGGAGATGCATGTTCAGATTGTTATGGCTGGTGGATAGTCGGAAGATAACTACCTGATAGAAGAAATTGAATCACTCCCCTCTGAGGAGGTAATTAAACTGCACGCTAAATATGAAAATTACATTGGTTCACTAATGACCCATGATTTAAGTCGATCTGTACACAAAAGTGGTTAGTCACTTCTTGCCTGCGGACACTGACAGTCTATCAAATGATCTTGAAAGCAACCCTATTGTTTCAAGTTCAATCGGCAAATTAGCACGCCTTATGTTTTACAAGTTTGGAAATTACCTGGCTCCTGCTGTCGCCTTACTCATCTCTGGGAGTCATGTAGATTTTTATAAAATAAATTTCGAAGCAGAAGAAAATGGAAGACAACCAGATGACCACACAACCGAGCTTGACTCAAATTCAAGTGGTAACTTAGGCTAAAATTCCCGGCAGGGTTGAGGTGGGAAAAAGATTAGCTGAGCATAACAGGTAAAAAAAATTAATTTCAACTACAGGAAAAGGCTCATGAAACTGACCCATCACCAATACCAGCACCATCATCAACGTCACCACCCCACTGCCACTAATGCAACAAAGTGAGAGACTAGCAGCTGAGCCTGTCACACAACAGCCTAAACCTGGAATAACAAAATACTTTGTTGGCGGATTTGTGATAGGACTTGGTTACACAAGTTACAATTTATGGAAAAAATACAGTCCACAACTCAAATATGTCCAAAACACCATAAATACAAAAAGCCAAGCAAGAAGCCCCCACATTATCAGCAGCACCAAAAGCTTTTGATCCATTTTGCATGCAGTAAATAAATTTATTATTTTAATTTGTGGTATAAGAGAATGAGTGGCACAAAGAACATAATGAACCTTGTCTATCACTCTGCTGTTCTGAGTGAACATGCTGTCACCTACACTATGCTAGGGAAAAGTCTTATCAAAATGTGACTTGCTAACCTTGGCCAGATAGATTTTGAGGACAGTACTAAGCGAGTTGTTGTTGTCACAGCATCGATTGCTACAAAGACTGACTTGTTATGCAGGGAATTATTCCAGAAAATGTATCTATGTAAATAAAAGTATGGCAAATGTTGCTGTTATCATTGGCAGTGCTGTGGTCAATGCACTTGCTTTCAGTGGATCAAATTACTTCTTTTCCAAAATGGGTATATTTATTTTACGTCACATCCTTCAGTTGCCACATTCCTTCTGCGATTGAGAAGAAGATAAGTAGCGACTGATCTCCTTATTTGTTTGTTTGTCTATTTTGACAAAGGGTATTTACCCGAAATATTAATAAATGGTGTTGTAACTGGCTTTTCTAAGCGTGTTTCTTTCCACGTTGGGTACTTCTCTGCATTTTACACGCTTGGCAGTCACCATTTGGTCCTGATTTTGGATTATAGGATTTTTCAACAAACAACATCAGAATGCCTTTCAGTGACATAGCAGGTGTGTTCAAGTTGATGTTCCACATTGGATTCCCTTTGTCTTTGTGCATTAACCTGTGTCTTATACCACGGTCATAAAAAATTGGCAGTTTTGTTTGATACTGATTTCGTATGAGTCTAGCTAGTTCAGTATGTGTGACAATTTCATAATCCAAGGAGATGTTTACGGGTGGTGTATGCACCTCAGTGTCTAGGTTGAGGTGTACACCTCAGTTTGACCTCTTTGCAAAGTAGCACCATATATGGAGTACTCCATGCAAAGTAGCACCTAAATTACACCTCTAACATTAACTATATCTAAAGTACACCTATATGTAAAAACCTTAATGACACCTCTAACATTAACTACACCTAAAGTACACCTATAGGTGAACACCCAAATTATAATTCTAACATTAACTACACCTAAAGTACACCTCTCTCTGAGCACCTCAATTACACCACTAACATAGCAACACCTAAAGTACATCTATATGTGAGCACCTAAATTACAATTCTAACATTAACTACACTTAAAGTACATCTCTATGTGAGCACCACCTTTAGCACAGCCACACCTAAAGTACACCTCTAGCGCAGTCACACCTACAGTTCACCTCTAAGTGAGCACCTCAGTTACACTTTTGTTTTACCCTTCACTGCTAAGAAAAAGTGAACATGGTCCGAATGCAAGAGACACAGATGAGCCCCAAAATTACTGGGGCTCATGAGGCTCTATGCGTCTTTTGGTACACGACTGTGTATCAATGTTCCGTGAATGGCTGGTGCTCTTTGGTGTTGAATTAACAAAGGTTTCAGAAACACAATCAGGATGCACTGGCAGTGAAAGGGTAAAATGTTACCTACAGTACATCTCTTGTACCTGTGGCACTTTTACATTGTTAACTTCAGCTATATTATCATTGCTGCTGCATCTCTACTGTAGGATGCATGTCTTTTAAATTGCATTTGGCTTGTAATTTAGCTTTAATGTGCTAGACTAAGAGATAGGACTGTGAACACAAGAATACATGTACACATGTAAATAAATGGGTTTCATATTTTCAGTAATTTAAACTTGGTTTGAAATACAAGCGATCATAATTTCCGCAACTTAAATAGCAGGGGCTCATGAGTATCTATGCCATTTACATATATGTCTTGTCAAAGGCAGGCAGGCCTAATCCTCTGACAACTGAAGTAACAAGATAAATATTACGTCATGTCGAGTTACGCCAACATTGCTGCTGAACGTACATTTGGCGCGAATCGCCGTATGTGCGTATGTACGTGTGTGTGTGTGTGTGTGTGTGTGTGTATGTGTGTGTGTGTGTGTGTGTGTGTGTGTGTGTGTGTGTGTGTGTGTGTGTGTGTGTGTGTGTGTACACAAAACCCCTGAAATGGGTAACTTTCTTTACCATCCTTATGGAAAATGGGTTTGTGTAAAATTCTGGGTGACCAAGTCAAGCAACCATTTTTTCTGAGGGTTGTTTCTGCATTATCTTTCATTCAAAAGTCAGAAAAAAATATAAAAATAGGATGTCCCCATTTTCGGAGATTTACTTCATGTTGTGTTTCTGAGATGCACTCGGCCTGTGTGTTCACACGGAAGCGAGTGTTTTGAGATCAACTTGATGATTGCTGATTGGTCAGCTGCACAGTGACACTGATGAACTGAGTTGTTTCCCTTTTCCTTTCGTCCCCACCGGCCATTCTTTCCGTTCACAGAGGTACCAGCTTTATGCAATATTTCTTAGTTAAGAGCACGCCCAAATGTACTTGTTCAGTGCAGTTATTTAACTGAGAGATGCTCCCAATCCGATACAATTGCACAGTCAGTCAATACTGACCCGTTTGGCCCAGAAGGCTGAGTCGTCTGCTTCGGCCTCGGGTCGACTGATGGTCGGTGTCTGGCTCAGTCTTGTAGTAAAGGATAATAGAACCCCACGATTTTAACAAAAGCTTTCTTCTTCAATGAAAGGAATTCGTTCAATAACACCATTACAAGGTCAATCTGTCATGCGATTTTTTGCTTTTTTTTCTGACATGTGTGATTGTGATCGAAAAGTAACTTGACACATGCATGTACTATGACTCTTTAAAAAAAATGGCGCCAGATTTCAATCCTCGTACGCAAAACTGCCTCGCGATTCGAAGAACAGACTTCCACAAACAGGTTATTCAGATTGTGCAACTGAAGTGTCGCTTTTTACTGTATTACCAGTTATTGTTCGTAGGGGGCTGGGGGTACTGCAGTAATTATGTATATATCTAATTCAAAGTGTCAATGGTTTACATGGTTGTATTTGACATGTTTGCAGCAACACCGTTTTGGTCACACTCAGCACTTAATGCACACACCCAGCGCTGGATGGCAGCAGGATGTCCAAACCCATCGGTATCTATGGAAGTGGACAAGCACACCCCTTCCTGGCACATGACCAAGGCCCATGGCAAAATTAGTCAGCTGCAGCATCATAGCCCCCCAGCCTCTGCCACAGAGGGAGCGTCTGGTAGGAGGGTGCATAGACGGCAGCGGAATGCCCCCAATTACAAACTGATAAGTGATTCTATGATCATCTTCATTTTATTGGCTCGAGTGCGAAGCAAAAGTAAGTTTATGTTCTGGGTCACTGGTCGTCCGCCCGTCGTCCATGGTAAACTTTAACTCATTCTACCCCAACACCAAAATCATTAAATTTTGCCCCTGTCCTCTCAAGACTGCATTGCAGTGCAGGACACAGATCGACCATGATAGTTCAAGGGTGATGCCAGAATAGCTTGGCGCCCGTAGGCGCCAAGCTATTCTGGCATCACCCTTGAACTATCATGGTGGATCCTTATCCTGCTGTGTTGTGTCTGGGGTAGGATGAGTTAACGGTGGCATTTTCTCAGAGACTATTCAAGCCACATTCTTCAAGCTTGGCCCAAGGATACTTTGTGGCAAGACCTTTGTAAACATACCAATTTGAGTGACCTCTCTCAAAGGGTCACGCGGGGTTGACAGATGTGTGAAAACTGCTTACATTTTCAGAAAACGTGGCTTTTGCTGCTGCAGAAGCCAGCCCTCGTCACCGAGGTCACACATATGTAAATCGGTCATACACGGGATTACTCTTTTTATTCTTATGCAAGGCCCCTTAAACCAAAATTGGGCTGTTTCTGTCTTAATGCAGCTTTTGTTTCTTTCTCCAGTTGGCAAATGGAGCCTGGGAGGGACCTGAGACTGAGAGTGCAAGCGCATCGCAATACAAGGACAGTGATGACGAGGAGTTTGTTCCTGGCTCGAGCTCACCGGATTCAGACGGTGTGTCGGCATCAATCGCTGGGATCTCTGACACATACAGTATTGTATTGACTATGTTAGATTTCATCAAAGTGGCAGGTTCAGGATGGGCAGGTGTCAGTGAAGCTAGTACCAGCAAGGTGCAGTGTGTGCTAGGGGGTGAATTAGGGGGTGGCAATGAGAATGTGGATAGGCAGAAGAAACATGATGTTGGGAGTGGGGAAAGAGCACTTGCAGGAGAAACAGGTGTGCACGTGTCGCAGAGAGGGAAAGGAAAGTACAAATGGGACAAGAAACATGCATGAAAATTGTGTGGCAAGCTTGTCTTGAAAATGAGCACGCACTTACAAGATGTCCATGCAGATGAGGCAGACATTGCTAAAATTTTGTTGATAAAAAAGGGACAAAGCAGAGACGTCGAGCATGGATCAGACTACAAGATGAGGGTGATTACATGCATAACGTTGCTGTTCTTGAAAACAAATCAGGATGTTTGATTCCTAAGTATCGCACCAAAACTAGTAAGGTAGACGACCTTCTCGCCTGTAGCCATTGCAAAGGGCTCTATAAAAAAAAAGCTGATCTCTGTACACTCAAAACGTTGCTGTCAGAAATAAGGAGGGTTTCAGTTCGCTAAGAGAGGTGAGGCTGCTCAACGTGGGAGGCTAATGCTTCCAATACCTTTAGACGTTGACTTTTCCTTCTATCATAAGGTTTTTAGCCAGACAGAGAGATGATGAGATAAGCCGTCTCATCAGAACTGACCCTTTGCTTCTGGAGTATGGAAAGAGATTATTTGACCGCAGGGACATTGAAGAACACACGGCTGGACAAATCAGCTCCAGGATGCGGGAGTTAGGGAGACTATTAAAGATTATCAGAGTGAGGTCAGAAATGAAAATCGCAAGTTTAAATGCTGTGATCAATTCAGCTAGCTTTGATCATGTTGTACTGGCTGTAAAAGAGCTAGCAGATTTTGATGAGGACACACATCAGTTCAAAAAAGGCAATCTCGCAATGTGCATAGGCCATGCTTTGAAAAAATGTTCACAGATCAAACAGTCACAGGCATCAGCTTGGGTAGGGTTCAGACGACAGGTGGCGACGACTCTGTCTTCAACGGGGACTGGTATGATTGTGTGTCCGCTACAGCAGCCCAGTCGGTCGGGAAAATGACCATGAACAAACCCAAGCTGATCCCATCATGTGAAGATGTGAGGAAGGTCCAACAGCTTCTTGAGACAAGGATGGTTTCGGAAGATTATCCGACAGTGGTTAAAGCAACTCTTTGTGCTGTATCACTTTTCAACCGAAAACGAGGAGGAGAAGTTCAGAGAATGAAGGTGTCAGACTTCCAGAATGCTAAGATTGGATCGATCACCAACCAAGATATCTTAAAAGCTCTCACAGAGGTTGAGAAGAAAATGGTGAATCATTTTCAGCGAGTGGAAATCAGAGGCAAGTTTAATAGGAGTGTTCCCGTTTTGCTGAGGAAGAAGATGATGACAACTGTGGACAGAATCCTTCAAATGAGGCAATCAGTGCCAGCTCTCGCTGGCTCCCAGTACATCTTTGCCACACCTTCTGTTCAGAGGCGGTACAGAGGCCATGATGTTCTGAAGGCCCATGCCCTAGAAGCACGGGTGTCATACCCAGCCATGTTCACATTTACTCAGTTAAGGCCCCGCTACACATGCCCGCTTGGAACGTTCGCACACTCTACCAGTGCGGCAAAGTGAAGGAACTCACCCACGAGTTAAAGCGCTATCGCTGGGACATTGTAGGACTTGCAGAAGTTCGATGGACAGGCTTCGGAGAAACAACAACAGATGAAGGCCATAAAATCTGGTTCAGCGGAAAAGAAACCAAGCACGAACATGGCGTAGCTTTTATCGTAAGGAAAGAGGTGGCTGGAACTGTCATCAGCTGCACCCCCGTGTCAAGCAGACTAATCTCCATCCGCATCTCTGCCCGACCGCACAACATCACTATCATACAAGTATATGCTCCAACAGCAGATCATGATGATGAAGAATTAGAAGAATTTTACGAACAACTGAACAACATCATCAAGAAAACACCTAAGAAAGACATTCTGACTGTCCTCGGTGACTGGAATGCAAAGATCGGCCCTGACGCCTACCAACAATGGGCAGGAACAGCTGGCAAGTTTGGCCTTGGAGAAACAAACGACAGAGGCCTGCGACTTTTAGAGTTCGCACAGAGTCACCGTCTCACCGTTGCTAATACCCTCCATCCACACAAGAAGTCAAGAACAGTGACATGGCAATCGCCAGGAGGCCTGGTCCATAACCAGATTGACTTCATCTTGCTGCCTCGACGATTCAAATCCAGCGTTAACAAAGCACAAACAAGGTCCTTTCCTGGCGCTGATATTGGCAGCGACCACAACCTTGTCCTTACTAGCCTCAAGTTGAAGCTGGCATTGAAACGAGATAGCAAGAGCCCTCGCATCAGATTCGACCTCCAGAAGCTAAAAGACCCGGAAGTAGAAGAGCTCTTCCAAGCCCAGGTGGGAGGCAGATTTGCAGCCTTGGCTACTTTGGACTGCGACGTAGACACCCTTGCTGGAAATATAAAAGAGGTGTTACTTTCTACAGCAGAAGAAGTGCTGGGGAAGCAGAGGAAGCGCAAACAGCCCTGGGTCACCGATGACATCCTCGATCTCTGTGATGAGAGGAGAGCCTGGAAGAAAAAGAGAGGCCAAGACCTCACATCAGCAAACAAGTACAGACTTGTCAACAAGAAGATCAGGAAGAGGATGAAAGAAGCCAAAGAAGATTGGATTGAAGACCAGTGTTGTAGCGTGGAAGAGAGCATGGCAAACGGCAACAGCAAGAAGGCTTATGAAACGCTAAGGACCCTCACCAAGACTCAACAGCGAACAGCCACAGTCATAGAAGACAGCAGCGGCCAACTCCTTACGGAAAACACTGCTGTACTAAACAGATGGACTGAGTACTGCCGAGACTTGTATAACTACAAGGCTGAGCCAGACACCAGCATCCTCCAAAACAACCAGGCTGGGGCCAGGAAGGCTGAAAACCTGCCAGTGTTAGCTGAAGAGGTGGAAGCAGCCGTACGCGGCCTGAAGGGAGGAAAGTCTCCAGGTGTAGACAACGTACCTGCTGAACTGTTGAAACATGGAGGAGAAGTAACAACAAAGGTCCTCACTACACTCTGTCAAAAGATCTGGGAGCAAAAGAAATGGCCAGTAGAATGGACACAGTCTCTAGTGATCCCGCTCCCCAAGAAAGGAAACCTGAAACAGTGCCAGAACTACAGAACTATCAGTCTGATAAGTCACCCTAGCAAAGTAATGCTCAGAATCATTCTCAACCGCCTCAAAACTTTCGCCGAGGAACTGCTGGCAGAAGAACAGGCTGGCTTCAGAGTTGGAAGAAGCACTGTAGAGCAGATTTTCAACTGCCGCGTCCTGATCGAGAAACATCTGCAGCATCAGCGCGAACTCTACCACAACTTCATTGATTTCAGGAAAGCATTTGATCGCGTCTGGCACGACGGACTCTGGCAAGTCATGAGATCGTTCAACATAGAGGAGGGACTGATCCAAATGATAGAAGCGCTTTACAAGAACGCCTGCAGCGCGGTTCTACTTAACAATCAGTCAGGCGAGTTCTTCAGGACGACGATCGGTGTCCGTCAAGGATGCCTGCTCTCTCCTGTCCTTTTCAACATATTCCTGGAGAAGATCATGCAGGAAACCCTCCACGACCACCATACTTCAATCTCTATTGGTGGCAGATCACTGTGCAATCTTCCATTCGCAGACGACATTGACCTCATGGCAGGCAGCAATAGTGAGCTCCAAAACCTGACAGACAAACTTTCAAGTAGCGCAGGGTCTTATGGTATGGAGATCAGTACGGATAAAAGCAAAGTGATGATCAACACCACAAGCGACAGCAGCAGCAACATCCACATGAACGGCCAGAAGCTAGAAGAGGTCAATAGCTTCAAGTACTTGGGAGCCACCCTGTCCAAAGACGGTAGTTGCATAGCAGAGATCCGTATCAGGATAGGTACAGCAACATCCGCAATGGCCAGGCTAGACAGGATATGGCGAAGTAACTCCATCAGCTTCACCATCAAGTACAAGCTTTACAAGTCCCTCGTAGTGTCTATTCTACTCTATGGCTGTGAGACTTGGACACTGCTTGCAGACTCAGAAAAGAAAATCCAGGCCTTTGAGAACAAGTGCCTGAGGAAGTTGCTCCGCATCTCGTACCGCGAGCACAAGACCAACGAATATGTACGGAGCATCGTCACTTCCCTGGTGGGCCCACATGAACCCCTTCTGGCAACCGTGAAACGGCGCAAGCTTGCTTGGTTTGGCCACGTGACCCGACACAACACCTTGTCCAAGACTATCCTCCAAGGCACTCTCGAAGGAAGTCGTCGGCGAGGTCGTCAGAGAAAGAGTTGGGTCGCAAACATAAAAGAATGGACCGAACTCGAGATGCCAGACTTGCTTGCCACCGCCCAAAATAGAACTCAGTGGAGAGCACTGTCTGTTGCTGCTGCCTTTCAGTCCCCCCAACGCCCAGTTCGGGCAAGGGACTGATGATGATGATGACACATGCCCGGTTTTGAGGCCGATTCCCGATCAGTTTCGAATCGGTAGGTGATCAGGCCGGACTGCAAAAACGTGTGCACTGCCACACATTCCCCGACTTTATTTAGCCGACCGGTTTGAACCGAAGATCAAAGTCGTACCTGTTTCTGCAAAATGGCTGCTAGTTTTGACAGTGATGATGATGTGCTTGCATTATCAGCAGTTTTGCATCATATTCGGGAAGAGGCGTGCGAAACATCAGCAACGCCGGTGGTACTGATCACAACAGGCGTGTTCCGCCATTTGCAAACCGCTGAAACGACATGCTTTGCGAGACGCGCTCTGATTGGTTGAAGCTTAGGATCGGGACCGAATCGGATCGGAAAAATAGAGCAGGTTCTAGACACCCGATTCCCAGCCGATTGGGACCGGATCGGATAATTGATGTCATCCGATCGCAATCGGATCGGAATCGGCTTCAAAATCGGGGCACAACCGGCTCGTGTGGCGGGGCCTTTACGGAAGCAGGTTGCAACTTTGGCTCAGTCAATGGCCATCTAGGAGTTAGACCAGGATCAGCTGGCAGACTGCAAGAGTGCTACTATGGGGGCTGGTCTGCCTGGATCATTGTGTATACTGCATAACATTTAAAACTCTGCAAACGGAAGAATGGTTGGGGACGAAAGACAATAATAAGGGGTAAGAAACCCATTGTCAACATAAAGACTTATTACAAGAGCGTTATTATTCGGTTGTTTTCAGCGTGTATAGCTCTGTTTTTATCTGATGTACACCTGGATCATTTTGTATACTGTGTAACATTAACCTTACTTTGCAACTAAACAGTGGCCCCACCCAGGTCTGCCCTGTGGGACTTGGGTGGGGTTAACTTCTTTTTAGTTCCTAGGGTCACCCTGGTCAGCCCCACAGGGTGGGTTTTCCTCTCAATTCTGGGGCATGTGTTTCTGTCTACCCTTGGTCCATTAACTTGTATTTTTCTTTTTTAAGCTCTCCCTACTGTCTGCGCTGCCTGTATCTCTTGAAAAGAAGTGCCCAACGGAGAAATAAACTCGCTTAGAAAAGACGGTTACAACACAATTTATTAATATTTCGGGTAAATCCGCTTTGTCAAAGCCGACAAACAAACAGAGAAATCAGTCGCTACTTATCTTCATTCGCAGAAGGAATGTGCCACATTCCTTCTGCGAATGAAAATATGTAGCGGCTGATCTCTCTGTTTGTTTGTCGGCTTTGACAAAGCGGATTTACCCGAAATATTAATAAATTGTGTTGTAACCGTCTTTTCTAAGCAGCGTGTTTATTTCTTCGTTGGGTACTTCTTTGCATTTTTTACATGATTGGCAGTCACCTTTTTGGTCTGAATAATGTTTTTTGTATCTCTCTAGATTTTGGATGTGTGTTGCTAAATGGTCTTAGGTTTATTTAGCGTATTAGACCAGCTGGCGACATAGTTACATTCAATATTCTGTTCATTTTTTTTTTTTTCATTTTTTTTTCACAAGCAGTGCTGGCACGTCCCGAAAAAAGTCGGGACGTTCAGCAATGTACAACCAATCGGGACGAAAGACAATAATAAGATAAGAAAACCATTGTCAACCTAAAGATTTATTACAATAGTGTTATTATTTCAGTGTGTATAGCTTGCTTTTATCTGATGTACGCCTGGATCATTTCGGAAATGTCTCTAACTTTTTTGTTACTATAAAGTACACTTTGCCTGCTGTGCATTGTTTCAAAAGTCACAGGAAGCGTAAACCTTAGCTGAGTTGGTATACCTCGCCCTCTACCTAGGTTAAACGCACCAGCGGCGCCATTGTTGCTATTTTCGCGTTTCATGTGCACCAGAACTGCGCGCGCAGGTTGGCTTCTGCATTTGTAGTGTGGTCTCGTACGTTCACGCGGAAGATTGTGATGGCAGTCGAAAAAAAGGTTCGTTTGCAGTTTTAACTTTTAGCCGCGCCTTTTACCTCCCCTAACACGCCAGTTTTGTGTTGAGATGACGGAGGCTTGTGTCATGTCCCACACCACCGAATCAAGTCCATTGTACATGCAGTGCGCTCATTTCTCGAACTTCAACTATGACGGTGCTTTCTGCCGCAAACGAGGCAGATGTCGCAAAATCACCTCCATTGAGGATTAAAAAAAAAAAATCTTTTTCAAATCTGAAAAATCGCGTAATGTTTTGTGGTGCTAGCATAAGGATGGATGCATTATTGCCGGATTGCATATATCAGGCATGGGAATTGTCCGCGAAATCCGCGAAATTCCGCGACATAAATAAATCGTCCTCGATTTATAAAAAAAAGAGACGTTTCCGCGAAAAACCATTGTGGGTAGCAAAAGAAGGAAAGCACCGGTTTTATTCCGCGACAGAACATAACGCGGCAGGCTGTGTCGGTGGCCTGTCTGAGTGCGCGCTGCACTGCGAACTTAGGCGGGCAGACCCAAAGCGGCCCGCAAATCCCCCCCCCCCCCCCCCCCCCGCCAGTGATTTTCCGGCGCCCAGTAGTAAGCAAGGTCCGTTGTCTCCCCCACCCCCCCCCCCCTCCTCCCACTGTTTGATTTTCCGAAGCCCAGATGTAAGCATGGTCCGTTGCCCGCCGCCCCCCACCCCCACCCCCCACTGTTTGATTTTCTGGCGCCCAGAAGTAAGCAAGGTCCGTTGTCTCCCCCCCCCCCCACCCCCCACCCCCCCCATCCCCGCAACCCCCCCCCCCCCCCCCACTGTTTGATTTTCCGAAGCCCAGAAGTAAGCATGGTCCGTTGCCCGCCGCCCCCCACCCCCACCCCCCACTGTTTGATTTTCTGGCGCCCAGAAGTAAGCAAGGTCCGTCGCCCCCCACCCCCACCCCCACCCCCCCCCCCACCCCTCCCCCCACCCCACCCCCCACCCCCCCCCCACCCCCCACTCTGATTTTTTGGGCCCTCGCGGAAAGAAGATCTAGCGTGGTGGAGGCCTTTTGTGTCAGGTTGAAGGCCCCGTTTCAGATGATTTTTTGCTTGGGCAATTCCCATGCCTGATATATGGGAAATGGTTTATTCTTTATTCATGTTATTTTGCAGCAATCAAACGACGGTCAGGAGATTCTTTCTCCGAGGTTGCCCATTACAGGTGCAGAAGGCACACGCTCTAAACCGATCGGGTGCACCAGACCGGTCCGAGCGACCGGTCTGGTGCCAAAATAGCAACATTGGCACCGCTGGTGCGTTCAACCTAGGCCACTGGACGAGGTATACCAACTCGGCTAAACTTTATTGTCGCACTTGCTAGAACTTGGTATTATATTTCTCTCTTCATTTTATCAATAGAGGCATATAAGTCGCGGAAACCCTTTACGTGCCGATGGCAAGAACTAGTTTTCCTCATCACAAAGTTGCCAGAAAAAGGTTTGACTGCTCTTGATTGTTTGATTTGAAGTGTTTACAAACAATTACTGTGTTTTTAAATGCATGCACCTTTGATGTGATTAATAAAGGCTGAAGTTTCAAGTGATTTCTTATGTTGTCAGTTAATTAATTAATGTCAGTGTTCTGTTCTGTCATTTTAACTCATTCTACCCCAAGACCGGAATCCCAAAATGTTGAAGTCGTCTTCTGAAGACTGCGTTGCAGTGCAGGACACAGATATACCATGATAGTTCAAGGGTGATGCCAGAATAGCTTGGCGCCCATAGGCGCCAAGCTATTCTGGCATCACCCTTGAACTATCATGGTGGATCTTTATTTTGCTGTGGTGTGTCTGGGGTAGAATAAGTTAAGTGTTAGTTTCTTCGTCTGGGTCTTTTTCTATCTTTCATATTTTTCCACACTTTTTGACCCGCATCATACTGAGGCTAAAAGATTCAAATTTGTTCACTGCCATAATTCTATGCAAGCTACATTACAGTACTTACAGATGAGGACATAGACCAATGGCTTTAGTTCAAGGGTGGTGCCACAATAGCTTGGCGCCTAGAGGCACCAAGCTACTCTGGCACTACCCTTGGACTATTTCAGTCACACTTTTTGCACACACTGGTGAATTAAGAATGATAAGGGTTAATATTCAAAATGCTCTGTTGCTGTTTGTCTGAAACTCCAGAGTACAAAAAAAGTCCTTTAATTTCCAGAATACATTATGTTGATTCTCACATAAATGCCATGATAAACTGTTTTGCTTCAAAAGGACAAAACACAGCAATGCTTAAAAAATTTCCTCTGTAAAAATCATAATCGAAAGGTTACGGGCCAGTGTTTATTGAATTTTGCACCATACAGTGTTAAAAATGTTAAAGCACACATACACATTAAGTTGAAAAAAAATTAATGTGAAAAAGAAGTATTCCATGAACGTGACCTTATTACAGACGCCTAATGTTGTGAAGACACCCATTTTGACTGTAATGCCAGTTTTTGTGTGAGAGGCACCCACTTTATTGGTAGTAACCCATTTTTTTCCATCTAGTGGCTCTGTTTCTAGAAAATGTCTATTTTATTTAAAGTTATAGAGCTTAGTTATAAGGTGAGTTATAAACATTCGCATTGTTACGTGGTGGAGTTGTAGTCGAAGTATGATAAACACACCAGACACACACACGTAGAGTTCTTTAAAATAAACATCGTTCAGCTGCAATCCGTCACACGTGGCTTAAGGATGTAGACAATACTGGAGTAACAGTTCCAACAATATTTAATTCAGCGATTCATCCACACAGTAATGCACTTTCAAATGCACAAACTATTGATACAAAGTCTCTTCTGCTATGTCCACACTACGACTCAAAGTTTCTCATACACAGCGTCTCTCGCAATAAACTGCGTGTCTCTACAACTGTCAAAGCAAGACAATGTACTCCAGGGCTTTCCCAGCGCCCTCCTTATATAATACTACGAAATTCTAGAATCTTCTATGGAAATCATACAACTCAACCAATCAGAACGAAACACGCAGCCGAAACTCATTAACATGAACTTTCCAGAAAAAAACTATCACCGGCTACAAAAACCTGGCTGCTTACTTCAGCTCTAAATTCTAGCGTATAATTAAATCACATAAAAGTATGGTATCCCTATCACCTGGTAGCTCAAAAAGGTACGAGAACATTCCCAAAACAAAATAAAGGCTGCTCAATACACGCGCACAGGAAAACAAAAAGTAGCGAAAATGTTGCGATGTCAACCGACGTGACACTCACGAGGCCACTAGACAGTGCGACCCTACTAGAACGCACCGGACTAAACACAACAAAACGTAATCGGCTCTACTCACGAACAAAAGAAAATCTTACTAAAAAAAAGACACGTGAATCAAAACCGTGATAGCTCAAATAAACATCGGATCGTTACCTACGAACAACACACGCACGCTCTCACAGGATAACACAACCACAATCGTAACATGCATCAATTCCAGAACCCTAGAATAAATAGAAATATGGAAACCCATTTTCACATAAAATGGTAGGTAACCCACTCTGACGCTTTTGTCTCCATGTGTGTGTGTGTGTGTGTGTGTGTGTGTGTGTGTGTGTGTGTGTGTGTGTGTGTGTGCGTGCGTGCGTGCGTGCTTATGTATGTAAACACGAGAATCTCCGATACTGCTGTACGCACAAGCTTGAAACTTGGCGAAATATTTTCTTCAAGGGGTGGCTAAGAGAGCCTAAGAGCATATTGTAAGGTGATGTCTCCTTGAAGACATAAAAGACAGTTTATAGAAAGTCGGTTGACCCAGATTGAAGTATATGCGGCCAACATACACACAGCCGCCAGTTTCAGGAGGGCCTGTGGAAAGGTAGCAAAGCGCTCTCTGGGACGCTGAACTACCGTTCATAGATAAGGCTTTCAAAGGCTTTCAAGTCAGAGGTTCACCCCACATGAGTCATCCCACTCAGGAGGCTAATTAGGATTCTGGACCCCTGAACTGGGTCAGTTACCTGGGATCCTCGTCAGTGGCCCTATTATGGGAAGCTGGTGGAAATTTTTGCTCTCTGATTCCACTTTGAACAGTGATCTGACACATCAGGGGCGATTGATCCTCAGGGGTCGCCCTGCTAAGGGAGGCTGATGAGCATCCTTATCCCCTGACAAAATCATAAGCAGTGAAAGTCATAGAATGTTATATATTGTGTGATAGCAGGGGGTAGAAAACTGTGATGACGAGGAGAATGTTTTTAATGCGACTCGATGTGATCGATATGCGATCCAGCAATGATCACGGAACTGCCTCAACCACTGCGATGTGGTGGCTTCTGAATATTCATGATCTATGCACTGACAACTGAAAATGCGGTTTACTTTTATTTTATGAATTATTTAAATCCAACACATAATAGTGTGTGTGTGTGTGTGTGTGTGTGTGTGTGTGTGTGTGTGTGAATGTGTGTGTGTGTGTGTGTGTGTGTGATGGTGTGTGTGTGTGTGTGTGTGTGTGTGTGTGTGTGTGTGTGTGTGTGTGTGTGTGTGTGTGTGTGTGTGTGTGTGTGGTGTGACCAGGGGCTGCGACCCTCATGAGCCGCCCTATTAGAGATGGTGATGGTGCTTTTCCCTGACACAAATCATAAGCTGTGATAAGCTGTGGTAGCAAGGGATGGTTACAGTGATAGAAATGAGTGGTGATAATGCGATTTAAAGTGATCAATAAAATGTGATTCGGCAAAGATTATAGATTCTAGATTTTAAATATTTGTTGAATTGTTTGTTCGTGTTTGTGAGCCGAAGAAAAATTTCCAGTTTATACTAATATTATATTTAATAAACAATAAAGATTTTTGAATTTGAATTAAATTTGAACTAAATGTAATGTGCAGGAAGACTTTAATCACTGAGGCTTTTGGCGCCTCCGAAGTCTTATGAAAGAATATGCTATACACACGGAAGTTAGTACCTCCGGTAGGCTATTATTAGTTTGCAGAGGTAAACGTAATGTGCCGGAAGACGATAAAACACAGGTTTTGGAGCCTGCAAAGACTCATGAAAGTATATCTCGCCAACATACACGCTGCCGATAGTAATTATCAAGGTCATCATCACTATGAAAGTAAATACAGACAGCATAATAATATAAGAATAAAGTAAATACAATAAAATGTAATAGCATACATACTACTAAATAAAGAAGTAATAGCACATATCGGTATAAATATCTAATAATAAAATAGAGTAAACAAAACATTCTAATTATACAGTTTTTCAACCTGCCCCGCTTTGCCTGAAAGGCCTACATTCACATACGATTTGCGATGTATATTATGACTCAAAACAACGTTACTAGTAAAATATGAGCAAAATCTGACGAGGTCCTCGGTTCGTATGGTTACACCCATGGTGTGTGTATCTGGGTACACACTTTTATAGGATTATACACACGGGTCACTGGTTACAACCCATGCTCAAAAACAAGGATCTGATATAAAGGTATTTGTGATCCACCTTTTCAGTACATAGATCTATGTTCACAAATACATTTTCTGGCGGCAAACGTTAATGGCTGGTGTTGTATGACTGACCCTGGACCCAATGTCCTTTACCACAGTAAGACGAGAAAAGACCTTGATGCTGAAAGTCACTGTGTGCACGTTTGCAGTTCGTGAGAAAAGGGGGGGGGGGGTCTGCCCTCCTTCCCCCAAAGAAAATGTATGAGAGAGGGGTGCGCCAGATTATCCCCTGGCTCCACCAATATTTTTTTTTTTTAAAGTAGAGCAGGAAAGTTTTGTGAAATCATAGAGAATTTGATATTTGATCCCGTCCGCATTTAAAGACCCGTCCCTTGCCCCCTCCCTGGTCCCTTGCCCCCTCCCCGCACCATTATTGGATGATTTGAAGATTAGACAGTCGCATGTTGGAGTGTCGCATGCAACCCCTCCACATCCCCCCCCCTTACCCCCTATCTCCCTCCCCCCCCCCCCCCCCCCGTCCCTTGCCCCCTCCCTGGTCCTTTGCCCCCTCCCGCACCATTATTGGATGATTTGAAGATGTGACAGTCGCATGTTCGAGTGTCGCCTGCAACCCCTCCACACTCCCCCCCCCCCCACACACACACACTTTCCCATCTTGTTTGATATTTTAGAGGCTGGAAAGTAACATGTCAGGCACGCTGTCCATCCCCAACAGGCCATGAAGAATACCAACTGATGCTTCTGCAGCATGCATTCTGTATTAACGACAATGAGGTAATTCAAGCCAGCACGAGACAGAGATTCTCATGAGCCTCTGCATCCTACGGGGAGTCGTGAAGATCAATGTCGCTTGCACATGTCGGGTGTTCTAACTGTGCTTTCTGTACATTCTTCTTCTTCTTCTCGAACGCCGTCACACTTGGAGATTGGCTCTCAAAATGAAATCTGTGGTTTCTGTAGCGCCTCCACAGGCCCGTACAGTTTCTCTTGTAGAGTGGCGGGCTTCGGCCATATCTCCTCCCTCAGCGGCTGGTGGTTCCCACAGTCCTGGAGGATGTGCTCTGCGGTCTGCTCTGCTTCTCCACAAGGGCACAGGGGAGATGGCACGAGGTGGAAGCGTCTGTGAAGGTGGAAATTGAGTCGGTTGTGCCCGGTCCTCAGACGAAAGATGGTCACCTGCTCTTGTCTGGACAGCTGATGGTAACTGTCTAGGGGCCGTTGTGGTGGTCTGTACACAGACTTAATGATGGTCTTCATCTCTGTGAAGCTGACTCCATTTTCATCTTGTTCTTTCTCTGCGCCCACTTTTGCCATTCTGTCAGCTTCTTCATTGCCGTAGATGCCACAGTGTGAAGGGATCCACTGCAGCACCAGTCTGGTGCACTTGATGTTTTGCAGTGCCTCTTGTAGACGTGGCAGTTTGCTTGCTGTTGCTGCCTCAAGGACAGACATGGCATCAGTAAGGACTTTCTGTACATAATTTTTCCACCACTAGATACGTCATAAATCACGCCACTGGAAACACAAACTGAACGCTCATAACTCCAGCCACTGACACAACACGGACACAAATAGTACCAGCTGGGCCGGGTTATAGATCCTCATGTGCCACAGCGTTACGAGGGCTGATGTGGCTCTGTGTCTCTTCAAGCTGCTTTCTGTAGTTAGAGTGGTGCAGGAATTTGCGATTTCTGAAAACATACTGCTTCAGCAAAGACAGGAAATGTAGGTCACGGATCGTTGTTCGACGCGTGACAATAAACGTCCTTGGCATTGGAGAATCCCGGCCCCCACACCCACTTCCTGAATGTCAATGTGGCTGCGCAATTGCAAGATGATATGTTCACGGTAGAGACACCCAGTAGAGCACAAAGGCCCAACATCTACCAGAGGCATAAATCCTCATGGTCCCCCGCAGTGAGCGGGGACTCATGAGAATCTATTACTCCTGCTGGGTAGAGTTACCTCTATGTTGTTAGGTTTATGTACAATGATTGCGTCCTAAGGACCGTGAGGCTGAGTGGGTTTATCAGAGGAATTATGATTTCAGATAGTAGGCAGCTGTCACAAAGACACGACATTCTTGGCGGCTGATCTCTGACACGCCGGATGTACGACGCAATATCAAGATACCAGCGTCATACTATGCATCATTTCTCCACCACCACCCACCCACCCTCCCCCAACCACCCCCTCCCCGTTAAAGTCATTGTGCGTTGATGCACAATCTCCATTTCGGGCATTTATTTGAACAAGCGCCGTATGTTGGTTCTGTAAGTGACTCCCAACAACGAACGAGAGCAAAGTCATACCGGATACCATACATATTTAGACAACACCAAGCATCTCCAAGAGGGGTAGATCTTCATCGTGTCCGTGCTTATGGTACAGGATGTTTCGCTCTCATTCGTTATTGGGAGTCGTTGGTTTCAAACGAAACTCCACTATTGCACATCGTGATAAGCCCGTGTCTCACACATAGCCTGTGTCTTCCAGATGATCACAGTGCCAGAACTTCACCAAATTGTCTGGTGCCTTCCTGACGTTTTATTAACTCCTTCATGGCGCCGCGCATCAATAGCTGCGAACATTGTCAAATAGCGTTGCCGCCAGCGGGCGGCAGTTCTATACGACTCGTTTCGCAGCTTTTGATGCGGGGCGCCTTGACTGAGTTATTTATGACACACTGAAGACGTACCGTGGATAGATCGAGGCTCTTTGTCGAGTGTTCGTTTGCGGCCCGTCTTGAGTAAAAGCGGTTAGAGAAAGTGAAAGTACTTCGAGAAAAGTTTTACTGTATACATAAAGTGAACATTCACAACGTAACAACGTAAGTCCACTTGTGTTTGTGTGCAGTAGAACCGTGAGTCGTGTTGAAAACATTTAAAACATTCAGGTTTCAGTTTCTTGTGCGCAAACGCCCTTCCACAATCCGTATTTAGGCAAGAACGTTTTTGTTACAACAGCTACCAGCCTCGATACCTACCCAGTTAGCAAGATGAGAGAGGATGGCTATTTTTACCGTAACTTGAAGTCTGTGCAGTATCTCACGGTGACAAATGACAAGTGAATTGCGTTTTAAACTGGTTGCAGTGACACACGAACGTGATGGCGGAAAAACCCAGCTGTTGTTTAACTCATTCTACCCCAGACACACCACAGCAAGATAAGGATCGACCATGATAGTTCAAGGGTGATGCCAGAATACCTTGGCGCCTATGGGCGCCAAGTTATTCTGGCATCACCCTTGAACTATAAAGGTCGATCTGTGTCCTGCACTGCAATGCAGTCTTCAGAGGATGACGGCGAAATTTGGGGATTTCGGTGTTGGGGTAAAATGAGTTAAGTGAAACATATTTACTGCACTGGTGATAAAACTAGAGCACGCGGGCTGATTTCATTTTTGACGGGACCTAATCGCTCGTTGTCTGGGTCGTTTTAAGGCTACCTGCTAAACATTCGCTGTATGGCCACAGGACGAGAAATCCGAAGTTGTGGCAAGAGTCTCGTGCACTTAACGCGGAGCGTCAACTGGAATTTTAGGACATCGACGATCCAAGTCAGAGGCACGACGCTCTTGCTGTAACCGCCGCAACTTTGTGGGTTTTTTTTTTTTTCCCCTTTCTGGTATGGCTGTGGTTTCCCTCTCACCTGCTGTCGTCGTCGGCGTTGTTGTTGTTACCCTTTCACTGCCGAGGAAATTCTTACCACCACACAAATGTGCCCTCAGTTGCGGGGACTCATGAAGATCAATACCTCTTCCTGAAATTACTCTGTATCTATGTTCCTTTGACGACTGCAGATCTTTGAAGTTAAAACGCAACTGATGGGGTTAATGTGTGTGTGTGTGTGTGTGTGTGTGTGTGTGTGTGTGTGTGTGTGTGTGTGTGTGTGTGTGTGTGTGTGTGTGTGTGTGTGTGTATGAGCGCTACCACTCGAGAACAACCAATCCACACTAACACTTCTCACCCCTGACAGTGCTTTTACCTACTTTACTTTGTAATCTTCCTAGAATATTAGCACTGGCAGTCTCCCCTTTTCTTTTCATTTTTTACTACAATATCGACTGCAACCCCTCCCCCTCCTTTTAGTAGGTTCTCTCTTAGGGTGCATGGAAATTTAGCTCTTGGTGGAGGCATGGAATGTATGCCCCTGCAGACACTACAGTAAAAGGTGGCTTCTTTGCAGGTAGGCAAAAGTTCCTGCCTTCTACCAGTATGCAGTATGGTGTGCTGACGAGGTCGCCAAGAATTTACATTCGATATGCTTTCCTCCCACAAAAGACCGAGTTCTATGGAAAGGCTGTTTTAAAGACCAGCAAAAATAACGTATATGATGTACTTCAAAGTTCAAATCCAACATAATCTCTGTCTCACTTCAGGAGCAAAGGAAACCTGTATCAGCTGTGCGAGTCTGATTGACTTCTTTCGAAGACATCTCATTGACCGCCATTTTGAAACTAGCGACGCGAGTATGCTTACGGTATTAAAAATATTACTTTTTAAATTATTTTATTGTAAATACTATGTATACATGTTTACTTCCTCATGTTTTTAATTTGATCACTGGAATAAACTTGTAACGTGTATGATTGAAATTGTTAATATTATGCACAAAAAATGTCTTGTACCTTATCTGGGCCGTGTACGAGGACTGGTTCATCCAAAGCGAAAAGATAGCGCTTGATAAACACTTCTAAAAAATTGACTCCATCCTAAGGACAAATATTGTTGTTACGCCTAAACCATATGACATTAGTACTTTCGTTTCGTACCTGCAAACTATTGTTACTCTTTTGACGAACTACTTACCTCTGCAAAAATTGCGTAATCTATATGTGTACCAGTCTGTGTAGATCAGAACGTGGGTTAGATTCGAAGGAGATGGATTCCTGTCGCTACACGAGCCAACAGAGCGCACTAATGGCGGGAAGCGCCGTGTGTCCGTTTTTATTTGTGTGCACCGACGTGTGTGTTGATCAGAGGTTGACTTAGAGAGGAGGGAAATGGGTCAGCATAATAAGCCTAAAATATGAACAACTCTGAATGTTCATAAAAGATAAACGCATGTGAGCTCCAAAGAATACGGAAGACTTTGGGATGAAATCCTCATCTTGTGTTGTTTTTTTTTTTTTTCATTTCGTCTCTTGTAATGTGCAGGGGGGGGGGGGGACTGAATGTTCATGTTTTGATAGCAGAGTGGCATGAAGATGGTGGTTGTGTGATGTGTGTGCGTGTTAGATTGTTTAACAAACAAAACAGAGTATCGGTAACACGCCAGTCAGAAGGACTGCAAAAAAGCAGTCAGAAATTTGATATTTTATTGTGCAAGAAATATAGGTGTGTGTTCGAGTTGGTCCCGCGAATACGGAAACTTTTGCATCAGGGTTTCTATTAAATACAGTGTTTGCATTGTTTTGAATTCCCACTATCGCCGTAACTGTTCAAAGATAAACTTCTGTAACAGATGATTACGAAACGCTACTCTCAGGTCTAGTTATGGTTCATTTAGACACAGGACAATCCAGTTCAGCACACGTCGTCTTTATATCAAGTAACCTGAGAAGGACTCCACTCCGTTCTATAAATACAAGACTTTCAGTACTAGAAACAGCTAAAACTAGCCTGACACGCTAACACCTATGCAGAATAAATGCGATTACACGTGAGCTATTGCTGCGTGTCCAAACTGCTGTTAGAGTGCATTAGGTGTGTCGACACGGCATAACAAACACAAGTGATGCTGAAATGTGTCTTCAGATATATGGGAATGGTACTTTAAGTGTGTTCTTCTGATGCAGTCTGACGAGCTGAACACATCGATGCAGGCTAGGTCTGGGTGTGATGACTATGAGGAAAATTACTGCGTTTGGAAGGTGATTGGGCGACATTTTAGGGGGGGGGGGGGGGGGGGGGGAATAAAACTATGAAATATTGAGAGCTGCCATTCAGCATATCGATAGACATGTGTAGCTGAAGTATGGACATGAAAAATCAGGTTAGTTAGTTAGTTAGTTATTGGGGTTTAACGTGGAGCAGGAGACTACAGCCATCTCACGGCGGGAAGGGTAAACGTTTGGTCAGCAAGATTAAAACATGATGTAAATACAGTTTAAACATGTTCTTAGCTAAAAAGTCACACGGGTCAATCGTACATGCCTACAGACTTTGGAAGTTTATAAGAACAGTTAGATTTATATAGACTACAGAGACTTATATTTACAACAAATTGGCTTCCTTTAGAAAGCTGAAGATTTTGTCCGGGCGAAAGTCCCGAAACAAAACCTTCAAAGAGTCTGCTGTATACTGTTTCCGCCTGAAATCGATTAGGTCAGCACATGATATCAAGAAGTGCTTCACCAAAAACGGCTCGTCGCAGGCGAAGCACCAGGGGCGCTCCTCCCCTGTCAATAAGGAGTGTGTGATATAAATATGGCCGATGTCAATATAGGAGCGATTGAACCTAAAATACGAAAATGCGAGATAATAATGTCTTTTTCCGCGGTTTTTCTTTTCTTTTTCCCAAGGGCGGTAACTCGTGACTAAATTGGAATACAACAGGTGTATTTATTTTTATTTTTTTATTTTTTACTCAGCACCAAATGGGCTATCACATAGTTTTAAAAACAAAAATTTGACCAAAATGTGCCTTGCCACCTTACCCTAGCTCTAAACTCTAACGTAACCCTAACTCTCACCTGTCCATTTTTGGTTTCAGCATGTTCTAGATCAGATATATAAAGCATAAAGACACAGACCACACTAAGCAAGAAATATCCCAGAAATAAGTTTGGTTAATTTTGTATAAATTTTTTGTTGGGTTTTTTGTTGTTGTTGTTTTTTTTTTGTTTTTTTTTTTTTTTTTTTTGGGGGGGGGGGGGGGGGGGGGGGGGGGGGGGGTGGGTGTCTTGAGTACAATTTTTCAATTTTTCGAGTTTTGCACATTCAGAATGTGTATTTCTCATTGGATCAACTCGTAATTTGGAGAGCACCTGCGAAGTGACCGACTGAATTAAATGATGGTGAAAAATGTCAGATCAGATGAAAATTGTACAAGTTACATTTTTAAATTTCTGCATTTTTACTGTTTTTCCTTCACTAGAAATATAAAGCACCATTACACATAGCATATTTAGCAATACGGACGCTGGTATGAGCCCTGATTATTTTTTATTTTTGTTGTTGTGACTTTTCGACAGCAAAATGTCCCAATTTTTGTGCACTCAGAGTGTGTAATTCTCATTGGCTCGACTTGAAACTTGGTGAGCACCTTCCATTAATGAACTTAATAAACTGATGGTTAAAAATGCCAGATCAGATGGAAATTGTACAAGTTACATACCCCTTCCCTGTAAGTCTTAATATATACTGCTACAAACACGTGTTTGTTTGTTTGTTGTTGGGTTTTTTTAACTACAATTATAAATCATCATTAAACAAAACATACTGAGCAAATAATAGGCTGATGAAGGTTCTGGATAATTTGTTATATTTATTTTTGTGACTTTTGGACTGGGCACAGTTACTCAAGTTCCCAGTTTTGAGCACTCAGAACTCACTGGATCGACTTGAAACCTGATGAACACCTATCACAGGACCGACTGAGTAATATGATAGTGAAAAACGATAAACTGGACGGAAATTGTACGTTACAACCCCCCACCCCCACCACCCACCCCACCACCTTACCCTTCAAGTCATAATATCATAGAGCTTAGAGTGCGTCTATAAAGGATTTTCTGTTTTATTTCTTCGCTTCTGCTGTTGTTTTCTTGATCAGAAATACAAAGCAAGCCATATCGAGCTAGAAATGTGTTAGAGAGAAGTCGGCTTAAATTTGTCAAACAACAACGCTTAACTCATTCTACCCCAGACACACCACAGCAAGATAAGGATCGCCCATGATAGTTCAAGGGTGATGACAGAATAGCTTGGCGCCTATGGGCGCCAAGCTATTCTGGCATCACCCTTGAACTATCATGGTCGATCTGTGTCCTACACTGCTTAGCAGTCTTCACAGGACAACGGCAACATTTGGGGATTTCGGTCTTGGGGTAGAATGAGTTAAGTTGAACGAAATTTTCCCCCCCAGCCAAAGCTGTTCTTCCTATGACTAATTTTACAACGGATGACTCGAACTCGCTTAAGTCGAACTTCGGATAAGTCGAACGCGTTTCTCCGCACAGAAGTCGGACAATTCGACTTAAAATTTTTTTTAATACTGTTTTATACGCCGCTGTTAAAGACGGATAGGGCGAAAAACGTTTAGGTCGAACCATTTTCCCCCTGTCCAAAGCTGCTCTTCTAGGAATCATTTTACAACGTATTTATAAAACGGTCCAGTTTGGGTTAATTAAACTTCGGCCGATAAGTCGAATGCGTTTCTCGTTTTCCCAACTGGCATAAGTCGAACCACTTTTTCTCGTCGCCAAGGCTGCTCTTTCTATGGCTAAGTTTTCAGTGAAAACGGCTCCGTTAAATCGAACCGAACTATGATAAGTCGAACTCAAATATTTATGGCGACATATTCATACCGGCCTCTTCTGATTATGTTTTGTTGTCGATTGCTGCACACCTCGAATTTCGGGACCATGTAGCAAAAATATCGATGTATTAAATATTGGCCACCTTAATATATATCACCTTTGTCACAAAATACCAGATATAAATGTTCTCCTAAACATTTATATCTGGTATTTTGTGACAAAGGTGATATACATTAAGATGGCCAATATTTAATACATCGATATTTTTGCTACTTTTGGCATAGTGAAAGCACACGGAGGAGATGATTGGGAGAATGTGTTGTTGGCACACACACGATGGTTGTTCCTGCAGAAACGTAGGTTACAACAACTCTCTTTTATTGAGAAAATTTTCACGACCAAAGAACAGTAGTCCTCGTTTACATCTTGTTTTGTTAGGGAGCTGAGATGGAGGCGGAGTGGAGGACACGCGTATGTATGTTAAAAGCTTTCCAGTGTCCAACGATAAGAAGATATCTTTCAACAATTACAAGTTTACTGGCCTGAAAACTGTCAGTGTATATATCTGATCCATTTCAAGGTTAGGGTGCTGGGTGGCTCGGTGGCTCTCGTCCAAAATGTTTTCGGTTCGAACCCAGCCGGGGTAAAAATTTGTACGGGTCTCTTATCGGTAGCCCGTCTTTGAAATCACCTATGCAGTGGACAAAATACGTTAAGTCCAAAAGTTTAGCGTTTTTCCTTTCAAAGTTAAATGTAAAACACTAGGGTGATAAAAGTGATAAGAGTTTGGTATAAATCGGTAGTTTTTTTCCTTCCGCCCCCCCCCCCCCCCCTAATTTTCGCCATTTATTATTCACTGCATACAACCGTCGCATTTTAGTTGATCTTATTTATCTATGAACGTCAAAATGTTACCGCATTAGCCGCATCACCTCCAAGGCACGTAAAACGTGTTATGTGGTTATGTGGGGTTGTTTTTTTTTCAAATTGTTTAACTTCAAAACCAGCCGTTTAAACGGAGAATATATACAAAGTGGGTTCATCAAGAGGCACAGATCCTCATGGGGGCTCATGAGGATCTATACCTCTTGCAGTTGGGTTGGTTTGAAATTTGTCGGCGGTGAAACTGGCATAGTTATCAACCCATTACGACTCGCCTCACGCCGGTAAAATTGTTCGAGCCTTCATTGGACGATTTAGCGTTGCGACAGCCGGATGAAAAACAGGTATACTCCTTCCCTTCTCCTCTCTCTCTCTCTCTCTCTCTCTCTCTCTCTCTCTCTCGATTTTGTGTTGCTGTTTGCTGATCCGGTTGCGGCTGGCCTCGAATGAGTTAATCTGGGGGAAAATTGTGGTGTGGTCGACCCATCGTCTGCGTAGTGCGTCAGGGCTGAATGGGTTAAGATGTTTTAGTATAGGAAACAACGTTTGAAATCTTCGCGTTTTTTATGGAAAACAGTATATGTACAGTTAAGGTACTCGGTAGAGATATTGTTGTTTTCCTAGTTATTTTTGTGATATTCAACACTATAGGCTGCGTAATATTTGCCGCGTATCGTATGCGGCGCGTCTCCAGTGAGTTAAAACGCTTGACACTTTCACTGTCAGTGGACGCAGATTGCTTTTCTGTTCTCTCCGTTAATGTCCAGTGTGATGACCTTGGCTGCTTGCTCGGCGTTATAGCCTACTAACTAACTTACTTTGTTAGCTCATTCTGCCCGCGACACACCACAGCAAGATATGGCTCGACCATGATAGTTCAAGGGTGGTGGCAGAATAGCTTGGCCACCACCCTTGAACTATCACGTTTCATCTGTCTCCTGAATTGTAATGCACTCCTCAGAGGATAAATCCAAAATGTGGGTGTTTAGTACCTCGGGCACAATGAGTTAATATAAAACAACATTTGAAAGAGCCCAAGCCGCGAAAAGAGATATGGTTCAGTCCAGTCCGATTCAGCTCGGTCTAGATGGGATCTCTGCCCTCGGAAAGGTCTACCCCACCCATCAGAAGTCTCCATTGGATTGTAACTACCTTCTCCGCACATTATGCAACAGAAGAAAAAAAAAAAAACAAAAAAACAACCATTTGTGTTATGTACTCACGAATAAACGAAATGCGACAATTTCGGAACCGTCGGAAACACTGTAGTGTTTTTAGATGGTTCCAAAAATGTCTCATTTCTTTTGCTGGTCAGTGTAGCACCAACGGTGCTATTTCCTGCTACCCGTGTTACAGAGGTTTCTGGTTCCGCAACGAGCGAAAGAAATGCGGCATTTTTGGACTCACCGGAAACTCTGCAGAGTTCCTTTCGAAATCGTACCAGTACTGAATCCAGACCAAAAAGGGTGACTGCCAGCGTGTAAAATGCAAAGAAGTACCCTACGGAGAAAGAGACACGCTTAGAAAAGACAGTTACAACACAATTTATTAATATTTCGGGTAAATACCCTATATTCAAATTAGACAAACAAACAAATATAGAGATCATTTGCTACTTATCTTTATTCGCAGGCTATTTCCACCTCCGCCGCATAGGTCACATTAGAAAATACCTCCCTACCGAAAACTTGCTGTCTCTCTCATCCTATCTCGCATCGACTATTGCAACTCTCTCCTTTCCGGCCTCCCTCACTCCACCACTTTCACTCTCCAGCGCGTCCAGAACAATGCTGCCCGCCTCGTCCTCAGAAAGAAAAAATCCGACCACATCACTCCCCTGCTCAAACCCCTACACTGGCTCTTCATCCCCCAACGCATCCAATACAAGATTCTGTCTCTCTGCTACAATTCCCTGAACAACTACGCTCCTGCCTATCTCTCCAACTTGCTTCACTCTTACACTCCTCCCCGCTCCCTCCGCTCCACCTCCGACCCTCTCCGCCTCCTCATCCCCCGCACCAAACTCAGCACTTTCGGCCCCCGCTCCTTCTCTGTGTACGGTCCATCTACCTGGAAAACTCTCCCACTCTCTCTCCGTCAGAAACACTCTCTCTCCTCCTTCCAGTCCGTCCTCAAAACTCACCTCTTTCAACAGTTCTAGCACTATATCACCACACCCCACACCCCAAGCTGACTGTCGTATTTGTGGTACGTGAGTTGTTGTCTAAAGCGTGCGCATGCGTACGCGAGTTGTGAGTGCGCGCTTAGAGTTATAATCAATATAAGATAAGCGCATTATAAATACCGTAATTATTATTATTATTATTATTTATTATTATTTATCGCAGAAAGAATGTGCCAACTGTAGTTGCCACATTCCTTCTGCGATAAATAAAGATAAGTAGCGACTGATCTCTATGTTTGTCTACTTTGAAAAAGGGTATTTCCCCGAAATATTAATAAATTGTGTTATAACTGTCTTTCTAAGCGTGTTTCTTTCTCCTTTGGGTACTTCTTTGTACCGGTATTGGTCTGGTTTACTGTGGATCTCTCAAGTCCTTTCAAGTCCTTCAGCTCCCGCTGCCTTTCTATACACCTCTGCTACGGAGGCGAACGACTGTGTGACGCCCTTGGCCCTGTTATTTGAAACGCTTTTTGTGTTTCTCAAACCGTCCGATCTGCCCATCCTTGGCCCCTGTATGACCTTTGGAACATAGCTACAAAACAGATGTCGCCGAGTCTTTGGTGGCTCATGAGGATCAATGCCTCTTGTAGCTGGATCGAGTTCACGAATTTCTCTGTGGTGAATGGGTTTGATGTTTACGACGAACAAAGCACCAGATGTCTGTGTATATATTACATGTAAACAAACCCAGATATATGTTTTCGCCTACTTTGTACAGCTAACCAGCCTCAATATTTCGCGGTACACAGGAGTCATTAAGTCAGACCGCGCTATTCACGATCGTGTTTATTGCAGCGCTGTATTTATCGTATAGAGGCGCATGACGCCGAGAAAAAAAAAAAAACACATTGTTATTATAAGCGAAACGTGCGCGGGCTAGCGAAGATTTACGTCGGCTCGACGACCTTTCGCTTTCCGAACATCAATGTGGGAGCCAGCGAACCTGTGAGCGTTACGTTCGCTCGCTTTCCCCACAGGTGTTTTAACACAACCCAGCCTACATCAAGACAACGCTAGCATTGACAAGCTTTGCTTGGTTAGAGCACCGAAAATGCTAATATGAAATGAACTACATACGCCGAATCACCTTTTAAAAATCAAGATGTGATGAACCATAACCCACAAAGTCTCGTCTATATAAGAGCCATAAGCTTTTATATAAGAGCCATAATCCACAAATACCCGTTTAAATGCGAGCTGTCCTCGCTGTTAACTTATTCTCGGCCAGCCGCATACGGACGCGCGGCATAAGCCGCGCATCGGGATCGAGCAGGCCGCGAATGAGTTATGGTCTCTACCTGTTGTCTTTGACCTGATTCTGCTATTGAAATATCTCCTATTGTGATTTGCCATTGCCTCAGTGAGCTCTATAAGGGCACAGTGTATACGCGTCATTGGCTTGAAAGACGTCATTTGTCATGACATAATTTTAATTTTATATTTACGTATTATGAGTTTTACTTACCTTCTAGACTTGAGAAAAAATGGCGACAAAACTATAATTTCACGGTACGAGTTCAGTCTTCTTATGATTTGTCAGCAGTGAGGCTGATTTAACCTAGATACATGATAATTATTCTCCTGTAACCGCGCAGGCTCTACTGACAGCGCATCGATGTGTGTGTGTGAGAGAGAGAGAGAGAGAGAGAGAGAGAGAGAGAGAGAGAGAGAGAGAGAGAGAGAGAGAGAGAGAGAGAGAGATGAAATGAAATGAAACTTTAAAAGAAAAGAAAAGGGAAGACTGCCAGTGCTAATATTTTAGGAAGGTTACAAAGTAAAGTAGGTTATAGCACTGTCAGGGGAGAGAAATGTGCATGATCGACCAGTGATCATAGATCTACTGTGGCCAAAGCACAAAAAAAAAAGATAGGAAAGAGAGGGGGCGCTAAGAAAGTGACCGAAAGCAATGCATATGGAAGCCCCCCCCCCCCCCCGAAGGGGGGCGTATCACATATCCACTGTTCCAGCCACTCAGTGCATGGAAATTCAAATCTAGGTCCCCCAAGGGGGGTCCAGATATTTAGCCGGTGTGGACAGCTGTTTCGGTCTAGGCGACCTCTTCAGCACACCATCGGCAATACTGGAGGAGGCAGGAAATTCTGCCTACCTGCAATGACAACCACATTTTACTGTGGTGTCTGCAGGGGCATACATTCCATGCCACCACCCAGAGTTAAATCTCCATGCACCCTAAAAGAGAACCTACCAAAAGGGGGGAAGGGGTTGCAGTCGATATTGTAGTGATAAATGAAAAGAAAAGGGGAGACTGCCAGTGCTAATATTTTAGGAAGGTTACAAAGTAAAGTAGGTTATAGCACTGTCAGGGGAGAGAAATGTGCATGATCGACCAGTGATCATAGATCTACTGTGGCCAAAGCACAAAAAAAAAGATAGGAAAGAGAGGGGGCGCTAAGAAAGTGACCGAAAGCAATGCATATGGAAGCCCCCCCGAAGGGGGGCGTATCACATATCCACTGTTCCAGCCACTCAGTGCATGGAAATTCAAATCTAGGTCCCCCAAGGGGGGTCCAGATATTTAGCCGGTGTGGACAGCTGTTTCGGTCTAGGCGACCTCTTCAGCACACCATCGGCAATACTGGAGGAGGCAGGAAATTCTGCCTACCTGCAATGACAACCACATTTTACTGTGGTGTCTGCAGGGGCATACATTCCATGCCACCACCCAGAGTTAAATCTCCATGCACCCTAAAAGAGAACCTACCAAAAGAGGGGAAGGGGTTGCAGTCGATATTGTAGTGATAAATGAAAAGAAAAGGGGAGACTGCCAGTGCTAATATTTTAGGAAGGTTACAAAGTAAAGTAGGTTATAGCACTGTCAGGGGAGAGAAATGTGCATGATCGACCAGTGATCATAGATCTACTGTGGCCAAAGCACAAAAAAAAAGATAGGAAAGAGAGGGGGCGCTAAGAAAGTGACCGAAAGCAATGCATATGGAAGCCCCCCCGAAGGGGGGCGTATTGCAGGTAGGTAGGCAGAATTGCAGGTAGTCATTGCAGGTAGGCAGAATTTCCTGCCTCCTCCAGTATTGCCGATGGTGTGCTGAAGAGGTCGCCTAGACCGAAACAGCTGTCCACACCGGCTAAATATCTGGACCCCCTTTGGGGGACCTAGATTTGAATTTCCATGCACTGAGTGGCTGGAACAGTGGATATGTGATACGCCCCCCTTCGGGGGGGCTTCCATATGCATTGCTTTCGGTCACTTTCTTAGCGCCCCCTCTCTTTCCTATCTTTTTTTTTGTGCTTTGGCCACAGTAGATCTATGATCACTGGTCGATCATGCACATTTCTCTCCCCTGACAGTGCTATAACCTACTTTACTTTGTAACCTTCCTGAAATATTAGCACTGGCAGTCTCCCCTTTTCTTTTCATTTATCACTACAATATCGACTGCAACCCCTTCCCCCCTTTTGGTAGGTTCTCTTTTAGGGTGCATGGAGATTTAACTCTGGGTGGTGGCATGGAATGTATGCCCCTGCAGACACCACAGTAAAATGTGGTTGTCATTGCAGGTAGGCAGAATTTCCTGCCTCCTCCAGTATTGCCGATGGTGTGCTGAAGAGGTCGCCTAGACCGAAACAGCTGTCCACACCGGCTAAATATCTGGACCCCCCTTGGGGGACCTAGATTTGAATTTCCATGCACTGAGTGGCTGGAACAGTGGATATGTGATACGCCCCCCTTCGGGGGGGCTTCCATATGCATTGCTTTCGGTCACTTTCTTAGCGCCCCCCTCTCTTTCCTATCTTTTTTTTTTTTGTGCTTTGGCCACAGTAGATCTATGATCACTGGTCGATCATGCACATTTCTCTCCCCTGACAGTGCTATAACCTACTTTACTTTGTAACCTTCCTGAAATGAAACTTTATTTTCCAACGATAAAAAGTGGGTGCGCAGACCTGTTTTCATTCTTGTCCTTGCTACACACTACAAAACAAAACAACGTACACAATATCTCTTTCTTACACACACACACACACGCCCGTGTGCAATTGTCGCGTGCACAGGTTTGTGCCAGATTAGCTTGTCGCCTACAAGCACCAAGCCAAACCTGCACAACCCTCCCCACACACACACACACACTCACACAGCCAACGCTCTCATACCACAGTTATCATTACATATATCGTGTAGGCCTACACATACATTTCTATCACTTGAAACAATACTACAGCAATTTTTCATTTTAATGTAAAGAGCGTAACGGATTTGGTACATGAAACCGCTATTGTTCTCATCATGAAAATCAACACGGCTCGCTCCAACAAACACACATACAACACACACACGCACACACACACACACACACACACACACACACACACACACACACACACAACACAACACACACACACACACACACACTCGCACACACACAGACAAACACACACACACACATAGCATAACATCCTGTACAGATTTGAACTTTAAGATTTCAGCGCAAAAGTGTATATCGGGACATAATTATGATTATGAGGCACAATCAGCTGACGGCAACACAACCCACAGGTGCTCGAGTCACGCTGATACAATGATACAGCCTCCCTGCGCCAAAACCGCACACAGCCAGCTGCTATATAGTCTGCAGTAAGAGTAATCATACAGAGAGCAGAGAGAGAGAGACGTCATTTCTAGTGTCATATCTAGAGTATTGCGTCGCCGATGTCTGTGTGGTGACGAGTGTTTGATTTTCTCCAGAAGTCGAGGTTTTTCACTTTTTATTATTTTTTTTTCAGCAATGATTTTGTGTGTGTGTGTGTGTGTGTGAAAAAGCTGGCTAACGAACTCATCCAATACCTTTCTTCAAACAAGCTATATCTAAACTTTCAATTGGATATAACGAAAATTACGTACCCTAATGTGGGTCAACCGACTTTCAATAAACGGTAATTTAACTCTTTAATAAGGCATCAAATTTCTGTTTGCTCGGAGGCTCCATTAGACACCCCTTGAATGAAGCATTTGCGTTATTTTCAAGCATGTACGTACGCAAACTTCGGAGAGTGTCATGTTTACATACAAACGCACACACACACACACACACACACACACACACACACACACACACACACACAAATACATACATACACACACACACACACACACACACACACACACACACACACACACACACACACACACATACGGCGCTTCGAGGCCAAAAGTACGTTCAGCAGCGAGGTTATCGTAATTAGACATGACGTAATTGTTATCTTGTTACTTCACTTCAGAGTTTAGACTGTGCCGTCACGAGCATTCTATTGAAATAAGTCCACCGCGTCCCATCCTAAAAAGTCTCTTCTATAAATAGAAGCGACTTTAGAAAGACAACCAACGGAAAAGCTAGTTTCATGCAATAAAATTCAAACTGAGAAAGCTGTGAAGCATTATAAGATACAACAGCAATAACATTAACCGCAATGACGTCCAAGTTAAATAATATTATTTTTAGCTTAAACATTTCACCACCGTAACCACAGATCGTGGCAAATGAATGAGATTGAAACTGTTACGATTTATCCCCGTCCTTGCCGAGGAAATGTTATCACGACCCAACTGCAAGAGGCATAGATCCTCATGAGCCCCCGCGGTCGCGGGGGCTCATGGGGATCTATTCCTCTTGCTGACACCACTTTGGATCCGTGCTCTTGGGACGGTTTGGGCTCTCGAACTTCGAATCAACAATGATTACAGTAACACAATCTGTGTCCACCGGCAATTAAGTGGGTTATAATTTTACTGTAGACTTTTTGTCATCTCAGATGTTTTGGTGAGAGGGATACCGGCTAGCCTAAACAAAACGTCCTCGCAACACGCCTGAACTTAAAGGGTCGGATTCCGACAGTGTACCTTCGGTTTAATAGCATAACAGGCGGTGCTATGCTTTCGTGCTGACGGCTAGGATTCAATGACTCCAGCAGGACTCCACGTTTATATAGACGGGTCGTGGATTCAAACACAACAAAAAAATTAATGACTTGTGAATAGCTGATGTACGTACAGCCGAGCGTTTAACGAACCTCTGTATCATAAAATGCTCGACGTCAATTTGTAAACACATCTGTCATACAGAGACAGGCTTGGCGGCCTCCCACGTTACCGATGAAGCCATCACCCCAATGCGCAAAAGGCTATCGGAACGAAGTCAGACTGTGCGCGGGCCCACTGCGGCTGACTTCGAACCGATAGCCTTTTGCGTACTGAGGGTATCCCTATTTATCTTATCGAAAGGAAAAATCCATCAGCCCAGGGTGAAACGGGTGTATGGGTCGATAGCCTTTGTCAAAATAGACGAGCTGGCGAAAGAAGGAGCCACAAAAGATCAACAAGAAAACAGCGTTAGCTATAGTGAGCAAAAGACAATCATCAAGGCATTGATGAGGCCGAGGTCAAACAGAGACGACTACCACACAATGACCAGAGAGCAGCAAGTCGTCTTGATCAGACTGCGTACCGGCCACAACAGACTGAACGCTCACATGAACAGAAAGCTCAAGCTGGCGCCATCACCAACCTGCGCCTGTGGTCAGGGAGACCAAACAGCGGAACATATTCTCCAGAGATGCCCCCTACTGGACGATGAAAGAAAAGAAGTGTGGCCGTCGCCAACTTCACTGCAGACCAAACTCTACGGCAGTCGAGAAGACCTGGAGAAAACGACATCATTCATCGCCGGTGCTGGACTGACCGTATAGCCCACTGCGAACGAAAAGAAGAAGAAGAAGAACGCGACATAATTGGCTACACGACACTGACTACTATCAATCTTCAGTGTTTCATGCGTAGCCAATGTATAGAAGAAAATAAAAGGCACATTGTTCGTGCTGCGAACATTATATTGAATTCCAACGACGCCATCGTGTCTGCCACAGTTTCGAAATTCAGACTAAATAGGTGACCGTCAAGCGTGTAAAATGCAAAGAACATCCAATCGAAGAAAGAAAAACGATTAGAAAAGACAGTTACTTACTTTCTTCAGTTTTACGTCACATGGCGCTTATGTGATCAGAGACTAATGACAGTTACAACATAATTTACTAATATTTCAAAGTAGTAAACTGTGTATTTGTCTGTATGATTGGCTATTTTGAAAAATAATTAAACCGTAATATTAATTTAAACCTTAATATAAAGCATTAAAGTTAAACCTTAAAGTACCATTATGCGTAAAACTGAAGACACATTTCAGCACTATTTGTGTTTGTTATACCTTGTCGACACACGTAATGAGCTTCTATAGCAGTTTGGACATGAAGCGGCAAAAGCACACGCGTAATCGCACTTCATATTCTGCGCAACCGTTAGCGAGTCAGACTATTTTTAGCTGTTTGTCGTACTGATAGCGTTGTATTTATAGAACGGATTGGAGTCATTGTCAGGTTACTTGATATAAAGACGACGTGTGCTGAACTGGATTGTCCTGTGTCTAAATGAACTATAACTAGACCTTTGCGTAGCGTTTCGAAACCATCTGTTACAGACGTGTATGTTTGAACATTTATGGCGGTAGTGGGCCTTTGAGTTACCATTACGCATAATGAACTTGAACAGCTGTTTGGACACGCAGCAAAAGATCACACGTAATCGCGCTTATTTGTTCTGCGAAGTCCATAGCGCGCCAATCTATTTTTAGCTGTTTCTTGCACTGACAGCGTTACATTTATAGAATGGAGTGGAGACATTGTCAGATTACTTGATTTAAAGACGACGTGTGCTGAACTGGATTCGAATGTGTCTAAATGAAATATAACTAGGCCTGTGTGTAACGTTTCGTAACCATCTGTTACAGAAGTGTACCTTTGAACAGTTACGGAGGTAGTGGGCCTTTAATATATATATATATATATATATATATATATATATATATATATATATATATATATATATATATATATATATATATATATATATATATATATATATATATATATATATACACATATATATATATCTTCCTATTAAAGCAACAACTGTTTATCTGTATAATGATGGTTTCGAGAAAATCGTGTTTGAATTTTTTACAGTTTATCCTGTTCATCTCATAAAAGACCCAGATTTTTTTTTAATCTGAAAAGATTGTCATATTGGGCACTTCACTTATTTTTGTCAGAACTGTAGCTACTCAGCAAGTTAATTAATCTTTTACTTTTGAAACTTGACCTGTTGTTGCATATCAGCTTGTGTCCAGGTTTTAGTGCAACAACTGCACAGCGCTGATTTGTACACTTCTTGCTCTCATACATTTGTGTTCAAACCAGCTCTTTACACAAAAGAAACGTATAACTGCGGTTGTGCAGTTGTTGGTCTGTTTGGAAAGTGACACACTAGTACTGCAATATATGTTCATGTTTAGTCTAAACGTTTGTTGCACAGCCATGAATGACTATTTCGTGAAGAAATCTCATGTATGCTTATAATTTGCATCTCTTTCTCATAGTGCTGCTTGCATTTCCTGTTGATCACCCAGACACAACAATCTGCACCGCCATAATTATTATGTATGCTTTATGCAAAATACAATTAGGTAAATTCACAATAACGAGATTGGCATATTTGTTATACTGAAACATTCACAAAACAACGAAACTGTTACTCTGTCAAGGAAAGTACTTTATTTTCAGCTGCTTTTTCTCACACATGATGCATTTTCGTCATATAAACTGACATGCTGTGTAAAGGAACTTCGAGACCACGTAGCTTCAGTGGAATCAGTATAATGTGTAAGAACAATTTTCGAAAATGATTTGTCTTTATGCACTTGACAGTATTATCATGCATGCTCTCAAGCATTCTGTACCATCATACTGTACACCACAGCTGAAGAAATACATGGTGCTGATCATGAAAGCCTGCCCAAAAATACGTAGAATCATCATGCCATCACGTTTGATGTGATTATTTCTGTGTGGTTATAAAAGGGACTTCGGTGCCATTAATACGACATTAATATAGAGCATGATGGCAGCAAAGCAAATCAAGAAGCAAAAATGTAAGCAAAATCAAACTAGAATCCCAACAGATTAAACAAGCAATAATAAAAACAAATGTATGCAACGATAACACAAGCCTTCTACAAAGCTCAACTTTTGCAGCACTCATCTTCTTTGTATATTTTATTGTTCAAGACACAAGTCTGAGAAACTGCCAGCTACAAAGACTGACATGCACAATTTTGAATGACGCTGAAACAAAAGTAAATCTGGTGCTGAATGATACATAAATGACCTAAACATACATCTACGTGAAAGCAAGTTAAGCAGTTATGACTTTACATTTGTTGGCGAGTAACATTTGCAAATACATTTATACTACTTTAAGGGAACAGAAGAAAGAGCAGGTTGAGGTGTAACGGACGGGAGTCGAGCATTGCTTATGAGCAACTCTGCTCGTTACAAACTTGGCGCTCTCTTAATTTCTTTGCTTTGACAATGACGGCAAGGCGGGTGTACTATATGAGACTCGAACCTACTTGGCAGCAAGTTTTAGTCGTCATCAGTGTCATTGCAGTCTTCAATGTCTAATTCCGGAAGACAGTCTGGCCTTGACTGACTGCTCAGAAGGGATTTGTAGTATACATGGTACTCTGGTGGAATCATGCCCACTTTGCAGAGGTCAAGCAGTCTTTTTTTTTTCTCTTTGCTACTACAAGCGGCAGACGTGCTTTGTAACGATGTGATGGTCCACTGATCTGTTCGTGTTGCTTCTCCTTCTGGCGTTTGTCCCACGTGTCTTGCTACATGTAGTTTGAAACTCCTCCAGACTGTCTGACTCTGACTTGAGGCAACGGATCCACTTGAGTTTCATCCAGCTGACACGATAGCCTTGCAAGTTAGTCTTTGTGTTTCGAAGTGTTCATGCTGCCAAGCCCTTAAAGTCAAGGACCTCTGCATTCGTGATGGGGATGACGGTGTATGCAGCTGATTTGCGTGCCATTCCCGTGGTACACAGATTTTTTTTCTTATAAGTCCCTTCTATTTATAGAAGGGGCTTTTTAGGACGGGTCGAAGTGGGGCAAATTTAATAGCAATTCTATGATGTCAAAGGCGGGCAGGCTAAACCTCTAACAATTGAAGTAACAAGATAAAAGTTACGTAATGTCTAGTTACGCTAACCTCGCTGCTGAACGTACATTTGGCGCAAAGCGCCATATGTGCGTATGTATGAGCGTATGTATTATGTGCGTGCGTATGTATGTAAACAAAAGAATATCCGACATTTCTGTACACAAAAGCTTGAAACGTGGCGGAATACTTTTTTAAGTGTGTGGCTAAGAGAGCCTCCGAGCATATTGTAATTGAATGTCTCATTGAAGACACAAACAGCCGTTTATAGAAAGTCGGTTGACCCTGATTAGTGTCCGTAATTGTTGTCATATTTACTTGAACTTTTGCATATAGCTAGCTTCGAGAAAGACATTGGATGAGTTCGTTAGTCAGCTTTGTATCCCTTCTTTAGTAAAAATTAATTCCTTTCAGAATATAAATAAAAAGCAGTAAAACATCTTCACTTCTACAGAAAGTCAGACAGTGCCGGTGACGTATAAGAAGCAACTCCGTCAGTAGCAGACACTGATACTCTAAATATGACGTAATTCTCTCTCTCTCTCTCTCTCTCTCTCTCTCTCTCTCTCTCTCTCTCTCTCTCTCTCTCTCTCTCTCTCTCCCTCCCTCCCTCCCTCCCTCCCTCCCTCTCTCTCTCGCTCGCTCTTCCCCACACATAATTATGCGCGCATCTCCAAGAGGCATAGATCCTCATGTGCCCGGATGGCGCATGAACATCTATGACTCTTGAGGATGTTTTGAGCACGCGCATGCACGCACGCACACGCACACGCACACGCATACAAACGCATCGACGCGCTTTCAGAAGAGCATGCAGGTGTATTTAGCCTGTAGCTAGGTGAAGTCAACCTGATTTCACATAAATTATAACAAGACTGAAATTGTACCGTGAAATTCTAGTTTGGTCACCATTTTCGCAAGTCTTGAAGCGAAAGCGAAACTCATATCAATATAAAACTACGTGAAAACAACAAAAATTACGTCATGACAAATGACGTTTGACAAACCAATGAGACATATTATGCGCCCATCCCCAAGAAACAGATCCTCAAGTGCCCGGAGTGCGCATGAACATCCATGCCTCTTGAAGATGTTTGCAGCGCGCGCATGCACGCACTCACACGCACACGCATACACACATATCGACGCGCTTTCAGAAGAGCATGGAGGTGTACTTAACATAGCTTGTAGCTAGGTCAAGTCAACCTGATTTCACACAAATTATAGCAAGACTGAAATTGTACCGTGAAATTCTAGTTTTGTCACCATTTTCCCAATTCTTGAAACGAAAGCGAATCTCATATCACGTTCAATATAAAATTACCTAAAAACAAAAAACTACGTCAAATAACAAATGACTTTTGACAAACCAATGACGCGTATGCACTGCGCGCGCCCCTTCTAGAGTTCCCTATGACACATTGGCACATCTGCCAGGCTTTTTCAGAAGGAGATATTTGAACATCAGAATCGAGTCAAAGATAAAAGGTAGAGACTCTTGACAGCGAAGACAGATCTCATATAGTAGGGACTTTGTGGGTTATGATTCATCCTATCTTGTTACTTTTGGCCCTCTCGATGGTGGAGTGCATAGAGTCTGGGTGTGCCCGCTTTCGAGGAACGTTTGGTCGATTGTATGGAGAGTTGGACTTGTCTGCACTGCATACTGGAGCGCCGCTGACACGTTTTTGTTTCTGTTCTGACCTGTGCATGTGCCAAGAGTAAAAAACAACATGGTTAACAGTTGACGACAGTGACTTCAGGTGCTGTAGCAGACAAGGGTGAATCTCACAGGACCCTTTGTACCCCTCAGTTTCGACCCAGATGTAGCACGACCCCTGTTTGTCACCAAGAGAAAATATGGACAGGTTATAAACGGCAAGCTTCCGTTTGTAGTAGATGGCACTCACAGGAGAACATGGCGTGGGAAGTACCGCCTCCATGTCAAATGTGGCAACATGAATTATCGGATTTTCTTTGGGTAATTTTCTGTCCTTGTTCTTCTTTTCTCTGTATTCAATTTTTCTCTCATAGTGCTGTTTGAATGCCTCTTCTCTCTCATGGGTCAGCGTTCCGTCGATATTCGCATTGTGATGTTGGGCACAGATTAAGCACTGATCTTTTTGGGGGCTTCTGAAAACCAAAATTGAACTCTGTGACAAGGACTTCCCGGTAGAAGCAGCTAGTGACTGATGGTGTCCCTGTCTCCTTGCATTTATCCATGTACAGATGATGCAACTGGTTGATGCCGAGACTAGCGTCCAGGTAGAGTTTCGATGTCTGTTTTCGGGAGTAATGAGATTCCACTGCTGGAAATGACTGAATATGTTTTCTCACCGCGTTCCGCGTTTCTTCAGGACATCTGTTAGCTGAGGACTTCTTTCCTCTGCGGTCTTCCCCACAGAACTGGCTGTTATTACAGCTGTTAAGAGCATGTTTCACATTGCCAAGGCCAATATCAAGTGATCTCAGGAAAAACGGCTTGCAACCAGGAATTCTAATTCCGTTGACAGTCGAACTGTAGTGCTTATGGACGTCACGCTTCTTTGCTGCTGGTTGTTTATAGGCGTCCAAGTATGTCATAGTCTCCTGCCTTGAAACACTTCTACAAACCAAGTCCTTTTGACGTTCGCAACTGGAAAGGTAATAAAATTAGCTAAAATTTCTCTCTGCGTTTCTGTGATTACTTCTCAGCATTTTCTTTTACATTTGGAGCAGTCAGCCGGCTTTAGATGCTTTTTTGTTTGTTTCATTTTCCCGCTGCTTGTTTCTTATGGTTCGCCTTTTAGCTTAAGGTCTTTTCTGATATTCCGTTTCCATTTTGATGGTTGCGGCTTCTTCCGCGCTTTTGCACAGGAGTGATGATAATACCTGTATCTGGCGAGTTACCCCTCTGTTCAGGCTGAAGTGGGATGCACGGTGGCGTCTCTTTGTCTGCTAGTGGAACTTGTTCTACACCAGTTTTCTCTTGCTCGCTCTCTTGTTGAACAGTTCCAGTGAGGTGTTGACCAGCGTAAATGAGTTGCTTTTGTCAACACCCCCGTCATATTGTTCAGAGCCTGGAACGGTAATGAAGGCCAAGTATATCGGGTGATAAATGTCTGACCCGGTTAAAGTAGGCTGAACATCAATTACAGGTTGCTGCTTCCTGCTGCAAAAGATTTTCACCCGTCTGGCCGTGACATTAGCAAGAGCCAGAGGTAGCAGGTCATTTGCCCGTGTACACCAGGTGCCAGTTTGTCTGAGGCCTCCGAGTTCTACAACGAAGTTCATGCATTCTTGCATTAACATCTTCACATGCCGTAAATGGCAAATTATTAGTATATCATATGCATGTATGTTTTTTTCCATGTGGTCGCACAATGCGTGCCGCAAGGATACTGCATCTGGCAAAAAAAAAAAAAACTGCAGAAAACCTGCATTGAAACAACAATCACCGTCATCATAAATAGGTACACACTTCATTTTGCTTGCTGCCAAAACGTTGTTAAGTTTCTTTTTCTTTTGTTTTGTTGGGTTTTTTGGTGGGGGTTTTGGTTGTTTATTTTTGTTTGGTTTTATTGTTTGTTTGTTTGTTTGTTTTTTGTTGTTGTTGTTTTGTAGTGCATCCGCAGAGCCATAGCATGAAGACTGTGCTGGATGTTACTTTCCTGTAATGCTCTATTTAAACCGTCACCAATACCTTGTGTTTTATGAGGAGAACGTAGCGCATGCACGTCAAAGGCTTTTTGCCTACAGTATTAAAAATACAGTAGACTTTGAAATGGGTCTAGTCGGGAGCCATTCCGGAGAATGCACATGACGTTTATGGCGAGCGGGGCAGAAATTCTGGCAAAAAAAGTAACAAAATAAAATGATGTCACGTCTAGCTACGCAAACCTTGCTAGAGAACGTCTTTTTGGCGCCAAGCGCCGTGTGTGTGTGTGTGTGTGTGTGTGTGTGTGTGTGTGTGTGTGTGTGTGTGTGTGTGTGTGTGTGTGTGTGTGTGTGTGAGCGACTAGAACCCGCGTTTGAGGTCGGACAAGCTTGAAATTGTACGATATTGTCCCTAAAATAATTATCTTGAGACCTTTTTTCGATTTTTGGATTAAGATGCTTATTGGCAAGACAACGGCCGTTTCACAAAAACCGGCTGATCCACACTGGAGTCTGAAATTTTTCTTCCTTTTACTAGATATTTTGCATATAGCTAAATAAAAGGGACATATGGAATGAGTTCGTTAACCAGCATTATACCTCTAAAACGTTTTGAGTGATAATTAAGTATATAATTATATATATATTCACGTTTTTGGGATTAATTTCACAAATTATATAGATTAATCTTAAAACAATTCAATCTTTTTACGAAAAAAAAAACAAACAAAAAATCTTCTCATTAATTATCGCAAGATTTTTCATATTCGGTATTTACATAAGCCTGCAGTTTGAATCGGTCGTTGGGTACGATTAGGTCAATTATGATCTGTATGCCCTAGGTGTGAAAATCAGACAATTTTCTGCGGCACTTTTTCGGTGTCATTTGTAAAACATCTAACATAATTTGTATTTTTCTTTTACGGAAAAAAACTATCTTCTCATTAATACCCGCATAATTTTTCATAAACAGTGTTTGCATAAGCCTGCTGTTTGACCCGGCCTTGGGGTAGGATTAGGTCAAATTGTGGCCTGTAAGCTGTAGGCGTGAAAATTAGCAAAACAGTTGCAAAGCTGATCCTCTGATAGTCAAATGTTAGTACTGCGATGAGTGATTTATAACATCGAGTCGCCACTATAAACACGGCGTCGAGGGACTAATGATGCCATGACGTGAAGCATGAAGTGACGTCATTTCGCTGCTCGTGCTATTTTTCTTCTTCAGAATAGCTATGCTACGCCAGACCACAGAGCTTATGAATGGCGGGAATCGCCGTGTGTCCGTCTTTATTTCTATGTGCCAGTGTGTGCCGAACAGAGGGTGGGTTAGAGTAGAAAGAGATGGATTCCTGTCGCTACACGAACCCACAGAACGTAATAATGGCAGGAAGCGCCGTGTGTACGTCTTTATTTGTGTGCGCTGACGTGTGTGTTGATCAGAGGTTGGCTTGGAGTGGAGGGAAATGGATCAGCATAATAAGCCTAAAACTATAAACAACTCTGAATGTTCCTAAAAGATAAAGGCATCTGAGCTCCAAACAATACGGTAGACTTTGGGATGAAATCTTCATCTTGTTTGTCTGCCGTATTGAAAATAGGGTAGACTTTGAAATGGGGCTGGTTGGAGCGCATTCCGGAGAATGCACATGACGTGTTTGGCGTGCGGGACGGAAATTCTGGCAAAGAAGTAAAAAGATAAAAATGACGCCACGTCTAGCTATGCAAACCTTGTTAGAGAACGTCTTCAGGGCGCCACTGAAGCGTCGTATATGTGTATGTATGTATGTGTGTGTGTGTGTGTGTGTGTGTGTGTGTGTGTGTGTGTATGTGTGTGTGTGTGTTATGGTGTGTGTGTGTGTGTGTTATGGTGTGTGTGTGTGTGTGTGTGTGTGTGTGTGTGTGTGTGTGTGTGTGTGTGTGTGTGTGTGTGTGTGTGTGTGTGTGTGAGACAGCGACTAGTGCCTGCATTTGAGGACGGACAAGCTTGAAATTTTAGGATATTGTTCCTAAAAGAATAATCTCGAGCCCTTTTTTCGATTTTTTTTATTAAGATGCTCATTGGCGAGAATATGGCTGTTTCACAAAAACCGGTTGATCCACACTGGAGACCGTATTTTTTCTTATTGTTACTAGATATTTTGTGTATAGCTAGAATAAAGGGACATATGGAATGAGTTCGTTAACAAGCATTGTACCTCTTGAACCTTTTGAGTGATAGTTAAATATTTTTTGGAAAAATATATTTTCACATTTTTAGATTAATTTCGCGAATTATATGAGTAAATCTTAAAACAACTGAATTTTTTTTACGAAAAAATATCTTCTCATTAATAATCGCATGATTTTTCATATACGGTATTTATATAAGCCTACAGTCTGACTCGGCTGTTGGGTACGATTAGGTTGATTGTGATCTGTATGCCCTAGGTGTGAAAATCAGAAAAATTTCTGCGGTACTTTTTCGGTGTCTTTTGTAAAACAGCTAACATAACTTTAATTTTTCTTTTACGAAAACAACGGTCTTCTCATTAATACCCGAATGATTTTCCATAAAAAGTGTTTGCATAAGCCTAATGTTCGTCCCGTCCCTAGGGTAGGAGTAGGTCAAATTCTAACATCGAGTCGTCACTATAAACAGGGCGTCTTGGGACTAGTGACGCCATGACGTGACGCTTGAAGTGACGTCGTTTCGCTGATCGTGCTATTATTCTTCTTGAAGAATGGCCCTCACCGAGCACGCGCCACAAAAGCCACGCCCCCTAGCAATTGTTGCTGGGTCCCACAAGCTTTCCTGTCCCTTGGACAATATGGCGGACGGTAGCGCGCGTGATTCGACTGAATGCGTTGCAAATTCTACAAGCCTACATTTATGCCAGGATACAAAGCTATGTCAAAAACGGCCCTAGATCGAAGCAAAGCAGGTTTGCGTCAAGTTTTATTGATGCTGTTCGTATTTATCACACAACTGGCAGTGATTCCGTTCAAGTTGCATCTGTGTATCACCGGTCGCAGATCTATAAGAACGCGCCGATTCACACAAACTGTACGTGGAAAATGAACATTAACAAGCACAGGTCACAGAAGCTATCAGTGCCTGCAGGGCCGGTTAGGTGCTTTTGTTATTGGTGTTGCTTTAAAAAAAAATAACACACTTATCCGAGCAATTTTAATCCATCTTGTGTCATCGTCGCAGGATGGCAGTGCTGCTCAGCGCTCTCTATTGCTGGCTGTGTTCACAGTGTCAGGCTGAGCTAATTACTTTCACTCACAAATAAAATCGATCTGTTTGTTTGTGTGTGTGTGTGTGTGCGTGCGTGCGTGCGTGCGTGCGTGCGCGCGCGTGTGTGTGTGTGTGTGTGTGTGTGTGTGTGTGTGTGTGTGTGTGTGTGTGTGTGTGTGTGTGTGTGTGTGTGTGTGTGTGTTTGTGTAAGAGTGAGAAGGAGAGAGGGGGAAAGAAAGATTATTAATAAATGCATGTATGATTTGTAATTCAGGTTGAATGGTCACTGTTCACATGTCATTGGGCTTCAGAACAATCTTCAGTATTTTAAGGCAGCTAAACTGTTTGACCCATGTGCCTGATCGAATGATTTGTTTGTTATTTGGGTTTAACGCCGAGCAGGCAACTAAGGCCATCTCACGGCGGGAAGGGTAAAAATCTGGTCAGCAAGACTAAAAGAAAGGTCTTAAGACATGATGTAAATATACCTTAAAAAATATGTCAGGCTAAAATGTCGCACAGGTCTTTAAAGAAAACGTCGGAAGACTCTCAAAAAGGTCAAAATAATAGAAACATCATAATCTATAAACGCTCAAATCTTATTAAAAATATTGCACTCTCTCAGAAAACTTAAGATCTTGTCCGGGGGCACATCCCGGAACAAAACCTTCAAGGAGTCTGCCGTGAAATGTTTATACCTTGTGTCGATTAGATCAGCACAAGACAACAAAAAGTGTTGAACAGAGTACTGCTCGTCGCAGGCATAACACCATGGACGCTCCTCCTGTTTAAGTAAATAAGAGTGCGTGACATACGTGTGGCCGATGTGGAGCCGAGCCAGGACAGTCTCCTCACGGCGGCTGCCGCAGCGATAAGGTAGACCGTCGGACAACTTAGGAAGGGCTTCATGCAGCTTGTTAGCTTCCTCTTTGTCCCACTCGGACTGCCACTCACGGGCTATGTACGCACTAGCCACATGTCTAAAATCACTATAAACAGTCTGTGTGTCAGGGACAGTGTCATTGCAGGCATCGTTGGCAGCAGAATCTGCGATCCTGTTGCCTTCGATGCCCACCTGCCCTGGCACCCAAATAAAAATGATATCATAATATTCCTTCATCAAGTCCGCGTGGAGCTCTCTGATCTGCACCAGCAGTGGGTGGTCATTTCCCGTGCCCTGAAGGACCTGCAGGGCAGAAAGAGAGTCAGACAGAATCAGGAAGTTCCTTTCTCTAGATCGATAAGCATGCCTGAGTGCCAGCAGAACCGCCTGCAGTTCCGCACTAAATACAGATGAGTGGTCTGGGAGGCGGTGCTTAAATGGGCGTCTAGGATGGCGAGAAGACACTGCGGCCGCAGCCACTTTCCCATCCTCTGACTTTGACCCATCGGTATAGATGCGAGAATAGCCAGGAAAAATTGAAAGCAGTTCATTGAGGCTCTGTTGGTATATGGCTGGTGGAGTAGAGTCTTTCTTGTGGGCAGTCAAGTCCAGCAAGATGTCAGGAACTGGTAAGAGCCAAGGTGGAGTGATGTGTTGCAGGGATTCCGAAACTCTGTCCAGGTCCAATCCGGCCGCCTGCAGATGAGGTCGGACACGGAAAGAAAGTGGACGGACAGCTCCCGGATGGGTATCGTAAATCTCTGCAAACGATGGTTTAAAAACACAATCATAGGCAGGATTGTCTGGATGGGCCTTCAGTTTCAGAACGTAGCTGAGCATGAGGCGGATGCGGCGGAGCTTGAGAGAAGGCTCCCCTGCCTCGGCATACAGACTAGGAACTGGAGACGTCCTGAAGGCCCCAAGACATATCCGCAGACCCTGATGGTGAATTGTGTTCAGACGCTGTAGCACACACTTGGAAGCTGAGCCAAGAGAGAGAACAATAGAGTCCCGATAGACAATGAATTCAATAGAGCCGCATCAGTCATTAATTTACATCATTTTTTAATATCATATTTTTGGCCCCAATTTTACCCCCGTTAATTCTGAATCAACCCTTTGATTTTAAAAAAGTGATGAGTATTATCTATCTCTCACCAAGGTCAAGGTTATGGGTCAAGGTCACCAAGTCATGGGTCAAGGTCACCAAGATCATGGGTCAAGGTTATGGGTCAAGGTCATGGATCAAGGCCACCAAGGTCATGGGTCAAGGTCATTGGTCAAGGTCGCCAAGGGCATGGGTCAAGGTCATGGGTCAAGGTCACGTGCCAAGGTCATCAAGGTCACCAAGGTCATGGGTCAAGGTCATGGGTCAAGGTCGTCAAGGTCATGGGTCAAGGTCATGGGTCAAGGTCACCAAGGTCATGGGTCAAGGTCATGGGTCAAGTCGTCGAGGTCATGGGTCAAGTCGTCGAGGTCTGGAACCAAATAATGGTAAAAGTCCGACACCTCATGTCTAAGCTTGACCGGTTCTGAAAGACCCCCACCTCAATTCAGGTATGTTATGAATAGACTTGTTCTGAAAAAAAAAAAATTTAAAGGGCCTACAATTATTAACATTTTTCATTTCTGACTAGCTTGCCTTTTTAAACTGAGTCTAAGATCCTCACGAGCCTAGATTTTTATAAGTGGACACAGGTCAGATCCTCAAGAGTCTCGGACTCCAGGCATAACCCGTGTTTGCAACTATTAGTCTACTTTTTTTTGTTAGCTCTCTCCTAGCGAGTATGTTGGCGGGTCTTATCTAATATTATTTTACTGCAGTACAATTTCTGAAACGGTGACTGCCGTGTTTGTACACAGTTAGTACAAGGTCGACACTCCACCGTTTTATTAAAACAGTACTGACACATTGACACACACACATACACATACACACATACACACACACACACACATACACACACACACACAAACACATAAATAAACATACACGTACACACACACAAACACATAAACACACACACACACACACTCACACACACATACATATACACACATATACATATACACAAACACATATATATACACTAACACAGACACAAACAAAATAGGCACACATACAGCCAACTACTAACCGGTATGACAGAGCAGCCGCCATTGCTCAGCCGGATATTTTTGAAATTCCATGAATGGATTAGAGCACTATGTATGGATTAAAAGAATCGATCCGGTTTTATGTGAGCATGAAAAAGGTTTCTGACTTTTCAGAACGTGAAATTTCTAGCGCTCCAACACGTAGACACGTAGACTCGTAGAACAGGTTCTGTGAGGTGTCTCGGTTTTCTGCGTACTGCAGTGCCGGTACGGCGCGCACACACACACACACGCACACGCACGCGCACACACACGCACACGCACACACGCACACGCACGCGCACACACGCGCGCACACACACACACACGCGCGCACACACACATATGTACACACACGCATGTACAGACACACGGAAATACCTCGGACACACACAATAGCTCTCTCTCTTTCCACCTCACACAGAGAGAGGCCTGTCATAAAGACAGTAATCATAATACCTTTTACCCTTGCTGGTTTAGGTCTGTGCTTATGTCAACTGACAAACACTAGTAAATCTCTGCCCTTAACGCCACACACCACATGTCACAGTTGAGGTAAGGGACATATCTTTTTAAATGCAGCAGGCTTATAGCTGAGAGGTGTCAGCTTAATACATCCCGTCGTCAACAAGTCATGCATTTGTGGAGTGACGCATGCGGGTAAAACCACCTGTGGCTGAGACTCCTCATACAAATCACTCAAGTACACAATCCACGCTAGTTAGCCTCAGGCTTTAAAAAAAAAGCCATTTATACCATTATTTCTGAGTCAATACCCTAAAAACATGGCTATAAGAAACATTGTTAGCGAGTGTGTGCACGCACTTGTAAAAAAACATTTAAGCAGGTGTTAAAGTGACAAAAAGTAATTACAAAATAATGTTTAATTTGGTTTTATAAAAAACAAATCACTCATTGTTTTAACAAAATCAAATAACAACATTTTTATTCTATTATCTATTGTAATTATTTACACAATTTGTTATTTAATTTTGACAAAAAATGTACTTTAGTCAAGAATTAAAGCATAATTTAATAGAGCAAGGGAAGTAACTTTTTTGTCTTGCTGAAATTTTTACACAATTACTTCCCTTGTATAAACCTGTACTCAAAGGAAAAAGTAATCTGAAATAAGGGGTGATTCCTTCCTTTTTCTGGTGCTCAAGTTATGGGTAAAATTATCAAGTTACTGTCTATGTTACTGTCTAGGTGTTTCATTTGGCTCACACTTGGCCAGGGTGTGATTTATAATTTAATGCAAAGCCAATAATCTCCAATACTGTGTCAGGTTTGTTTGCTTAAAAGGACAGGGTTATTGTACATGACATTACAATTGAAATCTGTGAAACATGTCATTTATAAGCCCACTGAGAAAGACACAATATTGGTCTGGGGTAAACTCAAAAACTATTGGCTACATTTTGCTGAATGGTACAAACGTATAAAGTTACTATTAATGTACTTCCTAGGAAACATGATTTTGCTTGATAACAATTTTTGTTTTTTGTTTTTAATTTTTTTAATTACATTATAAATGAACCAAGACGAACTCCTTCTATTAAATGATATCAATGCTGTAGAAAACAAAGACTTAGACTCCAAAAAACAGCGGCTTTTGTCTGTGATTGTCTCAGGCAAATCAAAGGCTTATCTGGGTAGACAATACATGACAGAGGATATTGAATCTCTAAGCTCTGATGAACTAATCAAGCTTCATTCTAAATATGAAAACCACATTGCCTCACTAATGACACGTGATTTGAGTCGATCTCTTGTATGCCTATACACAAAAGCAGTGAGTCACTTTCTACCTGTGGATAGTGACAGTCTATCACACGACCTTGAAAGTAATCCTATTGTTTCAAGTTCAATTGGCAAATTAGCATGCCTCATGTTTTACAAGTTTGGAAATTACCTTGCACCTGTCGTAACCCTTCTTGTTACTGGGAGCCATATTGATTTCTCAAAAATAAATTTTACTGCAGAAGAAAATGGACGAAACCCAGATGACTCCACAACCGAACCCCGACCCTGTTTTGACACAGGTTCAAACTGTGACTAAGGTTAAAAGTCCGGGGAGGGTTGAGGCTGGAAAGAGAGTAGCTGCATTGAACAAACAAAGAAAGTTAGAACTACTGCAAAAGGTACATGTAACTGACCCACAGTCAATAACATCATTGGTGACACTACCGTCAGGACAGCCAGGTCCGTCACACCCTCATCAAAGTGAGAGACAAACAACTAAGTCTGACCCTCGCCCTGACCCTGACCCCGAACCTCAATCAACAAAATATATAATTGCCGGATTTGTTGTCGGATTTGGTTACGTAGGTTATCAATTATACAAAAAATACAAACCACAGACTCATACAGTGACCAAAAAATCAGACACTCCAAAAACAAAACCAGAAGTCGCCACATTACCAGTAACATCCAAAGCCGTTGACCCATTTTATATGCAGTAAATAAAAATATTATTTTAATTTTTCTTGCCTTAAAAAATGAATGACTCAAAGAACATGATGAACCTTGTGTATCACTCTGCCGTAATCAGTGGATTAGCAGTAGCTTATTCTATGCTGGGGAAAAGTCTACTCAAAATGAAATCAGCAGACTTGAGTAGACTCGATTTCGAAGACAGCACTAAGCTAATTGTAGTTGTTACAGCGTCGATTGCGACAAAAGACTTTCTTGTCAAGCAGGGAATTATTCCTGAAAATGTTTCTATGTAAATAAAAATAATATGGCGACGATAGCTATTATGATTGGAGGAGCTATGGTTAACGCATTGGCTTTCAGTGGCTCTAATTATCTCTTTTCAAAAATGGGTAGAGAAGAATCTGCTCTGGAGATGAGACGACACAATGAGGCGTCAGAAAAATTAGCACAAGCCCAGCAGGAATATGAAAAGAATAGAATTGAGAAACTTGATTTCATCAATGAAAAACTCAGGCTTGAAGGCCACGCACAACATACGTTTTCAAATACAGACGAAGCAATCAGGGAATATTTTCTTGTCACAGGTGAAGACATGTCTATCCCAAAACCAAAACTAAGTGACTATTACAAACCAAGCACACAACAAAGAAACGGGGAGATAATCTTTGTTCTAGTGGGAATGACATTTGTTTATTTTACAGGAGTTTTCATTGCTAGAAAAAATGGCAGCCGAAAATAAACTATCAAAAATATATTACTCCCCATCAGGCTATTGGAAAGGAGCAACAGCTATTCAGAAATTACATGCCGCTGTGGGCGGAGATATATCACTCAATCAAGTCAAGCAATGGTTACAGAGACAAGCAATTTGGCAGATATATCTTCCTGCTCCAAGAAAGATAACAAGACCCCATTTTGAAAACACTACCCCCAATGACACACACCAAATGGACCTCCTGTTCTTACCCCATGACACAATAAGAAAGAAACGATACAAATATGCATTAACTGTTGTAGACATTGCTTCAAGGTACAAAGATGCTGAACCCATATCTGACAAAACAGCCAGTACAGTTGCGAATGTTTTATCAAAAATATATGGTCGAGGCCCTTTAAGATACCCCAGACTAGTGCAGGTTGATGATGGATCAGAATTCAAAGGTGCTGTTAATCAGTTATTTGCGAAGCATGGCGTACTGGTCAGACGTGGTATTCCAGGTGTGCACAGATCACAGGCAATTGTAGAGAACTTTAACAAACAGTTATCAGAAAGACTTTTCAGCTATCAGTATTCAAAGGAACTCATGCATGACACCCGTAACACTGAGTGGGTAAAGAGATTACCACATGTGATAAAAGCAATGAACAATGAAGGACATCCTAAGCCTGCTGATGCTATTAAATTGAAATCAATTACAGAGCCAAAAACAATGTCAACCCAGGCACCGCTTGCGCCTGACACAAGTTTATTTACTAAACAGGTGAGATATTTATATCAACCAGGGGAGGCTGAGAACGACGACAGACGCAGGGCAACAGACCCTATCTGGTCAACGTCTGTGCACAATATAAAAAAAATAATTCCCGGTCCTGACGGTCCTGGCGCAACAATATATTACCTGTATGACCCTGCACCCCAGAGGGCATTTGTCAGAGAAGAATTACAGATTATTCCCCCAGACACCGTTACTCATTTCAGTAACTAAGTCGTCAATTAATTCATCAACCAGTTCATCACAAATGTCTTCAGATAACTTGAGTCTGTAATGTCCAGGTGCATAAGCTTTTTCCTTACTGTGAAAAACACGTTTCGTGTCTCCAACTGCAAGTGATTTCTTATGTGTTTGGATCATTTCAAGATTATGTTTATTTGATCTCAGTGACTTGTTTGGATAATCAGGCATCAATGCACCATCTAACACTTGCTTGTAATGTTCATGACGTATGTCTTTATTTTTTATTGCTGTTTTCTTGATACCTTTGGCTTTCGACTGACTACCTTTCTGGTGCAGTATAGAATACATTTTTGATCTCAGTCCAACATACTCAACTATAGGCACACCATTTAGTTCATCCTTAAACTTACCAGGCACTTTCTTGTTTTGTGTACTATACAGTGGATGATCTTTAGGATAGTCAGACGTGTCATACATGTGTAACTCTGTTTTCATGTCTTCGTAAAAGTCTTCAGTACACACATCAATGATCATAGAGTCAGTGTCAGTGTATAACAGACGGCAGTCAGGATACTTTGGTTTGAAGTAATCATAATAAAATTCAAGCATCAACAGTTTTGATAACTCAAGAATTGCCATACCAATGAATACTGGCTTGTCCAGTTTAACAATCTTTTTTTTGAGTGACACTGCATACAATGATGAATGAAACTCTTTGTACCCTGTGTACTGTGGCTTACCTGTAAGTTTAATTGCGCCCAATTCAGTTGTAACAAGTCTCACATCTTTTCTGTGATGAGGATTTTCCATTGTCTTGCCAAAACAGGCATTGTTCATAAGCTTAAAGAAGTCTTTGTCAAATGCAGTGTTGCCGTCTCTGGCACGAAGGGTTGTGTTCTTCATTATGTAATCTTTCATGAAAGCACTCTGATCAAATTGAATTCCTCTGTGAACTTTCTTTAGTACTAACCCGTGTCTGATGTAAAACTGCAACAAGCGGTAGTGACAAACATAATTGAATTTGTCATTCAAATTTGGCACAAGTTTAGTGTCTTCTTTTTTCCCTGTCATACTCATTTTTTCAACAGCTAATGGATAATCATTATGGTAATCATGTAGATGGTGTGGGTACTCTAGGTCTACTTCAAAGATCCAACCCTTCGCGTCGTTTCGATCAAGATTTATAATATTGTTAGTTAACCCTGACTCTGTTACATCATACTGTGACAAATCATGCAGACAAAAGTTTTTCAAGGGCAATAACTCACACATTGCCCAGCCATACAAATTATTAGCGTCCAAGTACGTAATGAATGACCTTGACCCCGGGCTTGAGGGGTCAAACCCAAGGTCAAGGTCACCATGACCGTCCAGATATTTATTATTTGCTCTGGCGTAGTTATTTGCTGCAATACTAATGCCTCCCCTCAATCCACGTTCTACCATTTCACCCATCGTACGATCAGACAACAGGTCTATAGATATCTTACTGGATTTCAAAAATGCATCCCACGTCATGCCAGGACTAGTTATGTAGCAGGCTGGGTCAAGTCTGTAGTGCAACAAACCCTTCTCACGGTAACTTTCAAATACGTCTGCTAGCAAGCAAACGTCAGCCTTCAAGTACTGGTCGTGATAGTCACCAATTGTCTGACATCCTAATTTGCCCCACGCATCAAGAGCGTGTTGATATTCAGAGTCAGAAATACCTTTGCCAGTTAGTGTAGAATAAAATTTCTCTTTTGGTGGCAGTCTTGTTTCCTCAAACACAACCCAGTGATCAATGTACTCATACGGATAAACACCTTTCTTAATCAAGTCTGGCTCAAAATATTTACTCGTTATTGGATACTCAGTCAGCCCTTCTGCCAGACTAGCAAGACCTAAAGACAAATGTTGCATGGAGTCATAAAATGCTAATTTGTCTAACCTAAAAGTTAAGTATTTCTCAGTTGTCTGGGCAATACAACTTATGTTTTTGTACGACTCATCTACAGCCTGCATGATAATGTGTGAATCATATCCTTTGAGATTGTGGAAAAAGATTGGTAACTTATATGTCTTGGGATCTGTTTTTAATAATAAGTTACAATTGTTATGAGCAGCTCCTCTGTAACGTCCAGTTATGTGATCATGGTCACGAACTTTATCATCCCCCAGAGGTTGTTCGCAAATCCAACACGTCTCAGCTGTATCAAATTTTAATTTGTCTTCTTCTGTCATCACCAGAGGCATCTGACATGTTGTGAGATACTGTACTACCTGACTATACAGATGTCTCATTTCTGTTAAAAACAGACATGCTGCATTTTCACCCCTGTAGATAACAGGCTCTGAATGAAGACCGTCTGACCTAACAATAATGTATCCAAAAGAACACACCACTTGGTCACTCAGTTTTATAGTCTTTGGTAATGACTCTGGAACAGGACCGTCATACGGAACTACTAATGATTCAAAATCTGCGTACACTACAAACGACAGCTTTTGCTGATTCCCATAGTTCTTAAAATACACTTGACTACCAGGCTCTGGATACTTAAGTACAGTTTGAATGTCATCAGCTGACCTGCAGTGTAAAACATGTTTGTGTGCCACAGCAATAGAGGAAAACCTCTGTAAACATCTATTACAAAATTCCTGTTTGCCCTTGTGTTTTGTTGTATGATTATGAATTAGACGTGACATATTCCTAATAATTGTGTAGTGAAAGTTATTGTCATCTCCGATTAGCAACATGTCAACATGCTTATTTTCTGACTGGCCATAGGTTGGTGCCAGTGCTGATACTCTAATGGGTTGTAACTTGTCAACAGACACATTATCCCACACAAACACATTTACAGATATGCCAGGATTTAATTTTTCAAACAAGTCTATGTCCTCTATTTTAACAGGGAACTCAATGCCACTAAAATCGAGTTCGTTTACAAATTTGGTGTAGTTAGAAACACGTTCAGGTTTTATTTTTACAAAGTGTAGTTTAGCAAGCACACACCACATGAAACAATAGTTGTCATTGTTCTGAATGTTAACAACAGCCTTTTTGTTTACTACTTCTGTTGGCAGTGGCAACCATGCTTTACCTAATATAGGATGATACCTAGACTGCTTTAGTTGCAGTTCATGTACATGTCCTTCGTGCCAACCAGACCCCTTCATTCTTGCACTGTCAATCGCCTGGAGGAAGTCTGGTAATAGTCTGTCTCTAAACACGTTCTCCACCTCCGGTTCTCTTCTTGTGTTAACAGTGTGTTGTCTTGTTGATATGTACGAAACAATCACCTCACCGTCGACCCTAGTGAATTCGATTTTTGCAACAATCTGAATCTTTACACTGCCTGTAAGAAGATTTTGTTGTATGACAGAAAAAGAGTTTTCTATTGATTCATAGACATTATTAGTATTGGATATGGGTAAGTTTGTTGTGTGAAACACGTTTCTTAAACCAGATGAGCCAGGGTTTTGAACATTGTCCGTCATTTTTATTTGTCCGACAAAATAATAAATGAAAAAATATTACTGCTGGCTCACCTTGTGTAATACCACTTTATTAACTGTAACACTGTCAATATAAACATTTAGTTTGCGTAGTTGCTTAAATATGCTATAACAAACTTCCCCTAACCAGCCATAGTTGGTATCATCAACTTTAAAAGTAGGTGTCTTTAAATCAACTGTCATGTGCTCCACATTTGGATGCTCATCGACATAATCCAAAGTCACACTATATGTAGCATATATTTCTGATGGTGCTGAAAGGCTTATGTTAGTCTGTTTGGGTAATATTAAGTCAGTAAAATGCATAACATCTTTGAAACAGTGTGAGATATCAAGCACTTGTATGATTTGTCCGTCTGTCATTTTTATTGGACAAACAAAAGAATAAATTAATTTACATCAATTTACTAACCCATACCCTGTGGGCTGATCTGTCTTTAAAATGAGCTTTAGATGCTTAGTTGATTTCAGTTTATTTTTTACATCATCTCGTTCATGCTTATTTGGGATGACGTCGTTTTCTCTGAGACAGTCTTCAAAGCTGTCACGATCCTTACAGTAAAACAAACAGATAAACTTTAACTGTTCACGAAAATCTTTCAGAACAGCATTATATTTTTGAGTGAGAATCCATACACTTACATTAGCGTGTCTGCCACTGAAGGCAAGTTCTGCTAGAGTGTTTCTCTTCTTGACAATGTCTTTCTCTGCAGAACAGTCATCAACTATGAACAACGTTGGCTGTCCTTCAAATTGCTTGTAAAAATATTGTAGGTAGTCATTCAGTTTTTTCTCAGGGTCGACTAAGTATATGTTGCTGTCAGTCCAAATGAATAAACGATTGTGATAAGCTTTGTTGTGTTTGATTGTAGGACAAAATATTACAATGTTTTCAAAATGGTGGATGTATCTTGTTTGTAATAGGTTAAGTACAAATTCAGTTTTACCACACCCTGTGGCGCCACAAAACAATCCACAGTGTGGGTCAAGGGTCATTAAGCTCCGGTTCATTTTAATACACAATATAATTTTAATATATGTGTCCACTTAGTCTACACTCTTGTATATTGAGTTGTGCGTCATAAATTAGATACAAATATATGTTTATGGCTGCAGCAGTTTCAACCTTCTTTTGTATCTGAATTGTTATTCCATCACTACCGTTCTCGACAGTTCGTCCTGACCCATGAAGGTAATCGTCATCTGTACTACGAAGATCTAGCCACAGTGCATACTTGTTTGTTAGGTATTGTCCAATCCTAACATCATACAGATGTAGATCTTTGCACGCAATGTTTGCTGGTTTATCTCTAATCCTTCCTCCCGCAAAATACTTTGTGGTTTCGTCATAGTGTTGATAAGGTAACATTCCTGAAGCGTACACTTGATTAGGGCGGCCTTCGATTGTACAGGACAAATGTGAAATCTTAGGATTGTAGAATTTTTCTGAATCTCTTTTGTATGGACTCACCGGTTCAACAAACAACATAAGAATACCTTTCAGTGACCTGGCAGGCGTGTTCAAGTTTATGTTCCACATTGGGTCGCTTTTGTCTTTGGGTATTAAACTATGCCTAATCACCCTGTCATAATAAATTGGAAGTCTTGACTGATACTGATTTTGAATGAGTCTGGCTAGTTCAGTATGTGTAACAATTTCATATTCCAAGGAAATGTTAGAGATCTTGTATGTTGCATCTGCGGCAGATGATTTTATAACTTTGGAGTAGTCATTGAAAGTTAGTTCAAAACTTAGACGGTCATTCAGTGCTCCTTGATAATAAGGCAAATGAGCTGTGAGGATTTCAAACTCAAGTGGAATGTAAAATCTGGTTCCATATGTTTCTGCTATAATAACTTCCTTTGGTACCCCAGTAGTTACCTTATCTCCAGCATTGATTCGAAGTTTACCAACAATATCAGATTGTATGCCTTGATAAATACGGTCTTCTCGTTCTTCTCTTGTTAGCCAAAGGTCTTTGTAACAGTAGAATACATCGGAGTCGTCAAGACTAAACACTTCCTGCCCTTCAAGTTTTACTTTAATAGTTCTAACAATTGCTCTGCCAAGATTGTCAACCAGTGTTCTGTTCACATCTGCGTCTGATGATAGTTCAATATTAAAAGCAAGACGTGCAGTGCCAGGAACAATAACGTCACTGGGACCTAGGTTTGGAAACTTGACTGTAAGTGTTTGGTTCTGGTCTATGGTACTTGGATTGTTCGTGATGACTATCGATTGTCTTATGCCCTTAACACCCAGGGGCTCACGTAGTTTTCTGTATGGGTCTAACTTTGATCCGTAAGACTGTGTCATTTTTTATTATGCACAATAAAAAATAATAAATTAATAAAACAATGGCAGCGGGAGGATTTAATCATGAAGATTTTGAAATGGATGACACGTATGATTTTGGTAATACAACAGATATGGCAGATATGACTGGTACAAGAAATATTTACAGTTTACGTCATGAACTTTTAGAAACCAAAGTGAACTCATTTTATGATCATGTTGGTGGCCGCCCAGACAACGTAGACCCTAATCAGTTTGAACTTGATGGCAAGGGTCATTTATATTTAAATACTGTTGACAAAGGAAAAGTACTATTGACTAACAAAAAAGACCCTAGTAGGTTTAGGGCTTTAAGTACAATAAAAAATGAAGGTGGTGTTGGTGCCTTGCGTCAACTTGGTATTGGTGGGTCTCCTGTCACGCCAAGACTGGCTAGTGTGCTTCATGACACGCAAACAAAGTTGCCAACAGGGCAAGAGATTGAAATGGCACCTGTAACAAGCCTACCAGAAATAGCTAACACAGTGATACAAGAAACCTCATTTACTGAAGGGCAATTAAATGACGCTATTAAAACAATAGATGACCCGCCTTTGTCAATGAGGGAGATTATGGGATTGGATAAATCACTGCAGACAATAAGAGGTGAGATGGTAAACAATATTGCCAAACTAGGTGAGCTTGATAAACACATTGAACGTGAAAAAGAGAAACTGGCTACAGCAGACAATGGGAATCTTGACACAGAAATGAAAGAAAGAATACAACACAGATTAAATGATTTGCAGATAGAAAGATCAGGACGGTTAGAAACAATTAGTATTGGAAGACAAAAACTAAAATCACAGGTCAACAGAATTAGAGAAACTATTCAGAAAATACTTCACGAAGACACTACTCTGGCTGAGAGACTTAAAACACTTTTCAGAGAGCAGGGTATTACAATTGCTAGTTTAATTACTGCTCTTGGGTTTATTATCAGCACTGTAGTGCTGGCTGTCTCCGGTGCTGGGGTTGGTGGGGGTGCACCGCCACCCCCGGGCCCACCGGCTCCCACAGATCCAAAAGATTTACAGTCGTGGGTAAAGAAACAGTTGTCTCACATATCAGACTTGCTTAAGAAATTGGCTCTGAAAGCAGTAGACACGTTGCCTGGCATTTTAGGCTCTGTTGTCAGCTGGTTGATTAGTACAGCGGCAAAGGCAGTTGGGTTTATGGCAGAGCATGTGTGGGTATTTTTGGTGACAGTAGGAGGGTTAATGGTGGGTTATTTAATGAAACAGATAAAGAAGTAATACTCCTAGCCCTGTTAATCCTATTACTAATGCAGTTCGTTCTGACTCATGTGTGTCAGGGGTTGTTACTGACTGTATGGGTACCAGTGGTGGGGCAGGGGAAGTAACCTCCTGTAATGATTTTAATGACAGTACATGCGCAGTTGTTGCTCCTAAGTTTACACTTTTATTGAGTCCTAATTTCTGACCAACACCTGCAACAATGATTTCATTATTATAATTTGTTATTGTACCCATTTGGAGTTGAAGATCAGATGGCAACATGTATAACCCGATTCCAACTACAAAGTCAACTTTTGATCTGGCATATCTGAGTACGTCTTGGTAGCGTTGTATGCTTGATGGGAGATCAACTGATGAATTTACTGAATCTTCAAGATTTGCAAGAAACTGTTTTTGTGCTTCAAACTTTCCACTTCCATTCAAAATGTTTGATTTTGTTAGTGATTGTGCACCTAGTATACACCAGACATATGTTCTGATAGACTCATTTACGCGCTCAACTCCTGCTTGAGTAAACCCGTCACTTTTGTCTAAAATAAATGTGGTCCACGCATTAGTCTGCTTCTGCTCTATTGATCCTAACCAGACTTCAGATTTTGATGAGAATGAAGTGTACCCAGGGTAGTAATCTTGTGGGTATTGTCTGTGACTCAAAGCGTAATACAATGTACCAATGCCGTGGTGATCATCAAGTTTTTGTGTAAAGTCATACTTTGTACTGATGTTAAACTCATTACAGATGCGTTCAAATGCTTTCATATCCATGGGGTTGTTATACCTGTTGAAACTAGATTCAGTGGGCAGTGGTGTATGAAGTTCTGACAGTATACGTCTAAGCTGGTAATAAACATGGAAACGATACACAGATCTAATCAGTTTGTTCGAGTGATTCAAGTGGTCTGTAAAAGAAACACCACAGCCTGTAGTTGAACATAGTATTGCAAAGTTGAGTTGGTTTTGAAACATCTGTAGTGGGCTTGAAGACCACTTTCTTGCAGTTGAGTCATCTGTTATTGGAGGGTTTAGGTAATGGTCAAACGGATTTGGTACTTTCACTTGGAATAGGTCTTGTACGCTTGCGTCCGACACAGCTATGTCGAGTTGATTTAGTTGAATTATTTTCTGTTCATAAGTAGGTGCAACATTATATTTGGCATCCATATTAAATTGAAATGCGTTTGTAGTGGTAATGGTTGGCGATTTAAATTCCATCCTTTTTTATATGAGATAATAAAAATGTTTATTACCTTAACAAATCTTGACACAAGCAAACCAGTGTGGTTAACTAATGGGATTGATAATCGTGCTGGTAGCAAGGCTGTAGCTATCCATGAAATGTTTTACACTGTAAAATGGTTTAATATAAAAGATGATATAAATTATTATGTATCTGTTAGTGATGATTCCTCTCCTATTGAAAACCATAAAATAACATCTGGGTATTATGACTTTTGTACATTAGCTAACTGGTTTCAAAGTAAAATAAAAATTAAAGCAACTTTAAATCCAGCTAACTTACTTGTTACATTAGAATTTTCTTCTGAGCGTAGGATAACATTTTCAGATGATCTTCTATTATTACTTGGTTTAATAAATGAAACTGAAGCTAAAACAAGGCTTTGGAAAATAGAGATGATTGATGGAAAATTAACTGGAAAATATCCTGTTCATTTGTCAGTACATACTGTACTAAATGTTTATTTGAAAGAACTGAACACATCTGAGAATGTTCACAATGGAAAGCCTTCAACTTTGTTGAGATGCTTACCTACTGGAACTGCTCCGTATTGTGAAAGTGTAGTTGTTAGATTTCCTAATTTGCAGTTTAAGAAATTAGGTTCTAGTTTCTTTGAGTCACTGAGTATATCTGTAACTAATCAGGATGACAAACCAGTTCTTATGCATGATTTTAGTGTTGTGTTGGAAATTAAATAATTTTATTTTTGTTTATAAAAAATGAGTGGTGGTCCAAAGTTGAGAATCATACCAGTTGCATGTCCAGTAACAGAATTGAAAGATTTGGCAGATGTACAGGATTTTGAGAAGGAGGGAGAAATTGGAGAAATATATGGTTTTGAACTTGATTCCTATGGCATGTACAAGAGGAAAGTAATTGTTGACATGAAAGATGGTGAAAAACAGATTCCTAAACTTGGTCAGCTACGTGATGTTACTGTACCTACTCCACCTGTAAATAATTCGCCCTACAACTTAATACATGTGGGAAATAAGTGGGTGGTTTCACCTGTACCTGTTCCACCACCCACAATTGACTGGGACATAAAGTTGGAATTTATTAGTCCTTATGTATACACTGATGACGAAGGTGCCTTAGTGTTTAGGAAGGTTGTTAACTCGGGGCCGCTTATTGTAAGTCTTGTTCCAAGCTTTGCCCCAGACAACAATAGCAGAGAAAAACTGAAAGTTGAAAATTATGAGAAACGGAGATATCTTCTTACAACTAGAAAGGGTAGATCAGATACTTCTGTTGTGTTTATGCCAGCAAGCTTAGTCATGGCTAGAGAAGTGACAATAGTATTTGAAATTATCATGAAATCTGTTGCTACTGCTAAAGAGGCTCAAATTGCACAAGGAATTAAACTTACATGGGATGAAACAGTAACAGAATCATCAAAGGTCTTTATTGCTATTACAAAAAATAATGATGTTATTAATGTTTCGAGCAGTGTTCCAGCTGTCAAGGTGGTGGTTGACAAAACAACTTTTGTTCGTCTAACTTACATAAACCTTGAACACATTGATCTTGTTGCATTTTATTATGCCAGCAAATTATATACTTTTGAAGAGTTGCAAAATGTAATTGCTGATTAAATAAAAAAAAATATTTGTCAATAAAAAAAATGGTAAACTTCTATCCGCAACTACCAACGCTTGATCCGACTGAAACAAATGTGACGACTAAAACAACGCTTGCGCCTGATACACATATGCCAATTGCTTCAGATAAAACATTACAGGCAGATGCATTCAGATTAAATAATATTACAGAAGCTTTGAAATATTTGGAGAGTGAGGAGGCGAAATACTCACGGTGCAAAAGATGGTATAAGACCGTTTTCAATTCTGTTCAAAACACTTCTATGGCTATTGGTGCAGTTTCAGCTTCATGTTCTGTAGGGGGTATTGTTCTGTTCGCCACAGGAATTGGGAGTTTGGCTGGAATAGCAGTTGAGGCTGTTAGCGTTGCTACATGCCTGGCTTGCTTTGGTTTGGAGGCCTTGAACAAGAGGTTTCACACAAAATTACAGAAACATGAAGCATTGAGTACGCTGGCTGGTGCAAAGCTGAGCAGTATGAAACTTATTATCAGTAAGGCATTGAACGATAATTTTATTGATGACGAAGAATTTAAGCGAGTCCAGGATGATTTAAATAATTACAAGAAACAGAAATCTGAAATACAGAATAAAATGCGTAGTCAATCTCCCGTCAATGTTGAAGAACTGAAGGCCAGTTTTTTAGCAGAGGGAAAAAGGATAGGGGTACAGGAAACCACAGAAAAACTACACAATCTTTTAAACAAATAAAAATCAGATTTGGTAATCAATCAATATTTTTGTCATATGCTTCGCAGAGAGATGACATGTCATTTACACCACTTGTGCCTGATTATTTAACCCCATCAGCACCACCACCTGAGTATTACTGAGAAAAAAAAGTTTTTTTATTGTCCTTGTATCTTGATAAATCTGTCTCAGTGTCTTGGGACTTGAGTCAAGTTGTTGTAAGAACTTAGGGTAAGTACTTGTAAGAACTTAGGGTAAGTACTTGTAAGAACTTAGGGTAAGTAATTAATAAGTTCTTATGGCAACACACTTAAAGGTTACCTCTGCAGGTTCCTAAAAGTTAGTTGCAACTTGTTAATAAGTATTAAGTTTCACTTGGCATCACTTGATCAGGTAAATGATTAGGTGTTGACAGAGACAATAGTTATAGAGAGAGAACAATAGAGTCCCGATAGATAATCAGATCAATAGAGCCGCATCAGTCATGCTTGTCAGTTTTTAAAAATCAAAGGGTTGATTCAGAATTAACGGGGGTAAAATTGGGGCCAAAAATATGATATTAAAAAATGATGTAAATTAATGACTGATGCGGCTCTATTGAATTCATTGTCTATCGGGACTCTATTGTTCTCTCTCTGAGCCATACACCACAGAGCCGTAATCCAGTTTGGACCGAACAAGGGCCCGGTACAGACGAAGTAAGACAGTACGGTCCGCACCCCAGTCAGTACGACCGACGACACGAAGAATGTCGAGAGCCTTCTGACAAGAGGTTCTAAGGTAATTAATATGGTTGCGGAAGGTAAGTCTTTTGTCAAAAATGACCCCCAGAAACTTTGCCTCCTCTGCCACCTTAATTGGCACTCCAGCAATGCTCAGGCTAGGTTCTGGAAAAAATTTCGTCTGGTTAGTAAAATGCACACAAACAGTCTTGGAGGGCGAGAACTTGAATCCATTGAGACACCCACCGCTGGATACGATCAACGCACAGCTGCAAGCGCCTCTCAAGGGACGCAAGTCCTCGACCACGTGCGCACAAAGCAAAGTCGTCAACAAACAAAGAGCATTCAGAATCATCCTTGACGACCTTTACAATGTTATTAATTTTAATACTAATTAAAACAGGAGATAGAATGCTGCCCTGTGGGACACCCATCTCCTGTTCAAAGGAGTCGGAGAGGGTGGAATCCACACGGACATGGAACGACCGGTTAGTCAAAAAAGTGTGAATAAAAACGGGCAGGTGCCCTTTAAAACTCATGTCCAACAAGTCAGACATTATGCCATACTCCCAGGTAGTGTCATACGCCTTCTCAAGATTGACGAAAATTGCATAGACATGCTGCTTGTTGACAAAAGAATCTCGAATAAATGATTCAAAGCGGACTAAATGGTCAGTTGTACTACGGAAGCGCCGGAAACCGCACTGGAGGTCTGTGAGGAGACCCTGTGACTCAAGATGCCACACCAGGCGGGCGTTGACCAGGCGCTCCATAGTTTTACATAAACATGATTTCAAAGCGATAGGCCGGTAGTTGCCCGGGTCGGAAGGATCCTTACCCGGCTTGGGGATCGGTACAACCACAGCCTGGCGCCAAGACGGCGGAAAATGACCAGTTCTCCAGATATGGTTAAAGGCCTTGAGAAGTACAAGGAGTGACCTCTCAGGCAGATGCGTTAGGAATTGATAGTGGACGGTATCTAGGCCAGCAGCAGAGTCATTACATTTCTGCAAAGCTTGCTGCAATTCTGGTAATGTAAACGGGACATTATAGTCTTCTGAGTTATCGGACTTAAAATCACAAATACGAGACTCTCGCTTCTCCTTCTCTCTCGGGAAGAAAGGTGAATAATGCTCCGTTGAAGAATGATGGGCAATGGTGGAGGCAAGCAAATTGGCCACAGCTTTTTTTATCTGTAACCAAGCTGGCACCATCTCTAAGATGGCCAACAGAAGCCGAGCCACCCCTGCCCCTAATTCTCCGAACAGCCTTCCATACTTTCTGGGACGGAGTCCGAGAAGTTAAAGATGAGACGAAGCGTCTCCAGGAAGCACGGCGTTCACGTTTAAAAATGTAACGGGCTTTCGCCCTCTGTCTTTTAAAGGTTAAAATATTTACTTGCGACGGATTACGGAAAGCACGTCGCTGAGCAGATTTGCGCGCTATTTGGGCCTTGCGGCACTCTTCGTTGAACCATGGTACTCTCGGCTTTCGAGGGACTGATGCGGAAGTTTTAGGGATGGTTTCACCCGCCACGTCCAACAAAATAGTAGTAAAAGAAGAAATAGGTTCTTCAGATGACATGACCACCTCCTCTGTAATACGAGACTGACAGAGGGAGGCGAACAGAGGCCAGTTAGCTTTCTTAAGATTCCAGCGCCCCACCGGCGGATCCTCCCCACAGCTGACCGATGACAGGACTACTGGGAAGTGGTCACTACCACACAGGTCATCGTGAACCTTCTAGTCAAAGTCCAGCATGAGAGAAGGATCATACACAGTGAGGTCTAGAACAGAACTAGATCCTGAACCTGGGTTAGAGTATGTAGGTGAACCATCGTTAAAGACACACGGGTTAAGTTGAGAAAAAACATCTTCTAACATCTGACCTCTGCCATCATAGTGGTCACTACCCCAAAGGTGAGCGTGACCGTTAAAATCCCCCATGAGAATAAAGGGAGGGGGCAGTTGATCAACTAAATTAAAAAATCATTACTACAGACCCGCAGGGATGGTGGCAGGTAAATACTGCATATGGTTATGGTCTTCTTCAAGGTAACCCGAGCTGCGACAGCCTGAAGACAGGTGTCGATGCTAACGGGGCTACATAAATTTGGCTACTAATGAGAAGAGCCACTCCACCCGAGCGCCTCTCCGAATCAGAGCCTTTATGTATAACGTTAAAACCATTAAAGGACACAGGGTCAGAAGTCTTCAGGTAAGTCTCCTGAAGAGATATTACAGAGGGGTTATAGCACTTGACTAAAAGACGTAATTCCTCAAAGTTAGCTTGAAAACCACGACAATTCCACTGAAGCAGAGAGTCCATGATTATGTCTTATCTGGGGGTGCGGAGTTTGTCCCCCCTTTTTCCTTTGCCTTGGAAGGAGTCGGAGAAACAGAGGGGGGCCGGCTCCTGGGCCTCCTCTGGTTCTTAGGATATGAAGGGGGTGGAGCTGCCGCAGCATCGGCAACTTGCACTCCCTCCATCTGCTCCTCCAATGCAGCATATTTGTTTTCAAGGGGGACATCAGTGTTCCCCTTCTGGGCCCGTGCGCACGGCGGTCCCATAGATTTCTTAGACTTCTGGTCCTGGGCAGCGGTCCTGCCGCTAGAGTTAGCGGCCTTAGAAGGCTGACCAGAGCCAGAAACCTTTGGCGTTGACAAACTAGCAGGTTTGGGTGGGGGCTGAGGCTTAGGGGCAGCAGAAGGCGGTGCCACCGGACCGGTAGCATCCGCCCTCTGCGTTCCCTGGCTCCTCGTCACCACCGGAGGAGGGTTACTCTCCAGGGGCGAGAGGATCCGAGGCTCCGCCCCCAACCAAGAAGTTGGGGTTTGACAAGAGAAGTCTTTGGTGGGGCGCTTGCCTGCCACCGCAGCACTGAAAGTATACACAAAGTTGTTATTTGAGTTTGGCGCAGCCTCAGCTGCACCAGGACCGTCAACCAGTTTTTTTTCCGTCCCCAAAGGACAGCCCCTTCTCCACACGCACCTGCTTAATCCTGCACTCGGAGATCCAACGAGGGCACTTCTTGTCCGAAGCCATATGCGCCCCCTGGCAATTCACACACCGGGGGATGGCTGTGCAGGACTCAGCAGAGTGTCCGGGCTTAGTGCAACGGGCGCATAGAGCCTCTGCCTGGCGGCATGTCTTCTGCCCATGGCCATACTTTTGGCACTTAAAGCACCGGAGGGGGAGAGGGACGTACTTTTTCACTTTTAGGGAGTAGTAACCTCCCCAGATGGTAGTAGGAGCTGTGGGGGTGCCAAACGTCAGGATGATGGTAGGGAGACGGATCTCCCTACCACCTCGTTTGGAAATGAAGCGCCTGACGTAGGTCACCCCCTGTGACTTAAGGTTCCGTACAAGTTCATCTCAGACAGTTCGGCCAATGCTTGATCTTTAATCACTCCTCTAAGAGGAATTCATTGTTTTGTGGGGAGTGACCTCCACTGGAGTGTCTCCGATGGAGGAGAGCCTCAGTAGCCCATTGGAGTGTGCCCGGGTACGGCACTCTACCAACAAGTCACCAGACCTGAGGCGCTGGGCCTCAGGCCTGCCAACACGGCTCCTGAGGGTCTCCCCTACCAGGAAAGGGTGCAGCTTGGAAACAGGCTTCTCTTTAACTTTGCTGTGGATAATGAGAAAGCGAGGCCAGACGGCCGAAACCTGAGGCGTCGCTTCCCCACAATCGGAGTCGCTATCATTCTCAAGGTCAATGTCAGTGTCTATGTGCCGCTTTGGTGCCAGTTTTGGTTTTTTGATATTTTCCATATTATAGTATGATAGATATTCATCCCCCGGGGTTCCCCGCCCGCCACCGAGCCCAACAAGGGAAAGTGCAATTGTCGGCGGGTCTCCAGCCGACGCACAATGGAGACTGCCCGAAAGATATACTCAAGGGGGTAAGCCCGATTGAACCGTTTGAGCCACCGCCTTCTATCACACTGTTGAATGCAGGGGAATACTGGCGTAGAGCACCTAATCAGCATCAGAGGCTATAGCATGGTGCTCCGTATAACAACCCGCATGTCAACAGGGGGATAGGGCTCGACGTGACAAGAGCCGATTGACTAGGCCGGTACGACTAGCCTCCCGTTTAGGCAGAAGTCAAGGCCAAAGTGGAGTGTTTCAGCCACCAGGATCCTCTTCTCCCCCGACACGGGTCTCCAAGCACGGCAAACACTTGGGATCCAAAGGACCAAAAGCTCATGAGTATTTTTAAGGACCAATCCAACATGGTAAGACCTGGGTTAGCATAGCTCCTTAAAAACTGGACCAGTGAAAAAGACTGAACAACATATCTGCTGACATCAAGTCCTAATCGTGGACAAAGATGGCACCCGTCTGCTAGCCCACTCAGTCAGGGACTGAGGGGACTACCCACCCACGCCACGTGGAGGCCGGTGCCGAGTAGGCCTGATCGAATGAGCTGCAGTGGCATGCCACAAGCTGCCGGGGAGCAGCAATATAAAAAAACCACCAAGATCGCATCTGACCCAATAATAAAACCATTGTGTGCTAGCCAGGCCATCGGAGAAACGGACGAAAAGGCCCATAACATGCCACATCAACACAAGCAAGAAGTAAGCATTACCTAAAATAAAATCAAAACTATATTAACTGGTAAATTATATTTATTCTGGAATGTAAGTGGTTTACATGCCAAAACACAACACAATGAGAAATAATGGTTCAGGTCATAAATGGCTAATTCACCGTGACACAATTTGTTAGCACATGAATACTAGATTCATTTTCACTTTTTTTTGAAGTCTTCAGAATTTCTCAATCAGCAAAGAGTGAGAAACAGTCTATCGTGTGGCTGTAGGTGCTGAAAGTCTGCCCCTTTTTCACTTGTGCTTAAAAGATTGACCATTTGGCAACAAAAATGACCAAAAAAAGCCAAAAACCAAACATAATAAAATTCAGTGTAGAACTGTAACAGGTTGTTTAGTTGTCTCTCCTTTTTCCCCACAAAGTCCATTCCAAATACTTCTTATTCTGCTGGTTGCGTCTGCACACCTTTAGTTCTTTGCAGCCTCGAAATGGGGTCATTCAGATTTGTCAAATTTTTGATCTGATCTCCTCCTTCAGCAGGTCTATCTTTATCTTCTAGCTTGCTATTTCAGAATTTGCACTCTGCAGCCATGGCCAGGTAGTCTAATGGTGAAATCCTTAAAAGAGAAATTAACAAATATATAAACGGTATATGTATATATGATTAACTTAAAACGACAAACGTATTTCTAACGCTGCGCTCAGTATTTGTCCACAGTCCGGGAAACTGAAAAGAAAAGAGAGCCTGTGCCAGGGAATCAACAGGGTCGCCCCCCCCACCCCCACCCCCACCCCCGTCACCGCCCCCCTCCCTCCCCGGCGCCGACCTCCCCCCGCGCCCCCCCCCCTTCCGGTACGTCAGATTTACAGACCTGGACACACGCACACACACACAACCACACAAACGCGCGTACGCGCGCACATACACACACACACACACACACACACACACACACACAAACGCGCGCACGCACACGCACACACACAAAGCACAACACAACACGATGGACGTCATTCAAACACTTTACTTTTATAAAATGTCATTAAATTATACAGAAGCTAAGTACACACACACCCACACACACACACACACACACACACACACACACACACACACACACACACACACACACACACACACACACACACACACACACACACAGAGAGAGAGAGAGAGAGAGAGAGACAGACACACACACAAAATAGGTTTACAACCATGGAAGTTTGTTGTTTTAATGCAAAAAGGGACGAAATAACAGAAAGAGACTACAACACTCAAACACCTATCAGTCTTGACGAAATTGTAAAGAAACAGTGGCCGGGGACTACTAAATGGCACACAGCTCTTATTTTTGTTGTTGATGTTTTAAAGCGATCCTCTCTATGAGCCTATTCGTTGCAGTAATACGGTTACAATGTGATTGTCAAAGCCAGAGAAGATTCAAATTAGCTCAAAAGGCTAAACTAACTTGAACCGGAACTGACATAAAGAGGTGAGGCTGTTGTGAAAGGCATCCGTTACTTTAGTCTTGCCGAAGACGGCCGGTGAAGATCAATAATCCTTAACCAGACTCCGCTGTATCAGCAGTCGGGGACAATTATCCGATTAATACAGGTGACACCAGATGGTCTACCCGAAGCCATAAAGCCTACCTCTCGCGGCTCACTTTTTAATTGGACAATTACCTCAGTCGGGCGTGTCATCAGTCGTAGGCATATCCTCAGATGACTGCTTCAGTCGGATGGTACATGTGTATAGCACATCAAGATGTATAGCTTTTCAGGAGCCCCTTTGTCTGCAGAGGCGCATGAAACTCTATGGTTCTACAGTACTGAGGAGCTCTATATCAGCAGGGACTGAGTTCTCAACCACAATTGGAATGGACCAACACTCAAAGACTTACGTCATATAGCTGACTCGGAGTAAGGATGCGATGCTGATGATATTGCACAGTGAGAGATACTACTTTTCGTGAGCCCTTTTGATTGCGACGGCATTCGACACTCTGTTCCTGCCTGAAAGACTATGTCGGTGTGCAGGTATTTAGTGCGAACTGAGGTTATTTGACTAGTCTCGACACATTAGGCCCAGCCACTGATTCAGTACGTAAGAGAGGACAAGATGGGTTAAGAAGTCTGCGTGCCGTGTTGAAAAGAAATCTCAGCAACCAACCAACCAAACACCACTAAAACAAACAATCAATCAAACAAACAAAAACTAACTAACTATCCATTAAAAAGAAAAAAAAAGAAAAACAAATCATAACCAACCCTCCACCACCTAAAAAAAAAATTGCCAGTGCTGACGGGGGGGGGGGGGTCCTTGCATTCCCACTCCCTGGATCCGCCACTGAGAAACGTTAGGAAAAAAACAGATTTGACCAGTTCTAATCACTGGGCAGAGAGGGAAAGAAAACGACAGCAAAAACCCAAAACAAAACAGAAACTTGCAACATGAAACTTCCACATAGATCTAAATAAAAGCACACGTTTCTGGCACAATCTGATGACACACCTTTTTGCTCACCTGCAGCCACATTTTATGTAAACGACATGAGGACACTGCCAAGAGTAAACATCCTGACAGACACCTGCACAAGCGAAGTGGTTTCTATTTCTAGGAGCAACTCAAGTATGCGACAGTGGCCACACAGGCATAATCAAAGTCAAATGTCCACCCGCATCCAAAAATTCCACCATACTCGAGGCATGTCAGTTACCAGGATTTTGTGTGAAATTAACTGACAACACCAGCGTGGGACCGAAGAAATCACATTCCTGCTAGTTGTAGTTGTACTTTGATTAACGTCCCGACAGCAACAAGACTTTCTCAGGACGTGCCTGCACTGCTTGTGAAAAAAAAAACCCAACTAAACAGAATATTGAATATATGTCGCCATTCGGTCTAATACGCTAAATAAACCTAAGACTATTTAGCAACAAACATCCAACATCAAGAGCTACAGGCAGCGCAGACAGTAGGGAGAGTTTAAAAAAGGAAAATACAAGTGAATGGACCAAGGGTAGACAGAAACACATGCCCCAGAATAGAAGAGAAAACCCACCCTGTAGGGCTGACCAGGGTGACCCTGGGAACTAACAAGTAGTTAATCCCACCCATGTCCCCCCAGGTTAGACCCGGGTGGGGTGCTACATACAGATGCAAGGCAAGCTAAATGTCACAGGTTACTGCACTAAAATGCAATCCAGACCAAAAAGGAGACTGCCAAGCGTGTAAAATGCAAAGAAGTACCCAACGGAGAAAGAAACACGCTTAGAAAAGACGGGTACAACACAATTTATTAATATTTCGGGTAAATACCCTTTGTCAAAGTAGACAAACAAACAGAGAGATTAGCCGCTACTTATCTTCATTCCCAGAAGGAATGTGGCAACTGAAGGAGGTGACGTAAAATAAAAGAACAGGAAGAACTAAAGTGCGGAAAAAGTAAAAATGACGTCAACGAAAAAATCATAAGAGAGAAACTCAGAGAGAAACTGAACACGAGAGACAACAGTGTGTGTAAGCGCGCGCAGGAGCGAGCAAAAATAAATGCGTGTGTTTGAGGCCAGAGAGAGAGAGAGACAGACAGACAGACAGACAGACAGACAGACAGAGACAGAGAGAAAGAGAGAGAGAGAGAGAACAATGAACAATGAACAATGAACAATGAACCTTTATTTTCCAACGGTAGAAGTTATTGGTAACAGGACCAGTTTTCAAACTTGCCGTTGCTACATCTACTACATAAATGACATAGACATGTAAACATACACATACCAGACACTGACGCATGTATGCACTCGCTCACGCACGCACGCCCGCACATACGCACGCACACGCAGGCTCACACACACACACAAACACAAACTTGCACACGCACGCACTTAGACACACACGCACACATATACACACACGCTCTCGGACACGCACTCCAGACATACGTACGCGCATAACGCGTACGCACAAAAATATAAAATGAGTAAAAATGCAAAGTAAAGCAATACACAGAAAATCATTAAGTACATTAGAATTCATACAGCAAAGGCAAATATGTATATGTGTTCTCTCTCTCTCTCTCTCTCTCTCTCTCTCTCTCTCTCTCTCTCTCTCTCTCTCTCTCTCTCTCTCTCTCTCTCTCTCTCACACACACACACACACACACAGCATGCACACACACACACACACACACACACACAGCATGCACACACACACACAGCATGCACGCACACACACACACACACACACACACGTGAGCGCGCGCCCAAAAAATATCGCGTACACACATATGAAGGCAAAAACATTATATATAGTACATGCAGTATTCAATGTACTCTTGACACTCAGATATTATGGTCCACTGTATATTATATAAAATAACAAACAACAAACAAAAAAAAAACCACCAGACGCTCTCTTTCTCTCTCTGTGTCTCTCTCACTCTCGCGCGCACGCACGCACACACACACACACACACACACACACACACACACACAGACATTCTCACACACACAAACATTCATACACCTGAACACACGCGCAAGTTATCCCTGTATTGTAATGATTAGATTACGTCAGAGATTCTAGGTGTTTGAAGAGGCTGACCCTAAATGAGGTGAGCGTCTTTGCGTTTCTGATTTCTGCAGGAATAGAATTCCAGAATGAACTTCCCGAAAATGACAAACTGGTTTTGAATAAATCAATACGCGGCAGGGGTACTTTGAAATGGTGTCCATGTCTAGATGCTACAGATATCCGTTCTGAGAAAAAAAGAACTCAAGTACAGTGGACATGACTGCTTGTACAGCTTGTACATCAATACACCTTTATTGAACTGAAAGTGGTGGGATAGAGGGAGCATTTTTAAAGTTTTAAGCTTTTCGTCAGTTGAGAGTTCGGGATCGGGAAATATAAGCTTAGCAGCTCTCCTATGTAGGGAGTTCAGCCTCTTCAAATGTACATCACTAGAACCATCCCACACTGTTGATGCATAGTCTATGTGCGATTTGACATGAGCATTGTAGAAAAGAAGACGCGCATCTGTGTCAGTAATTGTTTTCAATTTTGACAACATATACAGGCCGCTGGAAACCCTTTTGCACACATTATTAATATGCAGTTGCCATTTAAGCTGATCATCTATAGTGACCCCTAAGAGGCGGTGGTGTGATACTTGCTCAATTGGGCTGTCGTTTATACACAGACTAAGAGAGAGCGGGCATAGCTGGTGCTTTTGACGTGTGGTTATAACCATACATTCTGTTTTTGACGGATTCAGGGACATGGAGTTGGAATGACACCAGAGAGAGAGAGAGAGACTGACTGACTGACTGACTGACTGAAACTTTATTTATCAAGGATTGAGATATTAGGCGCACAGGCCTTTCTTCCAATCTGTCCTTGCTACATCTACTGACATATAATAACAGGCAAAGCTACATTAAACTCACAAACAACATCGAACTGAAATTAATGCGAATTACGACAACACTACAAACTGCAACAATGATTTAACAAAACACACAGGTACCCATACGAAGATGTTTGCACGTGTCATAATATCCGTTTGCGGGAGCCCTCCCCAGACACTCCCACCCGGGGGGCACGCCACAAATATACTTTCACTCGAATGACATACTAAGCACATCGTTTGAATAAACTGTGCACCGGCACTGCATCCCCTGACCAGGTCTATACGGGAAGCACCCTCACAAACGGCACGTGAACGCAAATGGTATAATAAAAATAATAGTTGCATAAAAAGAAATAAAAATATATTATGGTTAGACAACATGAGATAATTAAATTTACGTTGCCTTGGATAAGTGCTTGAACAGTTTTGCTTTAAAAGCAGCTAGGGAATTAACTACTTGTAGATGCAAAGGAATAGAATTCCACAGGAAACCACCTGAGTATGACAAACTGGATTTATACAAATCAATGCGGGGCCGTTTTATGCTCAGGTTGCTCCGAGAGGTGCTGTATCTCTTCTCAGTAAGAGTAAAAAGTTCCGATAAGTAGCCGGGGGCCTTACCCTTAAGAGCTTTGTGCACTAGTACGCACTTGTTAAATACTAAGTGTTTGTCAAGAGGAAGGAGTCCAACTGCCTCGAGCCTCGCCTCAGTGGGTAGAGATGAGCTAGGAATAATGAGTTTGGCTGCTCTTCTGTATAGCGAATTTATTTTCTTGAACTGAACCTCGCTACAGCCATCCCAAACTGTTGAGGCATAATCAATGTGGGGCTTGATGTATCCATTGAAAAATAGTTTACGCATGTTCAGATTAATGACCGCTTTCAGTTTAGACAGTAAAAATAATTTCTTTGAAATTGTCTTTCCGATGTGTATGAGATGAGGCTGCCAACTAAGTTGGTTATCTACAACTACCCCTAGTAAACGGTGCTGCTGTACTTGCTCTATGGGGACAGCTTCAAATGAGAGGTTTAGAGGCGCGGGTTGCAGCTGATGTTTCTGACGTGTTGTGACTAACATGCTTTTTGTTTTAGTTGGATTGACTATCATTCTATTTCTACTGCACCATTTAGAGACTTCTTGTAGGCTCTGCTGGAGGCTGTTGGTTATGTCAGCTACAGTTTTACCGGATGCATGTAGCGTCGAATCGTCAGCAAACATGTCACACTCGGCACTAGCACATGTGATGTGTAGTGGTAAATCATTAATAAAGATACAAAATAACAATGGGCCCAGAACCGAACCCTGAGGAACACCAAGCTCTACCTTACCCTCTGAGGAATAGTTACCATTTACATAGACAGCTTGTGTTCTCGCAGAAAGATACGAGTTAAAAAATGAAAGGGCTGACGGGCTGTTGTTGTTGAAATAAACATTAAGTTTCCTCAGCAAGATTTCATGATTTATCAGATCGAACGCTTTTTTCAGGTCCAAGAATACCGTGCCAGTCATTTTGTTATTGTTGATGTTATCTAGCCATGAATCAACCATACGTACTAATGCTGAGTGGCATGAGTGTTTGGGTCTAAAACCGGACTGGAACTTATTTAACAAGGACCGTTCTTCAAGGTACTGGAGGAGATGCTTTTGAATATGCTTCTCAAGTGGCTTTGATAAAACAGACAGAAGAGAAATGGGACGAAGGTCATTTACATCAGTAGTATCTTTGGTCTTGGGTATAGGAACAACTTTTGCTTTTTTAAACGCCACAGGAAAAGTATTGTACTGTATGCATAAGTTAAAAATGTAAGTGAGGGGTTCAACAATATAAGGCAGTGATATGTGGAGTATATAACCATTTATACCGTCCACACCAGCAGATGTCTTGTTCTTAAGGCACGTTATATAACGCCCGACTTCGTGAACAGCGATAAAGGGGATACCAAACGTATCATCGGACGATAATCGTTCCTGGCAAAACATGGACAGTTGATCCGATATTACATACGCTGACGGATCAGGGCTGTTGGAAGTAAGTAGCTGTTCTGGAGCTGAGAGAAAGCAATTGTTTATGCTTTCCGCAGAGAATTCGTGTGGAATGATATGAGTCTGCCTGCGCGTGTTGCTTGTTAGAGTATTCAAAGCAGTCCAAACAGAAGCAGGAGATTTTTCGTTCTCAATTGTCTTTTCAACAAATAACTTTTGAGCTTCTCGAACTAAGTACTTAACTTTGTTACGCAAACGTTTAAACTCAGCGAAGTTCTTTTCTCGTTTAGCGGTGTTTCGTGCCTCCATAGTTTGTTTGATTTCCTCCGTTATCCAGGAGGGAGGCTCGCGGCGTCGGACTCGCTTTCTTCTTAGCGGCGCGTGTTTATTCAGCACACCGAGGAACAGATCAAGCCATATAGTGAGCGCATTATCAGGGTCAGTGCAGTTATACACTTGATCAAATCCTGCATAGCTTAGATCATGTAAGAAAGCATTCGTATTGAGCTTTTTAAACGATCTGTACGTTATGTACGAGTGCTGGTCCCGACTTTGTTTTGCGGGCAGATTGCACGACCATGTACAGGCGATGGGAAAGTGGTCACTGACGGCTAAAGAAGAAACATTAGTTTCCGCTATTGCTGTTGGGTTATTAGTGTAAATGTGGTCGATGATGGTGGCAGCAGAGCGTGATACTCGCGTTGGAGATTTAATCATCTGCTTTAGCCCGAAAAGAGTGATCGCTGATTGCCATGTAGGCTTGGGTTTCAGCATATCGATGTTAAAGTCTCCCAGAATGAGAACATGTTTACCGGTGTCGTTCACTTTATCCATCACTTGTACAAAGTCGTCATACCAGTCAGCAGTAGCAGCTGGATTTCTGTACATAAAGGCGACAAGGATGGGAGAGGAATGTGGTAGTTTCACCTCCAGCCACACACACTCTAGCTCTCTGGACTCAAGGTCTTCACGTCTGCGCACCATATTTCGGATAGAGCTATGTACATAGACAGCTATTCCAGTGTGTCCAGGGTAGCTTGGGTCACGCCGGATTAGAGAAAAGTTAGGAATAATTAAGCTAGCATCACTGATGTTTGGGCCCAGACGTGATTCCGTGAGACCAAAGAGATGGAAGTGCGATGGCTCATTTAAAAATAAACGAATATCGGGGACCTTGTGAAACAGGTGAAAAATATTAAGGTGTCCGATTTTCAGTCCAAGTGATTGTACGCTAATTGAAGCTTTCGGCATCGCTTCTCGTCAGTTCGCGTGAAGTCACTGTAAAAAGCCTCTATGATCTCAAAATGGGATCACATACACAAAAATGCACGATGATCTCAAAATAAAATCACATACACACACAGTACGGTTAAGTCTCTCGAGCCAAGAGAACTTGGAGTCCACAAAGACAATTCACTGGCTAAAGGCCAAAAGGTCACTGTGACTTCCGTAGTCAAACAGTTCTCAGTGTGCTGCCTCAAAGGCAAACACACAGCCAATGTCAAAACAGTCTGTAGTATTTCGCAGTTCCGATTATCAGAAAGTAATCACTATTTACGTAACACGGTAAAAAACTAAATAAAAATGTCTAAGTGCCGCAGCACTTGTTAAAACACATGCACAGAAATTCGAACGTTCTGTTATTATTTCAAATTAAGTCCACACAACCTATACAAGGGCTCACACACCTATGCACATAGGAACACACGCTATTGTCCGCGGTTCGCGGATTGCGGGTTGAATCGTAGTCAAGATTAATTATTTAAAAAAAAAAAAAAAAAAAAAAAAAAAAAAAGAAGTCATAGTTTTGAATGACTCGATGGGCGCTAAACCAAATAAACTGAATGACAATTGTCAGTGTAAACGCTATATAGTTCTACCTAACACATTCACTGTGCCGAGCAGACACGGATTAATTTAATTACACTACAGCTTAAGGCCTCAGACCACCCATCAAGTAGGGTAACTGCCAATGAGGGAAAGGTGGGGGGTATGGCTGGAAAGGCGGTTGGAAGACTGGATACGGTGGCAGTCCGGGGGGTGTGGCCTGGGGCCAGGGAACGATGGGGCGGCCGTAATTCCCGTAGTAGGACGAAAAGGCGTGAGGGTCCACGGCTACAGCGTCAGGCCGATGGTACAATGGCTGTAGGGAAGGAATGCTGGCACCAGTGGTGACATCTGCATGTGAGTTCTCTGTAGAACCGGTGGCGCGAGATGTCTTGTCAACGGGAGGCTGGCTGTTGTGGTTATTGGGGACGGGGACAGCTTGGCGAGAGACAACCGCCCTGTCACTGTTATTGCTGCTCGCCAACACTGAAGTCTCCCACCGGCGGGTGCTTGCAAACTTTGACCTCTGCTCGGTGCTGTTTGTGGGACTGGAGAACAGTGGTGGGTAAGCTTGCTCGTACGTTACGTTCCGTTGGTTATAGTGGCTACCACCCTGATTATTTACCGGAACATTGTGTATGTCATTGGACGAGCCTTGTTTACGTTGCATACGAGTGTTAGGCAGAGCTTCATCTTCGGCGTGATATAAATACCGTTTCATCTGACGGAGCAGGACCCCTACACCTCTTTCACTTAGATGTAGTTTGTCACTGCTAAAGAGAGCAGCAGCAACTTGTCCCTGTGGTGTGTAGAAGGCCTTTTCTTGAAGGAAGAGCACTTTCTCACTGACACAGTGCTCGGCCAGACGCTGGTTGACAGTTTTTGTTAGTTGTAGTGACCGTCGACCCTGGGGGAGGATTGCTGTGTACGCAACTGCAGCAGAAGGAAATGCACGGCGGACCTGCTTGGTGAGACGTTGGAAGCTCTGCAGAATCACCTCCGTGTCGTGGCCCGAGGCGCAGTCGTTTGTACCCACGTGCACCACAACACGGCTGATGTCCTCACGGAGGTCACACGTCTCTAGGGTTGCAGCCAGGTCACCAGCCTTGACCCCGCGCAGGGTACGCACGCACGTGGCCCCACTAGGATCAAGCCGGCGGCGATCCACCCGCTGTAGATTGGAGTCGCCGATCAGTAGGGCAGACACTTTACCCGGGGGCGGCAGACGGAAGCTGAAGAGTCGCGGGGCTTGTGGCGGCCGGTCCTTGATGGGATTAGCTCCCATATCTTCGCCGCTGGCCCCACCTGCCGAAGACTCGCACGTCTCCTGACTGAACGTAACGGAATGCTCAGTAGAGTCAGCATGGGTAAGCTGCTTTTTCAGGACAACAGGGGGAGTGGAGGAGGCAGCTGAGAGAGGAGTCGTGTTTTCGAATGGAGGGATGGAGTCGTTAGCGGGTGGAGGTGGTGTGTTACCCTGTTTCTGTCTAGCCAGTAGTTCTTTCTGGCGGCTCTCAATAGCGTCGACCTTTCCCATTTTGGTGATGAGTCTAGAAATTTGCCTTTGCAAATCGCTATTTTCTTTTTTGAGGGCGTCAATTTCCGCTTTCATGTTCTCGCGTAACTCCTTTTGCTGGTTTTCGAACTGCAGTTTCAGGTCTGTTATCATGTCAGTCACACTAGCAAAACAAGGGGTTCCTACCACTGGCTCAGTACAACGGTCACAGCACTGAGGGGAACATTGGGTCGAGGTGTGCACAGTCTCTGAAGTGACGTCATTTGAGACGAGGCCTTGGGCTCTTTCATCATTTACCTCGTCCATCGAACTGGCCAAAGACTTGCTAATCTCCTCGTTGCCTCCGGACACTGGACAGGGAGAGTCACGGCTAGGGAGTGTGCCCATCACAATGCTTGGCTGCTGCTTCGCTTCACTGACCACCACTGGCAATCCCTCCGCGCAAGGAAACAAGGACTCCGATGCTATGAGGGGGTGGTTTAGAGGCAGCTCGTGTCGATCAGATACATCTTGGTGGTCACCTAGGGGATTAAGGTCAGTGGTGTTAGGGCGGGGCGTCGAGATGGATGAGCTACCTTTGACAGCCGCTGCGGCCTGCCCATCAAGGACCGCGGCAGAACTGTCACCGGTCGCGCTGTCCTGTTGACTGGATGGAGGGGGGAGGATGGCGAGAAGTGGAGACGGAGTGGGGAAGGTGTCCACGGGGGTGGGTGGTGGGGTGGAGAGTGCATGGGATTCCTCAGGTGCGGAGGGTGGGGGGCAAAGTTCAAGTGTCTCACCGCTCATGGCGCTTACTAATGCCTTCAACTTGTCAAATTCCTCGCCCACCCATACAGGGCACACGTTTCCCTGTACGAGAACTCTGCCGGTGGTGTGGTAGAGTGTTATGGTAATGAGAGAGCGATTTCCATGCTTCAGTTGAAGAAATGTTTTGAAAAGTTCAGGTGGAGAAGGGATGCATGATGGGACTGGCACTGTGATGATTACAAGATCTTTATTTGAGTCCGTCCATTGGTGGTAAATCTGAGCGGGAGCCTCTTGGACGTACCGCATGTAGATGACACATCTCCAAAGTGGGAGTTTGTTTTGGGTCGTGTCGAATATGACTTGAGCAGGGTCTCTGGTGTGTTTAATATGCTCCAAGTCAATGGCATATCTGGCGTGGTTGGCGCGGGTGGTGGGGCCCATTGTGGATGGTGGGTGTGGCTGGCGGATTTACACAGCCGATGCCAGCCTCTCGGCGGCCATGCTAAAAGAGAGAGGGAGAGATAGCTCGCTGCTGCGCTCAAGTGACGGCAGCGAGTATCAGGCACAGGGGCTAGCGTCAGTTACATTCCACACATAGTTCTAACTCAGACTCCGGAAATGTCTAATCACTTTGAGTAGCTGGAATGTGAGCTCGCCGCCCTCAGTCTTTCCAGCAGCGCGGTCTGTTTATCATTGCTGTCAACACGTCTAACTTACACGATGGATGAAACAGTCACTGAATCAGCTCGCGCAGCCAAGATTCTCATGCGCTTTCGCATCCTCGCATCTGCGGGCACCATGAGGATCTATGCTATAGGTTAACAGCAGCGGAAACTCGAGTCTGGCCGGTGACTGACTGCTTGGCGCCAAGCAGAAACAAAGAGTCCATGTTCCATGGGTCTAACATCCAACAGAACAGTGCATGATGAAACAAAAAAGAAACGTTAATATCTCTCGGAAAATGAATGTCACACAAACGACAAATCACAGTCCAATAGAAGTCACTATCACAAGTCACTGAGGCAAAAATCTCACATCACAGCCAAACAATGCCAACACAATTGTCACTGAAGACGGAGCGATGTGACTATGCGACTTACTCGCACTAGAGCGAGCCGAGAGAGGAGAGAGAGAGAGAGAGAGAGAGAGAGAGAGAGAGAGAGAGAGAGAGAGAGAGAGAGAGAGAGAGAGAGAGAGAGAGAGATTAAATGAAATGAAACTTTATTTTTCAAGGATGAGAGAGAGAGAGAAAGAGAGAGAGGCAGCGAGAGAGAGAGAGAGAGAGAGAGAGAGAGAGAGAGACAGAGACAGAGACAGAGACAGACAGAGACAGAGAGACACAGAGAGAGAGAGAGAGAGAGAGAGAGAGAGAGAGAGAACGAAAGGGGAGTAACCTTGGCACGAAGTAGGCTGAGTGTCTAATACACAAAGCCTGCTAAACACCAACCCGAAGGCAAACTTTATATCACCTTCAAGTTGAGGACTACCTCGGGGAAAAACGGGAGGACCCCGGGGAAAAAAACAGCATTTAGCATGGTACACAACAGGTAATATCATTGAAACAAAACAAATAATCAAATTCGGTAGGAGAATATTGGTATAAGTGGAGAGTAGGTAGTTGTGAAACCATCTTCAAGGGTAACTCAAAAAAAAAAAATCGTGGGGGGGGGGGGGGGGGGGGGGGGGTAAGAGAGAGAGAGAGACAATGACAATGACAATGATGACAATGATCCTTTATTTGACAACGGTAAAAGTTTTGGTAGTAACAACCATTTTTCGAACTTGCCGTTGCTAATCTACTGATTATAGAGTTACTATCGTACTAATTGTTTTCTTAGAGAGAGAAAGAGAGAGAGACGGGGGCGGGGTGGGGAGTGGAAGAAGGGTAAGTGAAAGAGCGTAAAGAGAGAGAGAGGGAGAGAGAGGAGTATTAAAGGGGGGGGGGGGGAGAAAGAGAGAGAAAGAGAGAGATAGAGAGAGAGAGAAGGAAAAAAGAGAAGAAAAAGGGGGGAGGAAGACAACCAGCCAGAGCCACCAGCCCGACCCAACAGGCACCCACCAGCCCACAGAAAAACACACAGGCACGCATCAAGACGACCACATACATCCCCAAGGGAATGCACACGATCGCCCCGCCCCACAACCGCGCATTACTCCCCGGGCCGGTGACCGGGCGCCCGACAGGGAAGGGTAAGGGATCCAACTGATCGTAAAATGCATCAACTGACATGTATGTCATGCTTTGACAAATATGTGACCTGCTCCCACGAAAGGTGAGATAAGTCGCTCAGCGGCAATGCCGCTACAGGCAGTTTACAGAGGTTGGGGCCTATCTTGGGTAATTTGAGATTAGTGCACCATTATGCAGTCCAGTCATTTTTGAACAACATATTCACTGCTTTTCCTTCAAATGTAACTAGAAATACCTAAAAAACGTAAATTCCTTGACCTACTGTTCGGTTTTGCCCTATAAATGAGGTCAAAAATGACCAACTTGCAGCAATCGTGCATACAGCATCCCGTGCAGAACCCCATCATGTTATATAGCGTTGGAAACTAGAACTCATCTATTTTTAGGCCGTTCGCATAGATTCACTGTACAACCCAACCAGAAAGCCCGTAAGAAACATTTTCGGTGTAAACTAAACAGAAGCCTTTGGCCAATCAGCATCCGACTTTTTAAATGACCTTAGCAACGTTACCAATGCTGCCAGTAACGGCGCGTGCGATTGGCTCATGCTTGACAAAGGGAGACTACAGCTTTCTCTTCCGTTCAAAACATCGGTACTTGCTTTCAATCGAACAAGCATGGATAGACGAATTGAGTTTCTTATGCGCGGTTTGAATTCCAGCAATATATTTCACAGAGTGAGTGATGGACTTGCAGAGCTCATCAACGATTATTTTACGAGTGATGGCAGTGAAGAAACGGGGTTTATGCCGGAATCTAGCGCCAGCGAATGAGACGACAAGTGTTTAGAATCTGACCATGTGGTCGAGGAAGACCAAGAAGGACCTTCCACGTGCGATTTAATGCCAGTAGAGCAACCTATTGTTCAAGTCCACGGGCCTGCTGATATTACAAATGGTGACTGCAATGGACAAGGCCTCCAAGACCTTCGTGAAGCTGAGCAGTTTTCTTGCGGCTGCAAGCAGATCGAGTGCGAAGCACAACCTGGAGACGAGAGGTCGGGGTGCATTGTGCAGTTTGCTCCAGCTGACGTTTTGGCCTACAACCTTTCATTCAAGGATATGGAGAGAGGTAAGCATTACCAGAAAATCATGTGTGTACAGTATTACAGTGTGTGTGTTTGTGTGTGTGTGTTTCTCTCATGCAAGTTAGATTTTTCAATGACAAATTTGCCTTAGCCATTCACACTGCAAATTCCTGACTCCACACACACTCCCTTACAATGTTCAGCTACTATTGTGTTGGATGATTGGAGGGGTATGTGGCACTTGCTTTTGGTTTGTTAATGTTACATTAATTTTCTGTTTGCAGGGGAGAAAGACATGATGATACTTGGTGTCATTAGTTCATGTATGCGGAATGGTCAGACTACACTGTGCAGAAAGCGAAAAAGACAGACAGAGCGGGAGAAGTCCAGGTCAGACTACATCTTTGATGGCCGGCGAGTCTGCACAAAATCCTTCTTGAAGTTGGTTGGGTGAGTAATGTTTTCAGTTTAGATTCTCCTGTCAGATTGCATCATAATGCTCACATCTTTTATTATGTGTTTTTCTTACTAGTATGTCTTATTGGGGTTATCATTGTAAGGATTCATGTTCATGAAATTCTGTCCTCTTTGGGTGATTTACACTTTGGAAGATCACGAGTGAAGGTCTGAGTTGTATTCATTCTGTGTCATAATCTTGAAATGCTTTTTTTCACACTCTTTTCAGGATTAGTCCAAAGAAGCTGAGGGCACTGCAGGACCACTACAAGCAGCATGGTCTTGAGCCTCGCAAGTTGAAATCGGGCGGAAGAAAGAACAACACCAAGGCTTTGTCTGTTGGTGAGAATGAAAGGATCGTGATGTTCATAAAGCAATATGCAGAGGATCATGCTGTGCATTTGCCAGGGCGCATCCCTGGATTTAAGAGAGATGACATTCAGCTGCTTCCGTCATCAGCACCGAAGAGCAGAGTTTACAGGGACTACCTACAAAGTGCTGCAAGGGCAGGTAGGAACTTTTGTTAAATTTAACACTCACATTGTATTTATATAATGGCTTTTTTTTTTCTCCGTCTACCAAAACTTTTGTGGAGTCTTAGAATTAAAATCAGCAGTTTTTACCCCTAATTCAAGTTTGAATCATGGGGTAATTTCATTTTTCTTTTAGCTTGGAGGTTAAGAAGTATAGTGGCAATCTTGTTTTACCTTGGTGCTTCTCTGTTTCTCTAAATATGAACAGATGCTATTGCCAGTACATTTCTGGCATATAATACACACATACGCACACACACACACACATACACACACACAAACACACACACACGTGTGCATGCGCGTGCGCACGCCAGAACACATGGCCACGTGTATGTGTTTTTAACATATATGTATTAACAATTATGAAGATGTGTTCTTTTTTTTCAGGACATACTCGCATTGTCTCCAGGGCTACATTCGGCAAGATCTGGTTACAGTGTGCCCTTTTATAGTTGTCGCCAGGCCGATGACTGACCTTTGCTGGCGTTGCCAGAACAACAACACTCGGATCTTCCGCAGCGCAAATCTCACTGAGGAGGAGAAGACGGAAATCATTCTTGAGCAGCAGCGTCACCTCAGTAATGTCGATGCTGAGAGAAAGTTTTACAACGAGCTTGTACATCGGAGCAAGGAGACCGCCCAACAGCATGGTCTTACTCAACTGCAGCGCACACCTTCAAACAGTAGCGAGATTGAAATGCACTACAGTTTTGATTTTGCACAGCAGGTTCACCTTCCCAGCAACGCTGCTCAGCCTGGCCCTATGTATTTTCTCACTCCGAGGAAATGCGCCCTTTTTGGGGTGTGCTGCGAAGGTGTTCCACAGCAGGTGAACTTCATTGTAGATGAATCAGTGAATGTCAGCAAGGGGTCACTTGGAGTTATTTCTTACCTGGATTTTTTCTTCCAGAACTATGGTCTGGGAGAGAAACGCGTCCACCTCCATTGTGACAATTGTTCTGGACAGAACAAAAACAATTACGTTCTCTGGTACTTTGCTTGGAGGGTAATGAAGGGCCTACATACGGAAGTCACCATCAACTTCATGCCAGCCGGACATACGAAATTTGCGCCAGACTCTTGCTTCGGCCTGATGAAGAAGACCTTCAGGAGGAGTGAGGTGTCCTGCTTGGAGGATCTTTGCGATGTTGTGCATGAGAGCACAGCCATTGCAAAGATCAACGTGCCTCAGCTGGTTGGTCTTGAAAACGGCACAGTCATCGTCAATACCTACGACTGGCACAGCTTTCTTGAGCAAGCGTTCAAGCGAGTACCCAGCATTCTTCAGTACTCGCACTTCCGCATGTCCGCAGCACACCCTGGTCTTCTCTTCTTTCGTTCGTCTTTGGCCGAAGATGAACAGTCCAGGAACATACTGAAGAGTGCAGCAGCATTCCATGGACTGCCAGCCATGCCCAGAGTGATTCCGCCGCAGGGCCTGTCTCGAGAGCGGAAGCTGTATTTGTATAACCACATCCGCGAGTTCGTGCGGGAGGACAAGAGAGACATCATGTGTCCACATCCTGACAATTAGGTGCACAAAGCTGTGGTATTCAGTGTGTTTGTGGGATGTGTTTGAATGTGATGGTACTGGACCCTGTGTTTTGATGACTGTGTTTTGAGCTTGAACACTTTCTTTGACTTTGGATTATTTTCTTTCAATGGTTTATGTTTACAACCAACATAATTATGAACAGTCAACGCTCCGAATGGTCTTGTGCTAACTGTTGGCCAGTGGGGCCTCCCGACACGAAAAAGGTGAGCTTTTCCCTGCATGTTCATATTTTTCTCATTTTGACTTTTAATGCCATGTATTCCTTGGTGGTACTACCACCTGTCTATTGTGGATTGCCTTTGTTAACCAAAGGAAAGACAGGTTAGAAGGGAGTGATTGACCTCGCGACTATGCGAGGTCACTCAGTTCCTTCTGATCTGTCTTTGTTTACATAATGATTTTCAATGCTGATTTTTCTGCTGAGACCTGCTGAGCATGGGAGCTGATAGAAACTGCTTTCTGATGGCAGATATATTTTTTGAAATTATACTTTCAGAACTCACAGGCCGTGATCCTGAAGAACGAAGTGTAGTGAGCATATTTTGTCATTCCAACTGTACGACGCCCAATTTAAAATGTTGATTTCTACACAAATTTGGTGGATATTAAATCTTTCCAGTATTTGAAGCATTGCTATAAGTGTCCTGTTGAAGTTTTAGTACAATATGTGCATGACTGACTTTGGTTGCTAGGGAAAAATGCGCAAAAACTGACAGAAAACTTTGAGCTCGTTTTTCTCAAAATGTCCGCCGTACCACTTCAGAACTTCAAACTTCAATAACTCTTTCATTTTTCATCCCACATACTTAATTTTGGTATGAATGGAAAGGTTGTTTTCTCTTCTTTCCAATGATATGCATATCTTAGTACCCTCCAAAAACAACTTATCTTACCTTTTGTGGGAGCAGGTCACATATGTATGTGAAAGAAAATTGTGCATGTGTAAGACAGCAACCTAATTCTAAGTGAAATCGAAAGTTAATTAGGCCACCAGCATGCACATCACAAACAATAACGTTACTGTTTTTCCCCACAGGGATGTAAATGTATCGCAAATCACACCAGACATTTCATTCATGGCATCACTGTTTCACACTCTGTCAGCTTTCTACAGAGAACAATGAAAGCTTTACATGGAAGTGAAATGTTATCACAGAGTGTAAGCGAAATGTTAGGTATGCAACTCTGCTTTTATTGTCAGCATATATACACAAAGATATACTTGCTTGATTGTTCTGCTGCCGCACACTTGCCAGCTATAGTGCCAGTTGCAAGGCTTGATCTTCCTGTGAAGATTTTATAGAATCTGTACTGCCCCCTTTTGTGAGCGCTCTGGATTTGTGGACAGGTGACTCGTCTGACAAAATTGGGTAAGAGTGCAACTCACTGGGTTCGAAATCCCAAAAAAATGCTGAGAAGGAAAACGTTTCATGAATATATGCTCATCATAAAGAGGTCTTATGAAACGTGTGTTACTGTAGGAGTCACTGATGTGTCTATTTGTGCGTGTCGGGATTTGTTACAATGAGTGAGAGAGTGCAGACTGAAGAAACGTAAGGGCATAAACCTTTGGTTATGGTGCTTCTGGAGAGTTAATTTCATATTTAAAATCACACATACACACAAACACACACACACACACACACACACACACACACACACACACACACACACACACATTCATCCCAAGTGTGCAGATCAGTGTAGCTGTAATGAGTTCTTGCACATTATTGAGCAGTAGGCCTACAGTACGCTCCCAACGTGGTAACTCGACTGATGACTTATGTATCACTTCCACAAGTGAATTGTCACCATTTTCAGAACAAACTAGAAAAATGACACTTACCGCATGCAAACAGCTCTGCGTTTGCTCTTGTCCTCTGAGGGTGTAGTATCCCGATGTTGAGACGATCAGTGTGCGATCTACAGCAAGTTCAGTTTTATTGAGCCCTTCGCGTTGGTTTTTGGGAGGGGAAAAAAGCCAGAAGCTTTTCTTTGTTGGTTTCAAGGTACCGTTCGTCCCGATTGCAGGTACCCCAATGGCAATGCCTGACCATTTCAGAGAAATGTAACCGCACAAACAGTATCGCACTTAGCCATTTCCTTGCTTAGTTACGGAAAAGTTTGTGGGACCCAGCAGCATGACCTCGCTGCGGAAATTTCTTTCTGTTTCTGATTGGCTGAAAATGCGCGCACCGGTGAAGTCCATATATATGCTACGTCAGAGAACAGAGCTTACGAATGGCGGGAATCGCCGTGTGCCACACCGTCTTTATTTATGTGTGCCAGTGCGTGTGGATCAGAGGATGGGTTAGAGTAGAAAGAGATAGATTCTTGTCGCTACACGAGCCCACCGAAGAGCGTACTAATGTCGGGAAGCGCCGTGTGTCCGTCTTTATTTGTGAGCGCCGACGTGTGTGTTGATCAGAGGTTGGTTTAGAGAGGAGGGAAATGGATCAGCATAATAAGCCTAAAAATATTAACAACTCTGAATGTTCCTAAAAGATAAACGCATCTGAGTTCCAAACAATACGATAGACTGGGATGAAATCCTCATCTGGTATTTACATTATGTGTAGTTAGAGGGCGATATTAAAAATAAAAAATGCAAAATAAAATAAATGACAGACGCCACTGTAATACAGTCTCATTGTGCAAATGTCGTGAGAACCAGCCATTAAGCTATATACAGACAATGTGTCTCCACAGGTAGAGTGGGAACACTGGAAGGGCAATTCGGCCACCGTTAAAGTTGGAACAATGGAACCAATGGAAGACTAGGATCAGATTGTACCAACGTGGCATTATAGGTGCGCAGTGTCAAGAACCTTTCTGGCACATACGCTGTAAACACTCATGTTACACACACTGTGAACACTCCTCATGTTATTAAACCCTGACTGGCACACACACTGTGAACACTCTTCATGTTATTAACCTTTGACTGGCACACACACTGTGAACACTCTTCTTGTTATGACCCTGACTGGCACACACACTGTGAACACTCTTCTTGTTAATAACCTTTGACTGGCACACACACTGTCAACACTCTTCATGTTACACACACTGTGAACACTCTTCATGTTATTAACCCCTTGACTGACAGCGCCTTAAAATGACGCTTTTGAAACCACAACACATTCACTGCCGCATGAACTTGTCGGCATAAGACACACGGATATTATGACCGAGGCTTGCAAGAGGCATGGATCTTCATGAGCCCCGGCAACTGCGGGGCGAATGAGGATCAACGCCTCTTGCATGTGTGTGTTACATGTTGCTCGTTGAGTTATGGCAATGAAGGGGTTGATACAATGCACGCCGCAACGAAGCAGGAATAAACATTAAAGGTCCTGGTTCAGCAATTAGTCAGTAGAGGACAGCGAAAAAAAAATTCGAAGTCCCTACCTGATACACAAAGTGCAACCCTAACAGAGCCTCGTCAGATGGGATCCCCGAACACTCACGTTACTATAGCTGATGTAGAGTGTCAGACGTCCTTGACGGCTGTCACAGTTCACGCAAACAGGTATACGCCACTCAGCTGCCAAAGGTCACTTCCAGTTGCATCTGTCCGTACACGGTAACATCCACAATTCTCGTGCAACAACGACGAAAGTATCCAACTTTCACTTCTGTACCGGGAAACACCGAGCGACTGAGTGACGTCCACAGCGTCCAAACACGGCGCAGGGAATGATGACGGTACGTCAAACATGCTATAGCGTGGTCTTCTCATTTCGTATGTCCTCGCATTTATCCAAAACAATGTTTCCTCGAAAGCGTTTGCGAACAACAAGTCCCTCATGGTAGTCGCCATTTTTACCAAGGGAAGCTACTACATAATGTTGTTGTAGGGGACAGCACTCCCGTGCTAAGCAACGCGGAAATGCCCACCTCAAAACGATTTTATTTTTCACAAAAGCCTGGGAGATCATTTACAGGCGATCATGCAACGATGTGATGTGCATGGGTGACTCTGCGACAATATGAAATGAATGAAAACGGTCCATAAATATGCCCCATAAATCCATGGCCAGCAAGAGACATACATTCTCATGAGCCCCTGCGGATGCAGGGGCTCATGAGAATTTATGCCTGTTGCATTTGGAACAGGCTGGCTGAAGGCCTGTTCTGTCTGAACCAAACAGCTGAAATTCAGCTCTCCGGGATTTTGAAAAGCTGAATCAGTTTCTAGGACTGAAGACTGTCACCCATTTATGTGATTGTGCCTGTTCGCGTGTGTTACACGGACATAAAATTTGATTACATAATAAGAATCTAAGCACTAGGTAATATTTGCTTTGTCGATTACTTCTCATCTTGGTTTTTTTTTTGTGTTGTTGTTGGTTTTTTTTTTTTTTTTTGTATCACAAAAGATAATTACTGTCTGCAAACTTGCTGAGTTCAGTGATAATATCTTCTCCCCAGACCAACTGCTGTTTATGCACATGCAATGCACCCTGCCCAATGCGTACCTCATGCAAGTGCCTGACAGCAACCAACCATACACCAACTGCAAGCTAAAGGGTGCACAAACAAACGAGAGGCAAGTTTCAAAATAATTAGATACAGGGTTGCAACAAATGGGTCCAGCCTTCGCCATACCAATAATCGATACCTTTTTTTTTTTAAAGACCATATAATTATTTTTTATGCCCCCGATCCAAAATACTTAAATGTTATCTAATTTTCCCATTTTGGGGGGTTGGGCGAACTCTCCCCCCCCCCCCCCCCCCCCATGATTGATTATAGGAGGCAGATGAAAGCAAGCTGGCATCATGCACCCTTTTGGCTGGAGCATTAGGCTTCTTTCATCTCATGCTATGGTTATGAGATACAAAATAAATGTTAGGAAACAGATATATGTAATTGGTATTCTAACCACAATATATTTGATTCATAGTTTATCTATGTTGCACTGACAGAAAACCATGTGGGATTTGTTTTTGATCACTTCATATAACAATGTTCTCTATCAGAAAACTGAAATGACTCAACCCGCAAAAATAAATATCAAGGAAATATATCAGTTCACAACAGCAAGAGATATATCTTACTTGATCATTATTTTGTGACAAAAACATTGTTTTCAAATACACTTCAACATATGGCTTATTTGTTTATGTCTGTACTGAGTAAAACTGTCAAAAATGCCTTTCATTGTGTGGCTTCTCTTATGAGTTCACCAAAATTGTCAAGTACATCAATAAGTGTATACATAAATAAAAGCACAATGACCATGATGATATAGTAAAATACAGTTGATTTTTTAATGAAATGAGTACTTCCATTCTCAACAAGACCAAGTAGTTTATGTATCCTGCAGAACCACATAGTCCAGACCAAAATGGTGACTGCGAAGCGTGTGTAATGCAGAGAAGAACTTAACGAAGAAAGAAAGACGCTTCGAAAAGACAGCTACAACACAATTTTATTCATATTATCTAGTAAAGAATTATGTTGTAACTGTCATTTCTAAGCGACTTTCTTTCTTCATAGGGTTCTTCTCTACAGAACAACATACATGTACACTTTTACTTCCAGCACTATATATAACTGTAATGATACATGAGGCAAAAACACAAACAGAACAGAGACAACCATTTTAATTATAAAGAAACAATTTCAGTGATGTCATTGAATCATATGCATGGTATATTTTCCTTATGATGCTGTCTTTCAAACTTGGTCTCTGTGTTTTGGTAAGTGGGGGTGAAATGAGGGGGGGGGGGGGGGAGTATGGAGGGGTGGGATGAGGTGGGGGGGGGGGCAGTTAGGAAGTTGAGAAACAGTTTGTATCATGGTGACTGCTCAGTTTACATGTTGGCGCTGCTGCCAGTTCCAGCTGACAAACACCAGTGCGTCCGTGGTGTGTGAAAAGCAAGATTTTCACTGTATGGACACTGACAGTGTCACATTTCACTCGCATGGGTACACATGCAGGCATATATATATATATATGCTAAATTTTGCTATCCACCAAAATGCTAATATTGCCATGACTCCACAGCAGACAGACAGCCTTCATGGACAGGTCCAACCAGTGAAGAGACAAAAGACTGGCCAGTGTCAAACATGTCACCAAACTGCAGGGGCGTTAGCAGCAACGTTACAGAGAAACTTTGGAACAGCAAAATGCCTGATGCAAGTGCAGAGTGCCCCAGTTTGCTCTCAGAAGGCAGCTGCAAGACAAGAAGCAAAGGTCAGTTAATACATGTAAAGATATACTGTAAACACTGTTCTAGAGGAGTTTACTTGGCTACCAGGTATACGCCAGTATAATCTACTCATCATGAAAACAACCGTAAATAGTTTGCAATGCTGCTTGGTAACATGATATTATATGAATATGTTTTCAGGCCAACATAGCCAAATATTCCCTGGGGGAGACTAAAAGACGCACTCAACCGATGAGCAGCCCCTGGTGACCATATCGTATGTGGGAGTAGAGGTGACACCTTATCAGCGCATCACCAGTGAAGACAATCCGGCCTACTGTTTGTGTGGGAATTGTCTAATAATAATGGACAACAAGAACTACTGAATTTGATCAAGCTGATCGAGTTAACAGAAGAACCAACTTTTCTAAATATTTGTAAGAAGCAGAACAAAGTCAAATTTTGCAGCATCAAAATTTATAGCAGCACATTTGCAAATAAAAATCCCACATTATAATGGCATTCAAAAATTACCAACACTGCATACAGATTTTTTTCAGTTGTGGCATGAGAGCCATATGGGGCCTGGCAACAGAAAACACTGTCGCTCTTGTCAGGTGGCCATAATCAGATGGCGGTTTCCAAGCCCCAATCTAAACTACCTGAGGGCACTATCTGGTTGTGTATGTGTGTGCAACCAACCTCCAAGTCTTTGCTTCTGCTGAAAAACCACATCCACTCGTCACTCACTCTATCATCTGTACTGCGTAGATACTGTAACAAACTGCAGAGCTTTCCATCAGTGAGGCATTGGGGATACACGGCCACAGAGCATTCCTTTATAAGAAAAAAACAGAATGAAAAGAACATTTTCATTTACATTTAAAATTTACTTTCTGTCATGGGTGTGGAGATTGTTTACATCTGTTTGTACAAGTAGTTGGGACATGAATAAATGGACACATGCATGTAATATGATACTCCATATTGTGCACTTTGTACTCTCTACACAAGAAAGTATTAAAGTTGAATGTAAAAGAAAAGTGTTGGACATTCTTTGTTTTCAATACATTTGGACATTCTTCTTCATAAATCGCATACATGTCTGCTTTCTGCTTTCATTTTCCATCCTTGTCATAACTACATACTGTGAACAGTGCACACAAACAGGAATTCGGCACCCGACTTGCCATAACAAAAACTTAGTTTGCATGGTCAGTGTCACAATCCTAAATAGTATATTTATACAAATACATGTACTGTAATGATACTGAAAATGACATGTACAATACTGCACTTGTAACAGAAATTGCACACGTGTGTAACATACTATATGCATGCATATTTCTGTTCTGCTACCTGGTATGCCACAGAGTGCCTGTTGCTAGTCTTGGTATACTGCTTGCATTCTTGGTGGTTGAACTAAGTCAAGGATGGTAAGTATGTTGTGCATTGTGTAGCCTTCGTAGCCAATTGAAGTTTTTTTGGGCCATTTCAACCACATAGATACATTCCCTTGACTAACACTCAATGATGAGACTGAAACATATCTAAACTCTAAGTCAAAATAAGTGCGTAAATAAGACATGATACCTTGATTGTGCCTGGCAAGGAAGCTCGTAATGTGTGGTGATGCTTGATAACAGGCTTTATTCATTGTTTCAAGTGGTGTTTAGCCTTTGGCAGCAGCAAAGAAACTGAAAACAGATGGCCAATGAATAGATAAAGCAAAACCTCAAACTGACAAAAGCACAAAAGTGAAAATACACGAGCAGCAGTTTATACTGAGTAGGTTGTTTCGATGACAGAACAGCGTCATGTGTTTTTGTTCTGCATACACTCAAGGATATATCCTCCATGTAAACACACAGCTCAACTCAACTTCATGCAATTTGCTTGCCTTTGTGCAACACATTAAGGTAATGATCCAATAATATACAAATCTATTTGATACTGGAATAAAAGATACATGCATTACAGAGTGACAAACTGACAGGTAGCTAGCACTAGCTGTTATGAAGACTTGGGAGAATAAAACACCATGGCACCATGATAATTATGTTTACTGTCAACTTGTAAATATACTTACAGTGTGGAGGAAGCAGTCACATATGTAAATCATAACTTACAGTATTGTGACAGCAATATTTCCATGACACTATATGCTACTTTATGTGTGCTGTGATTGGACTTTTACAAGCAAAAATGATTTTGTGAAATCAAGAAGGTGTACCATACTTCAAAATCAAATGCCACAAAACTGATCATCATTACCTGAAAGTAGCAGGAGATTACAGTAGAACTCTGTCGGTGACAACTTATCGGACAGGTCTTGCTGTCTTCAGAAACTCGATGCCAGTCTGTGCATTCACCAGTTCCATGTCACCTGACCTTGTGGCAGCCCTGCTGTCCAGAAAAAAAGCATAAACACAGTAATGGGCAAAATGAAAAAGAAATAAATACACATGTGTGCATGTGGCTTTCTAAAAATGGCTTAGTCACAAAATAGAAGCACATTTGAGTGTCATGATATGGAACAATATAACAATACATATATGATTTACAGTAAGACTCGCAATAGAATATTTTTATATACAAACATAATATTATAAGTTTTTGTCACTCATATTTCTCCTGTTCCTAAGCCTGTGGTTTCAGGAAAAGGAGTGCATGCTGAATATGAGAAATACATCATGTGTCAGTGGCAACTAAGCCAACTTACAATAGCCCACGCTGATTGCGAGTTTCATAATGAATTATGTACATACATGTATTGCTCTATTTCATCACACTGAAATGTGCTGTTTTTGTGAACAAATATGTTTTAGGTTGATCCTAGTTGTATATTGTATCCTTATCTATACCTGTTTATTATATTCTCATCCAGACAATTGCTGATGTTGTCTTTTATACAGAGAGCAGCTGTACATTTGTTTTCATTCAGACATGCATCTGAACACTTTGTTTGTGTTCAGACAACTGCAGGCATATTTTGTTTTTTTTATTCAGAGAGCTGTATATTTAATTCTATTCAGACAGCTGTACATTTTGTTCTAAATATAAGCCAGTTGTACACTGTGTCCCAAGCCACACACACACACATGTACACACACACACACACACACACACACACACAAAGTTCACAATTTACCTTGCCATTGCCAATGCGATTATATGTTATGTCTTGTGATGGGATTGGGTGGTGTTCCATTACTGATGCACCTTCACTTTGTACTAGCTTCACAAATGTATCCACAGAAATAACACACTGCTTGCTGCTCTGTGAGCTCATTTGGTGTGGCACTGAAAAATAATCAAATGACTGGTATTTGTATAGTTATGTAATACACACAAGGGTTTTGTACTAGAAAACGCTGTGGCGTTCTGAAGATATTTACACAAAAACAACCGCCATCAACCCCCAAAACAAATCGCAACTAAGAGTGGAAACTTCTGAATTTACATCAAACCTGAGCTCAGAATATATCGCATATTTCATTTATGTATATAACACAAATATGTGTAATAGCAAAGTGCCCAGAAAATATTACAATTATTTATAAAAGAGAGAAAATTTAAAGAACAGTTACAAGCTGTTATGCTGTAGTGACCGAGTAACTACGGAAGAGACGAACAGTGAGGCTTAGATTACCAATCTATTCTTCGTCTTGTTCATCGATGTATTCTGCCAACTTCTCAGCACTGTGGTCTGCAGTTATTTCCTCAGTCATCACTTCCTCCGAAATTATTGTCCTGTACGCCAGGACACACATAACATTACGATCGCTATAGGTCTACCTGTTGTTGACAAGGAAGTGGGCATTAGAGTGGTGTCCCCTGTAATATACATATTTACGAGTAGCTTCCCTTTGTAAACACGACGTCAACTACATTCGGCATGGGTGTTTGTTGTTGTTGGAAATATACTTGCCAACACAAGTAATATTTGTACAAGAAACGTGAAAAGACGACGCCATATCATGTTGGACTTACCGCCACCATTCGCTGGACCAGTTTTTGGACGTCGGCTCGGCCGTACCTCCCCCTGGCAGTTGGCAAAAGTGAAAGTTGGATATTCTTCGTAGTTGCACGGGAATTGGATGTTACCATGCACGGACAGATGCAACTGGAAGTGACCTTAGGCAGCTGGGTGGTGTATACCTGTTTGCGTGAACTGTGACAGCCGTCAGGGACGTCTGACACTCTACAGCAGCTATAGTAACGTGCGTGTTCGGGGACCCCATCTAACGGGGCCCTGTCAGGGTTGCACTGACTTTCTGTGTCAGGTAGGGACTTTGACTTTTTTTTTTCGCTGTCCTCTACACACTAATTGCTGAACCAGGACCTTTAAAGCGGTCACCAGCATAGCAGGCTTTGACTGCTAACTATAGCCAGTATAACGAGTTATGAATGCTATTTGCGTCAACTATGCTCTTATAGTCCCTTCTGTTTATTGAAGGGACTTTTTAGGATGGGTTGCGGTGGGGTGAATTTAATGGCATGTCCATGATGTCAAAGGCGGGCAGGCCTAAACCTCTGACAACTGAAATAACAAGATAAAAATTATTGCATGTATAGTTACGCTAACCTAGCAGCTGAAAGTACATTTGGCGTGAAAGGCCGTGTGTATGTGTGTGTGTGTGTGTGTGTGTGTGTGTGTGTGTGTGTGTGTGTGTGTGTGCGTGCGTGCGTGTGTCTGTGTGTGTGTATGTGTGTGTGTGTGTGTGTGTGTGTGTGTGTGTGTGTGTGTGTGTGTGTGTGTGTGTGTGTGTGTGTGTGTGTAGACACGAAAATCTCAGATATTGCTTACAATTTTGGATATAGCTGGTTTTCTGAAGGACATCGGATGAGTTCGTAAGCCAGCTTTGTACCTCTTCAGCTTTTGGAATAACAATTAAATCATTTTTGCAAGTTTTGGACCCACTATATACTCCCATCAAACAGTCAGCCCTGGAGGATGCTGCGTGCCTTTCGGATGAGTGACGTGAAACATCAATTTCGTCATTGTGTACACGGCATCGTGAGACTAGCGATGCCATGACATCATTTTGCCGCTCGTGCTATTTTTCTTCAGAATTCCTGTCGCTATTCCATCCCACACCGCGTACAAATGGCGGGAAGCGCCGCGTGTCTGTCTTTATTTGTGTGTGCCAGCGTGTGTGTTGATCAGAGGTTGGCTTAGAGAGAATGAAAATGTATCAAAAGTATAAGCTTACAAATACGAACAATTGTGAATGTTCCTAAAAGAAAAACGCACGTGAGCTCTAAACAATACGGTAGACTTTGGGATGAAATCCTCATCTTGTTTCGTTTCTTGCGAGGAAGAATTTCAAGCGGAGGATTAGAATCGCTCGAGTCTACATCATCATGCCGGGGTTGGAAAATTGCGTTAGCAGTATAGTCATCTTCGTCGGACAGATCTTCGGGCATCGACTGGTTCCGATCTGCATGGACCTCGGTGTGCGCATTTTTAGCCAATGAGAAAATAGAAGAAAAGAAATTGCCGCAGCGCGGTCCTGTTGCTAGGTCCCACAATCTTTCCCGTAACTAAGCAAGGAAATGGCGAAGTGCGATACTGTTTGCGTGTATACATTTCACTGAAATGGTCAGGCATTGCCATTGGGGTACCTCTAATCCGGACGAAAGGTACCCTGAAACCATCAAAGAAAAGCTTTTGGCTTTTTTGTCTTCCCAAAACCAACGCGATAGGCTGAATAAAACTGAACTTGCTGTAGACCGCCGCACAATGATCCACTCAACATCGGGATACTACCTCTTTATAGGACAAGTGCAAACGCACAGCTGTTTGTATGCGATAAGTGTCATTTTTCCAGTTTGTTCTGAAACTAGTGACAATTCACGTGCGGAAGTGGTACGTAAGTCAGCGATCGGGTTACCACGGCCGGACCGTACTGTAGGCCTACTGCTCAATAAAGTGGAAGCACTCGCTATCATGCAGTACCGCTACACTGATCTGCACACTTGGATGAATGTGTGTGTGTGTGTTTGTGTGTGTGTGTGTGTGTGTGTGTGTGTGTGCGTGCGTGCGTGTGTGTGTGTACGTGTGTGTGTGTGTGTGTGTGTGTGTGTGTGTGTGTGTGTGTGTGTGTGATTTTATATATGGAATTAACTCTCCAGAAGCATCGTACCCAAAGGTTTATGTCCTTAGTTTCTTCAGTCTGCACTCTCTCACTCATTGTAACAAATCACGACAAGCACAAAGACACATCACTCCTCCAGTAACACACATTTCATAAGATCTCTTTATGATGAGCATATATTCATGAAACGTGTTTCTTCTCAGCATTTTGGGATGGGGAACCCAGTGAGCAAGTATATCTTAGTGTATATATGCTGACAATAAAAGCAGAAGTGCATACCTAACATTTCGCTTACACTCTGTGATGACATTTCACTTTCCAAGGTAGGCTTTCATTGTTCTTGGTAGAAAGCTGACAGAGTGTGAAACAGTGATACCATGAATGGAATGTCTGGTGTGATTTGCGATACATTTACATACCTTTGGGTGAAAACAATAACCTGTGATATTTATCTGGCCTTGCACCTGTGTATAGTAGGAAGTTGATTTCTTCAGTCGCACACTGGTGTTGGTAGCTAATTTCACACAAAATACTGGTAACTGACATGCCTCGAGTATGGTGGAATTTCTGGATGCGGGTGTTGCATTTGACTTTGTTTATGCCTGTCTGGCCACTGTCGTACACTTTGAACTGCTCTTAGAAAAAGAAACTGTGGATAACCACAATGCTGCGCTTGTGCAGTTGTCCGTCAGGAAGTACTTGTAAATATTTACTCTTGGCAGTGTCCTCATGTCGTTTACATAAAATGTGGCTGCAGCTGAGAAATAAATGTGTGAAAAGATTCTGTCAAGACATTTGTCAGGAACGTTTGCTTTTCTGTTTAGATCTATGTGGAAGTTTCATGTTGCAAATTTCTGTTGTTATTGTGTTTTTGTTTGTTTGTTTTTTTTTCCCCTCTACCCAGTGATTATAATTGGTCAGTTCTCTGTTCTTTCCTCACGTTTCTCAGGATTTGGACACTAACTGTTCAAGTAAAGGCAATCCAATTCTTGCGGGAGATCAACTGGAGACCTCGCTGTGACACACATGTCAGCGATCCTGTTGATTCCCTGGCATTGGCTCTCTTTTCAGTCTCCTGATCTGTGGACAAATATTGAGTACAGTTTTAAAAATACGTTTGACGTTTTAAGTTAATCATATACATACACTGTCTATAAATTTGTTAATTTCTCTTTCAGGGATTTCACCATTAGATTACCTGGCCATGGCTGAAAAGTGCAAATTCTGAAATAGCAAATTAGAAGATAAAGATAGACCTGCTGGAGGAGGAGATCAGATAAAAAATTTGACAAATCTGAATGACCTCATCTCAAAGTTGCAAAGTACTAGGTGTGCAGACGCGACCAACAGAAGAAGAAGTATTTGGAGTGGACTTTGTGAGAAAAAAGGAGAACAACTAAACAACCTGTTCTAGTTCTACACGGCATTAATATGTTTGGTTTTGGGCTTTTGTGTCATTTTCGTTGCCAAATCAGTGGTCAATCTTTTAAGCACATGTATAGTGAAAAAGGGAAGACTTTCAGCACCTACAACCACACGATAGACTGTTTCATTGAGAAATGATTGAGAAAATGTGAAGACTTCATAATAAAGTGAAAATGAAGGTTACAAAGTAAAGTAGGTAATAGCACTGTCAGGGGAGAGAAGTGTGCATGATCGACCAGTGATCTTTCTTTCCTATCTCTTTTTTGTGTGTGTGCTTTGGCCACAGTAGATCTATGATCAATGGTCGATCATGCACACTTCTCTCCCCTGACAGTGCTATTACCTACTTTACTTTGTAACCTTCCTAAAATATTAGCACTGGCAGTCTCCTCTTTTCTTTTCAAAGTGAAAATGAGTTTTAAATCTAGTATTTCTGTGCTATCAAAGTGTATCACTGTCACTGTGAATCAGCCATTCATGACCTGAACCATTATTTCTCCTTGTGTTTTGGCATGTCAACCTCTCCTATTTCAGAATAAAATACAATTTACCAGTTTTTAAAAGTTTTGCTTTTATTTTAGGTAATGTTTACTTCTTGCTTATGTTGATGTGGGATGTTATGGGCCTTTTCGTCCGCTTCTCCAATGGCCTGGTTAGCACAGCATGGTTGTATTATTGGGACAGATGCGATCTTGGTGAATTAGACCATAAGCTAGGAAAGTCTACCGTGCACCCCCCCCCCCCCAGTACTCAATAAGATGGGTTTCAAAGTGTTCCTTAGTATGTCCTGAGATGTTTAAGGCATGTTCCCCGAAAATCCTTAAAAACACACCAGAGATATAGCCGATGGCGCAAGGGTACCCCCATTCATGCTAAAATGAGGTTGAGAAACATTTTCCTCTAAATAAATCAGAATTCATTCCAGAAGCCCAAGTCAGGCAATATTATGTCAAGGCACACCTTCTGCAGCCTCTGCAAAAAATAGAATGAAATAATATTGAATCTCCGGCTCACAGTGAAGGTATTTGTGCACCCAGTAAACGACCATTTCTGCGAAATCGCAAAAAAAAGACAAAAATAATGTGTCAGATGCCATCAGACATTTTCTATAGCACTGACAGTCCATTTTCAGGTTTACATCATTAAAACAGGATGTCACAATTATTATAAACGTGACTAGGTGATGCTGTGATTACTGTGAGTGCCACAGTGGTTGATTTTGTATCTCTACCCCCAAGTTGTAAAAATACACAAAATTAATTAGAAAAAATTGCTTAAGTTATTCCATTTTATTTTGACCTCTCTTTACCTATTACGTTTCAATAATGTGAGCATAAAGTGCAAGAAAATAAGGAAAGTCGGCATCCTTTACAGTATGTTCGTGGTGAATGATAGCTTTTTCCCATTTAAAATTGCCGAATTGGGAAACATACGTTCTTTCTGATGCCCTCAGAAATTTTGTATACAACTGATAGGTCTTTTTTACGTTTTATTGTTTAGGATAGAGTACCACAGTTACTCCCAACCTGATTTTATGATGCTGTGATGCATTTAGGGGCCACAGTGGCTGAATCTGCTGCCCTACCCCCATTTTACCTGTACGCAAAGGAACGAAAAAATGATCATAACAATTGCTCCTCGGATTAAATATTTTTGTTGCCAGTTTTCTTAACAAAATATGCATATTGAGCATAAACATTTGTGATCATTTCATTAATTTCAATGTGACCCATCAATTTAATTGTAATTCTTTTTATTTAAGGCATGCTTAACAGGGGCTGCCGCTGAAGCTTCTACCGTCTGCACATTCAGCACTCTTGTCAAACTCGGGGAGATGTTGTGTCTGATGCTGTTTTTGGTCTACATTAATGACATCAGTACAACAGTACCAAGGTTCGTCTTGAACATCCTCCATGCGGATGACTTTGCAGTGTGGAGTGCAGCAGAACATAAAGAAATAGCATCCTCCAGAATCCAGGATGTTGCCAATAGAGTCAGCAGCTGGACTGAAAGAGGCCACTCAAACTGAGCTAGACCATCTCTTTCAATCAGACGGAAAAGGTCACCTCAAAACTGGAGACCTTCCAGTACCAAAGACAGACAGGCCAACGTTACTGGCAACAAATAAATTACTGGATTCACGTGGAGGCCTCACATTGAAGCCATGGAAGCTAGAGCTGCAAAAAAAAACGTCTCTGATGAAGAAACTGGTGGGGACCACATTGGCGCAAATTACAACATCCTGGCACAAGCAAACACCTGCTCGGTCAGACCAGTTGTGCGGTACCAAGATACATCGACAACATGAAACACTGCCTGCAAAACCCAAAAAGCCAGGCTTGACAAGATGCAGAACATGGGTCATTCTCATGATGCAGTGACATTCTTAGAGCCATCTAGAGCACCCCAATTTAGGAAATATAGGACATTGGAGCCACTGGAATGCAGAACAGCACACATGATGAAGAGACTTACTAAACACCGACAGCATGGGAGACTACAGGAGCAGACCAAGAATCGTCAGAAATGCCCAAATCTGAACCGCCAACTGAAGGTCCTGCAAAGGGCTAACACTAACGTCCTGGAACCAAGCCCAAACATGTGTGAATAGCTTCCTTCAGATACGTGGGCATTTCGAAAGAGCCTTCAAGACAACATAAACAATGTTCCAGGACTCTTTGGCAAAGGTCGCGGCACTGCACAAAGCCATCTTGCTGGAGGTTGTGCACAAGCGCTACCCTCACAGCAGCTGTGATACCACACAAGATGCCATGCGCAATGAAGGAAGTGGCGTGTTCATCTGTTGTGCAGACCGCACTACCACCTCCCTCTCCTTACCAGCTGGCGGCAGCAGCTCCAACTATCGTACAGATCTGCAGGTGCTCAACACAGCAGCAGAGCACTAGCTAGGGAAAGCCAGCAGCTTGATCCACTGATCTCACCAGGAAGCCTCAAGATAGACTGGATGCCCTGTCCACAAAATAGTGCTGCAGTGGATTCCTGTGCATTCTGGACTAGCTGGGAATGGAGACACTACAACAATAAAGTGATTGGCAACAGCAGAATGGCGGCTGCAGCCCGTGGGCAGATGACATCAACAAGCTGAACAGAGAGAGCGCAGGCCACCATCTTCCATCTACGCACTGATTACTCTGGACTGGGTCCATACAGAAAAGCAGGAACGTTTCACAAACCCAGACTGAAGCCTGAAGGTTTACACACTTTAATCAGATCACTCTGTATCAGCAATTATTTGAAGCTTTCGTGCCTAATGCATGAAGAGATTCCAAATAAAAGAACGCTTAGCGAATGGCAGACTTCGGTAGAAGCGTAAACAACCAATCAGAATGTTCGGCAGAAAGGCCATGCAGTCACTTTATGATCAGAGCTAAATAGAGATCACTTGCAAAAAGCGTCAGCATGATCGTTCACAATGGAATAGTCACAAACTGGGGGAGAAAAAAAAAGAAGTAGACACAAGTTTGCCAGCACGTTGTCATTTTTTACAAACTTTTACAGACTTTAAGGAAAAGGACTGAAATTGACAGACTTTCCAGGGCCCTGAAAAAGCCTTGTCATTTTTTAACAACTTTCACAAATGTTCACAGACCGTAAGGACCCTGCTGGACTCACCTCGTGAGACTGCTTCATGTGGAAACAGCCCTATGCGAATTTGGCGTAGAAAATCAGTCTCCTTAGCACATTCTCCAAACATGTCCATACAGAGAAGCGGTCTGCTGGCAGTTCTGACCAGAAGACACGCCCCTGTACACCAAACTCTGGAAACATGCTGCCTAGCTCTTGACAGCTCACTTATTGGCCGCCAGAACAATATAAGATTTAAAGATGGCCATCAAAATATTGAATGTTGCAGAAGGTGGAAGTGGAGATCTTGTGGTCGACATGTGGAAACTAAGTATTTTTGATAACATTATTTTGGCTATTAGGAACCATGAAACTTTATTACGCATATTCATATTTACACATTCCTAGATGAAAACAAATGAAAGGGAAAGGGGAGACCTTACTAGACCTGCCTTACGCTAGGTAAAATATCACCTAAAAGACCAGCCAGTTAAAAATAGTTACAATTAAATTGATGGGTTACATTGAAATTAATGAAATGATCACAACTTTTTATGCTCAATATGCATATTTTTTTTAAAAACCTGGCAACAAAAAATATTTAAACAGAGGAGTATGACGTAAGCAATTTTATAATTATTTTGCGTAACTTTGCGTAGTGGTAAAATGGGGGTAGAGCAGCAGATTCAGCCACTGTGACCCCTAAATGCATCATAGCATCACAAAATCAGGTTGGGAGTAACTGTGGTACTCTATCCTAACCAATAAAACCTAACAAAGACCTATCGGTTGTATACAAAATTTCTGAGGGCACCAGAAACAATGTACATTTCCCAATTCGGCAATTTTAAATGGGAAAAAGCTATCATTCACCACGAATGTACCGTAAAGGATGCCGACTTTCCTTATTTTCTTGCTCTTTATGTTCACATTATTGAAACTTAATAGGTAAAGAGAGGTCAAAATGAAATGGAATAACTTTAGTAATTTTTTCTAATTAATTTTGTGTATTTTTACAACTTGGGGGTAGGGATACACATTCAACCACTGTGGCACTCACAGTGATCACAGCATCACCTAGTCAAGTTTATAATAATTGTGACATCCTGTTTTAATGACGTAAGCCTGAAAATAGACTGTCAGTGCTATTGAAAATGTTTGAAGGCATCCGACACATTATTTTTGTCTTTTTTTGCGATTTCACGGAAATGGTCGTTTACTGGATGCACAAATACCTTCACTGTGAGCCAGAGATTCAATATGTTTTCATTCTGTTTTTCGCAGAGGCTGCAGAAGGTGTGCCTTGACATAATATTGCCTGATTTGAGCTTCTGGAATGAATTCTGATTTATTTAGAGGAAAATGTTTATCAACCTCATTTTAGCACCTGCGAAGAGCGTGAATGGGGGTACCCTTGCGCCATCGGCTATATCTCTGGTGTGTTCCTAAGGATTTTCGGGGAACATGGCTTAAACATCTCAGAACATACTAAGGAACACTTTGAACCCCATCTTATTGAGTACTGGGTGGGGGGGGGGGGGGGTGTGCACGGTATACCTTCCTAGCTTGTGGACTAAATTTAGATTTTACTGCTCCACAGGCTTGTTGCATGCCGCTGCAGCTCATTCGATTGAGTCGAACAATTTTGCTGACTTCAAATACTGACGAGTTTTCTGGAGCCCAATGACATGAGAACAGTGACCATTCAACTTGAAATACAGATCATACAAGCATGGTTATATATTCTCTCTCTCTCTCTCTCTCTCTCTCTCTCTCTCTCTCTCTCTCTCTCTCTCTCTCTCTCTCTCTCTCTCTCTCTCTCTCTCTCTCTCTCTCACTCACTCACTCTCACTCACTCTCACTCACTCTCTCTCACTCTCTCTCACTCACTCTCACTCACACTCTCTCACTCACTCTCACTCACTCTCTCTCATTCTCTCTCACTCACTCTCACTCTCTCTCACTCACACTCTCTCTCACTCTCACACACTCTCACACACACTCTCTCACACACTCTCACACACACTCTCACACACACACTCTCTCACACACACTCTCTCACACACTCTCTCTCACACACTCTCTCTCACTCTCACACTCTCTCTCACTCTCACACACTCTCTCACTCTCACACACTCTCTCACTCTTACACACTCTCACACACACACTCTCTCACACACACTCTCTCACACACAATCTCTCACACACTCTCTCTCACACACTCTCTCTCACTCTCACACACTCTCTCACTCTCACACACTCACTCACTCTCACACACTCACTCACTCTCACACACTCACTCACTCTCACACACTCACACACTCTCACACACTCACACACTCCCACACTCACTCACACACTCACTCACTCACACACACACTCACACACACACACACTCACACACACACACACTCTCACACACACTCTCTCACACACACTCTCACACAAACTCTCACACACACTCTCACACACACTCTCACACACACTCTCACACACACTCTCACACACACTCTCACCCACTCACTCTCTCTCACCCACTCACTCACTCTCACCCACTCACTCACTCTCACCCACTCACTCTCACCCACTCACTCACTCTCACCCAATCACTCACTCTCACCCACTCACACACTCACACACACACACACACACTCACACACACAAACACTCACACACACACACACACACTCACACAAACACTCACACACACACACACACT
>BTPG01000001.1:151080279-151117779 GCA_036245525.1 Semisulcospira habei
AGACCCTTACTGAGCTAGCTAACTCGACTGACTGACCGTACTATCCTTCTGCTACCTCGCAGTTTAACTTTACTTCTGAACACTGTTCGGTTAAAGCTACTTGACGAAAGCGTGCAACCGCTGTAATCGCTCACCGTTAAGCTAGCTGCACGGGCTTTACGCTTACAGTACATTTATCAACTTTTCTAACCTAAGGCTATTTACAGAGGTCGGCGACCTCGATTTATTACAAAAAAAAAAACGACTTGGGAAAAATAAAAAAAACATGTCACATCCGTTACGTGACATACCCCCCTCCCAGATCAAACACCCGGGTTTGATTCCTGTATGACTGTCCCAATACTGCTTCCACATTTACGGTTTCTACCATCCTGTCCTACTCAAAAAGTCAGCAGGAACATTTCCTTTACCGGCTATGCTTTCCACTCTAATGGAAAATGGCTGCAACTGCAAAGCCCACCTCATCAGTCGACTGTTTGTGGATTTAGCTTGTTGCAAGTACTGCAATGGTCTATGGTCCGTCTGTACGACGAATGTCCTACCATACAGATACTGACGGAATTTTTGAATTCCCCACACGATTGCAAGACATTCCTTTTCGATGGTGGAGTAGTTACGTTCTGCTTTGGACAGTTTCTTGCTCGCGCATGCAACAGGCTGTAAACCGCTACCATGGTCCTGACATAATACGGCTCCTACACCCCCTTCGGACGCATCTGTCTGCAACACGAAGAGACGATCAAAGTCTGGCAATGAGCACACAGGACCCGAACACAGTCGCGCCTTCAGCGTCTCAAATGCTGTCTCACATGCATCGTTCCAACCGATCTGTCCAGTCTTCCCTCCCTTGGTCAGGTCGGTTAGTGGGGCTGCTATGGCTGCAAAGTTAGGAACGAACCGGCGGTAATAATTTACCAACCCAAGAAACGATCTCACTTGTTTCTTTGTTTGTGGTCGCGGTGCTTCTTTTATCCGCTGCATCTTGTCTCCCTCTGGTTTTATCTGACCGTTACCCACTGTATGCCCCAGATATTCCAATAGCTTGAACCCCAAGTAACACTTTGTAGGTCTGGCCGCCAACTGGACCTCTCTTAACCTACAAAAGAGCTGGGCAATACATTGTAAGTGACGTTCTTTAGTGGAGGAAGCAATCATGACATCGTCCATGAAATTGCTAACTTCTGTCAATCGCAAAGGTTCTAGTAACCTCCTCATCATTAGGGAAAAGATTGCCCCTGCCGTCTTTAAACCGAAAGGCATTACCTTCCACTGAAATTGCCCTGCCGGTGTGGTGAAGGCAGTTTTCGGTTTGTCGCTCTCTAACATGGGTACCTGCCAGTAGCCTTTAGCTAGGTCTAACTTACTCAAGTACTTAGCCTTGGACAGTAAGGAAAATAGGTACTCTACGTCAGGCATTGGCTCAGCATCGAACACGACCTTTTGATTCAGTTTTCTAAAATCCACACAAAACCTAACAGCGCCATCTTTCTTCTTCACCAATACGATCGGTGAGCTGTATGGGGAATTAGCTCTCTCGATTACTCCCATTTCTAGCATAGCATCTACTTCGGCTTTGACTACTTCTAGTTGAGAAAGAGGTAGGGGGTATTGCTTCGTTCTCACCGGCACTTCATCAGTCAAACGAATTTCACACGAGTCTAGTGTCGTCCTCAACGGATAATCTGTCAAAATATCCTTAAACTGGACAGTCAGAGCTTCTATACTAGAATGGACCTCTGGACAGTTAGGATCAAGATGGACGTCAGAGGGTCCTTCAGACGCTACTAAAGGAATGGTAGGTACTTCCTTTACCACCATGAATACCTCTCCCCCCTCATCTTCGTCCTCCTCATCTATCACTACTATAGCTACTGACACTCGTTCTTGGAACTTTTTCAACAGATTTGCATGGTACAGTTTATTTTTACTGCCCACCCGTACCCTGTAGTCACACTCTCCGACTCTCTCTAGAACTTCGAATGGCCCCTGCCAAGCCATCTCCAGCTTGTTGTGTTTAACTGGAAGTAACAACAAAACCTTGTCTCCTGCACTAAAACTGTGTGGTTTGCCTCTGCGGTCAAAGTGCTGTTTCTGCTTTTTCGAAGCTAGCTTCAAATTCTGTTGCGCTAACCTGCACGTCTCTTCAATGCGATTCCGCAAATCTACTACGTACTGGCTTGCATCTCTCACCTCTTCTCCCATCTGCTCTTTCGTCCACAGATCCCGTAGAACTGACATGGGCCCCCTTACAGTCTTGCCGTACAATAACTCGAACGGCGCGAACCCCGTCGATTCCTGAGGAACCTCCCTGTACGCAAACAGCAATGAGGGAATGTATCTGTCCCAACATCGAGGTTGCTCGCTAGCTAACTTCTTCAACATGGACACCAAGGTACCGTTGAAACGTTCTACTAGGCCATTTTGCCTGCGGATGGTAAGGAGTAGTACACTTGCCTTGTATGCACAGCAAACGGTTGACTTCAGACATCACTTGTGAGGTGAACTGGGACCCTTGGTCGGTGAGTACCTCCCTCGGAATTCCCACCCTAGACCAGATCTCTAACAATGCCTCAGCGACCCTTTCTGCTTCGATCCCCTTTAAAGGTACTGCCTCGGGGTATGAGTGGTGTAATCGACGGTCACGAGAATGAACTGGTTTCCTTTGTCGGAAGCTGGAGCAATAGGCCCCACAATGTCTACCGCTACTCTCTGAAATGGTTCTTCTACTAGCGGAAGCTGTTGCATAGGAACCCGTGGTACTCTCCCTCTTGGTACTACTTTCTGACATTGTTCGCACGACTCACAGTACCTGCGAACTTGAGCACACAGCCCCGGCCAATAGAAAGTACCCCAAATGCGTTCCCGGGTTCTCTTGCCTCCCAAATGCCCCCCCCCCCCCCCCCATCGGTGGGTCATGCGCTAAACGCATTACAGTCTCCCTCAAAGGCTTCGGGACGACTAACTGGGACATTTGGCTGCCAACTTTGCTATAGACCCGATACAGAATTCCCTTCCTCCTGCAAAATTCTATCAGACTTTTCCCTGACGGAATTGCTCAGCCCTCTTCGGCCAACTTTCTAGCGCGAGCTAGAGTTTCGTCCTGGTTTTGCCACTCTATCAGTTGGGTAGGAGTCACATTGAGATCGGCCTGCTTAACGACTTTAAGCGCGCTCTCTCCCTCCTTTTCCCTCTGAATCTGAGCTCGAGTTTGGACCGCTGCTGCCATAGCACACTCACTGGCATCGATGGATACGGGACTACGTTTCCCATCTGAAAACGTCACCCAGTTTCCTAGGATTACGTCCGGTCCCATGCGCTCCATTACGATAAGTTCGATCGTCCCTCGCACAAATGGTGAATCGATTTCAACCCATGCAGTCTGATACTTATCGGACTTAGCATGGTCGACGGGATTGACGTCGATGAACCGACCTGTAAAATCCCTGGGTTCTATCCACTTGGCGGCGATCGCACTCATATCTGCGCCGGTATCACGCATGATACGAACTTCTTTTCCCTTGGCTAATCCCTTATTCCACGGGTCGTAGGGCCGGATCGTCCGCATCCCTACGGTCGCGGGCTCTGTCATTACGGCTACTATCTCAGGGGCAATGGTGACTTGGTTAACTGACGCCTTACTCTGACAGTTCCTTGCTAAGTGCCCTGGCTTGTTACACTTAAAACACAGCCGTTCACCAGTCCCCCTGCCTGAACTAGCTGGTTCTGCCCTATGTTCTGCTTTGGTCTCAGGGGGTTTATTCGACCCTTTGTCCCTCTTGAACGGCGGACGAATCGGCCCCCCACCCAATGGACGCGAGACTGCCCGTTTGGTGTCGAGATGGAGCTGTGCCAGCTCCGCGGCCTCTTCACCATTTCTGGGACGTTTTTCCCTAACGAACATTTCAAGGTCTGCATTCATAATAGCATAAAGTTGCTCAGAGAGAAACATGTCTAGCACTTGTTCTACGTCCTCTATGCTCTTATGGGCCAAAGTGAACCAGCGCTTGACCGAGGTCTTTAACCTAACGAACAACTGGGGAAACGTTTCGGGACCTTCCTTTCTGGCTTCGCGAAACTGGCGTCTGTAATATTCAGCGTCACGCCTGAATCTTCTCAGTAAGGTCTCCCTCACCACCTCAAAATCTTTCCCTTGCTCTACGGTCAGCCTAAGGTATGCATCACGGACCTCCCCCTGCAATAGAGGTGCTAACCTGATCCCCATACCTCTCTCGGCCACCCCTGGGTTTCGGCTACTCTCTCAAAGAGCTGAAGGTAAGATTCCACATCTTCCCTATCCTCTAACGGACGCATCTTGAGCGAGTAATGCTGACTAGTCTCCGTAACTGACTTCTTTTCCGATGCTGCTAACTGTAATTTAAGCCGCGTTTCGGCCGCGACGAGCTCTTCTTTCCGTGCTTGTTCCGCGGCAGCTAGCTTACGTTCGGTTATCCGCTCAGCCGCCTCACGGTCCATCTGGAGCGGTCTCTCTAACGCCCTACGCTCTAGGTCACGTTCCCGTTTTTCTCCCTCTCTCCTAACTTCGGACAGGATGAACTGGGTTAGGGCTCCCCCACTAAGTCCTAGGCCCTCTCCTAGCACTTTATACTGCTCATATGGGTTTACCCCCACCCCTAACCCCTCTTTACCTCCCTGATCCCTACTGGGTGTCAGTCCTGCTGCAGTGAGAGTACGGGTAAGGGTACTCACCACTGTTTCCTTCCCAGAGGGAGTGGCCAAAGTGGCTCTTTCTCCTGGACCCTCATCCTCTGCACCACTACTTTCGGACCCATGGTCGTGCCCCGACGTGGCACCGTGCCCAGTACGGGTGGCCCTGGTTTCCCGTTTAGGGGGCATCCTGATGTGGGTGTCACGGAGGGCAGTGACGACAACTGCTCCCCAGCAGGACCCCTGACACTAAGAAAAATAAAACAAATAAATACACAGAATACAAACAACGAATGAAGACTAGACAGTGACAGGAGCCGAAGGGTCCTCACTACTCGGTACCTGAGTAATGAGAGGCAACCACTCACGCCACCCCCCGTTTATGCGTACTGCACTCACTGGCCGTGGCTCCTGGCGCAATACGCCCCCACTCCCGCCAACCGCCCGCTAAATCTTACTCGTATCACAACACATAAACGATCACTGGCGCACAAAAATACCCTAATCTACCTAGCGACCTAAACAGTTACCTCCCCCTAATTCATATCCCACCGCTGCCACCAAATATGTCACGACACGCCTGACAGTCAGGGTACCGTGGACAATATAAGTGTTAACACTCGAGAAACCCACCGACTCTAAATAAATCACACAACACCAGTGATAAACAACAATCGACTCTTTTACTTCTCACACTTACTCTAACACCACCCCAACCCACTAATGCCTCACACCCTCACACATACACACACATGCACTCATATAACATATTAACACATGAAAATGATTAATTGACAGATGAAAATTGACCATGGCTATGCAAGGCGGGTACTTTGTTTCTGTACAGTGTCCTCTCTGTCCCACACTAGACAGGGTGGCTCGTAATGTAATATTACTACCAATACCCCGAAGAGCACTGTTGCCGCGCTTGCCCACTCTGCACCGGTACAGGAACGGTGGAGCTTGACTCAGGATTCCGGAGTACTTGCTCTGGCGATACTGCTGCTGTCGCCCCTCGAACGTCTGCGACCGACGCGCAGAACGTTGAATCAGCCTGCTGTAGCCCAACGTCAAAGCACTTGCCAAACAGGACTGGTTAGCGAAGGCATTCCAGCTCCTGACAAAGGCCACCGCGCAAACGATGGTACAGCTCCTGATGATGCGTCACCGTTGATGATCATGGAAGATGAAGAAATCGAAGAAGTCGAAGAACTCGAAGAGATCCGAGAAGTGCACTAAAAAAGGCGTACTGTCAGTCAAAGTGCCAATACACAGTTAATTCTGGAATAACACGCATTTCCTGCATTTATTCACAAACCATGTGAGTTGTGTCTCTCATCTCACCCTGTAGGAGTTATCTTCCTGCTGGTACCCTAATACCCGCCTTGGCCATATGAAATAATATAAGATCATGATAAAAATAATTTCTATGTACATTTAATATTCATCATGTCTACATTATTTTATTATACTAACATTAATCTAACACAACTGCTTTTGTATAATAAAATCACCACTGCTCAAAAAAACAACATTATCAAAATATTCACACGTACATACAAATATATGAAATAATCACCAATAACCACTCCACATGACAATCTTATTAAATTACATCTAGGACCTAATACAAATATATATATTTGGAAAAAAATCCACTTTAATTAATTTTATTAATAGAACCAAAAAAAACCCGCACTTGGCCCTTTAAATATACGCACTCGGCGACAACCGAATATAAATAAATAAATCCGAAACTCACTGCATTACAACCCAACCTAACAACATGGTTAAAAACTTGATTAAAACATCACTGAAAAAATAGATGAACACACTCTTCCAAACTTATGTACACATTTACACACCCGAGAGTACAGCAGCTCACTGAGTAAATAGCATGAATATTTACCTTTCACTTGCGAGTCCTCCGACAGGACGAGACAAACAAGACGAACACGAACCGGAGGAGTCTTCTGTCGAGCAGCAGCCGTCGTCACTTGGTCTCTCGGACACCCAAAACCAGGAGCACTGGCAGTGGTATTGCAGGGAGGGTAACACAACCCTCACACAGCTTGTCAAGGGCTCCAAACAAGGCCGCACCCTGACCCAGACCCTCACTGAGCTAGCTAACTCGACTGACTGACCGTACTATCCTTCTGCTACCTCGCAGTTTAACTTTACTTCTGAACCGGACACTGTTCGGTTAAAGCTACTTGACGAAAGCGTGCAACCGCTGTAATCGCTCACCGTTAAGCTAGCTGCACGGGCTTTACGCTTACAGTACATTATCAACTTTTCTAACCTAAGGCTATTTACAGAGGTCGGCGACCTCGATTTATTACAAAAAAACGACTTGGGAAAAATAAAAAAACCATGTCACATCCGTTACGTGACAACTGACTTGTGTGCTTTGGTGTTGACCAATTTAGGCAAGCTGCCGTGTGTGTAGATGTGCTTTACATCGCATACTTCACGAAGCAATTGCCTGTTTTTGGGCAGGCCGTGCCGTAGGATAAAGCGGTGCCCACATCGCACACATGCATGTCACAGCCTGATTCTAGTCTAGCCGTAGACACTTTGTTTTCCCTGTGTGTCAATGGTGTCTTTGACATCGCACACTATTTGACCAGTTATTGTGGTAGAATGCTGAAATCGAGTTTGTTTCCGATATGGGTTATTCCTATGTGTAGAGATGTGTTTTACATCCTACACTACCCGATGCAATGGCCTGTTTTTTTTTCGGCCCCACGTGTTGGAAAAAACGGTGTTTACATCGCACACATGAATGTTTCAGCCTGATTCTGGCTTCGCCGGTTCATGGGTTTTAGATCTGTGACCTATAACAACAGTCCCAGAGTGTTCACAGGTTTATGGGGTTTGAGTCAGACTGTGATGCCGGGCCCGGCTAGTGAGTCACTTCCAAAGACTGTACCCTCCTTGTGATGCTTATTCTGTACAGTTGCAAAATATTTGTTTAGCGATCGTCGGGTGGCTGAGCCGGTTCAAAGAGTAGGGCTTGAGATAGTATAAACACGGCTGCGAAAACGCAATGTACGTAGAGTCCGAAATAGGCGGTTAAGCGTCGGAGCAGGAGAGCGAAGGGAATCGCCGGGTCGTGGGTTCGAATCACCGTCCCGGCCCCGGTAGCTGGATTCGCAATCCAGAGGGAAAAGCATTCCGTTGAAAGGTCCTGGTAAATGAAAGTGGCACAGTTGGAGTTCGCCTGAGTTTATCGGTGTTCAGGTCGTACTCCATAAGCAATAGATTTCCTTGTTCCCCCATAACCTGCCCATCAGGATCGTCCATTATCACTTTAGTGCCGTGGACGTTAAACCCCGAACTAACCAGCAATGAACGCAACATAGACGAAGGGAATCGCACCAAAGTTGGTGACGCACAATAACCTAGCATTGGTAAACCTCTCACAGTCGTCGAATTACTCCATGGGGAAATGCAATGAACCCGACCAACTCACAATCAACGGATAACAATTACCGTCAAACAACAAATCCACAGATATTCCTTTGGGTGACTGAAGGACGGATGTGATAACTAAATCACACCTCTGTGGTCAGGTTTGGTCCGCTGACGAGAGCAGTACCTGACTTTTTTATAAAGTGAAACTTGTTCGAAATTCACAAAGGAGTGAGCGACTACAACAAAATAGAGACCTGTGTCACAAAACTTTGCGTATACGGCCAAGCCAGAATCAGGCTGAAACATTCATGTGTGCGATGTGAGCACCGTTTTTTATTAAGACGGCCAAGCCAGAATCAGGCTGAAACATTTGTGTGCGATGTGAGCACCGTTTTTTTCCAACGCGATGTGAGCACAGTTTTTTTTCTACGGCCAAGCCAGAAACAGCCTGAAACATTCATGTGTGCGATGTGAGCACCGTTTTATTCCACGGCCAGGCCAGAATCAGGCTGAAACATTCATGTGTGCGATGTGAGCACCTTTTTTTCCAACAAGGCAGTAGCCGAACACGTCACTCGAACTGCAGACGAGAATGTCGTAGTAAAAGCTGTAGCCTCGGCACAAACTGTGCACTGGCATAAAGCAGAATGCCGTATTTAGAAGAATCCAAATACGAACTGAAATCGCACTAAACTTATTGGTGACGTACAGCCTGACATTAAACAACCCTAAATGCCTCTATAAAAACACTGCTGCGAAAAGGCAATGACGGTAACATAGACGAAGGGAATCGCACCAAAGTTGGTGACGCACAATAACCTAGCACTGGTACCCCTCTCACAGTGCGTCGAATTACTCCACGGGGAAACGCAATGAACCCGACCAACTCACAAACAACGGATAACAAATACCGTCAAGCAACAAATCCACAGATATTCCTTTGAACAGAAGAACGGATGTGATAACTAAATCACACCTCTGTGGTCAGGTTTGGTCCGCTGACGAGAGCAGTACCTGACTTTCTAAAGTGAAACATGTTCGAAATACACAAAGGACTGAGTTACTACAATAAAATAGAAACCTGTGTCACAAAATTGTGTATACGGCCAAGCCAGAATCAGGCTGAAACATTCATCTGTGCTATGTGAGCACCGTTTTATACCAACACATCTGAGTGGTGACGGAGTGCTTCTTTTATGTCACCGCCACTGTCAGACCTTCTCCAAAAGTCAAGGTTTTATACTCTTTTCTTTTTTTTTCTGAAAATTATTATTTTTTTACTGTAGAAGTTAAAAGGGTACAAAGCTGGCTAACACACTCATCCAGTGTCTTTCTCTAAACAAGCTATATCGAACATTCCAAGTACATATGATTATAACAAAAATTACGGACTCTAATCTGGGTCAACCGACTTTCTATACACGGTCTTTTACGTCTTTAATGAGACGTCCAGTTACAACATGCTCGGAGGCTCTCTTAGCCACTCCTTATATAAAGTATTTCGCCAAGTTTAAAGCTTGTACGCACAGCAATATCTGAGATTATCATGTCTACATACATACGCACACACACACGCACACACACACACGCACACGCACACACACACACACACACGCACGCACGCACGCACACACACACACACACACACACACACACACACACACACACACACATACGTATATACGTACGTATAAACGGCCTTTCGCGCCAAATGTATGTTCAGCAGCGAGATTCTATCTATCTATCTATTTATCCCGTAGTCTTGCCGACCGTTGGGGCACCACTGATGACTTGGCAACCAGCTCCCTCCATTCCACTCTGTTCTCTGCCATTCTTAATGTGCCGCTCAGCTTCAGTCCTGCCCACTCTGAGATATTGTCCTCCCATCTTTTTCTCCGTCTTCCTCTCCTTCTTCCTCCTTGCACAGTGCCTTGCAGGATTGTCTTGGCAATCCATGCTGATAGCGCGACATGCCCATACCATTTTCAGTTTGTGTTTTTCACAATGGCTAATATTTCATCATAGGGCCCGATGGCTTGCCTGATTCTGCTTCCCACTTCCTCGTTCGTGATATGATCTCTGTACGAAATGCCAAGCAGCCTTCTAAAACATCTCATTTCAGTGGCTTGTATCCTCCTTTCGAGGTCTGCTGTGAGGGTCCATGACTCACAGTTATATAAAACACTGAAATGACTAATGAGCGCATCAGTCTGATCTTGGAGCAGAGTGTGATGTTTCTGTCCTTCCATATGATCTTCAGTCTTGCCAGCGCTGTTGTTGTCTGCGCGATCCTGGACATTATTTCTGGTTTTGATCCCTTATCTGTCACAGTGGCTCCTAAGTATTTGAATTTCTTAACTGTTTCCAGTTTTTGGCCTCCAATCCTGATTTTGGTGCCAATGCCACTGGCGTCATTGGTCATCAGTTTGGTCTTCTCTGCGCTGATTTCCATTCCAAACGCAATGGCTGTACTGTCCAGATTTATCACCAGCTGAGCTAGCTCCTCCTCTGTTTCTGCAAGGCCATCAATGTCGTCCGCGAAGCGCAAGTTCTTGATTGTTCTGCCGCCAACACTGACAGTTCCTTCATGATCTTTCAGAGCGTCAGTCATGATTCTTTCCAGGAAGATGTTGAAAAGAGTAGGTGAGAACAAGCAGCCTTGACTGACTCCGACTGTTGTCCTAAACCAGTTTCCTATTTTGCTGTTGAAGCAGACTGCGATAATGGCTTTGTTGTAAAGGTTTTCTATTACTTTGATCAGGTTGGCATTGATGTTGTACAGCTTCATGGTGGACCAAAGGGCTGCATGCCACACCCTGTCAAATGCCTTCTTAAAATCCACAAAGACATGATAGAGGTCTTGCTGGTGCTTGATGTACCTGTCACATAGAACTCTCAGGTTGAAGATCTGCACAGTTGTGCTGCGCCCTGGTCTGAAGCCTGACGTGTTCCTCAGCTATGATTTCTTCTGCCTGTGGCTTCAGCCTGTTTAGTTGGATCTTTAACATGACTTTACTTAAGACTGATAGTACGATAATTCTGGCATTGTTGTAATTTGCCTTTTTTCGGGAGACTTATTATAAGTGATTGGGTCCATGGTGTGGGCCATTCCCTTGACTGCCAGATCTGATTACAGATAGTTAGTAAGGCGCTTATCATGTCTTTTCCCCCTTCTTGGACTATTTCTCGCAACGTTCAGCAGCGAGATTAGCGTAACTAGACATGACGTAATATGTATCTTGGTACCTCAATTGTCAGAGGTGTAGTTCTGCCCGCCTTTGACATCATAAACGTGCTATTAAATTCGCGCCATCTCGACCCATCTTAAAAAGTCCCTTCTATAAATAGAAGGGACTTAAAATGATGCGTAACTACGCGTCTTTTCCTGCCAAACGGTTTCGTCAGTAACAGTGAAAGTATTAAAGGAGGCTCAAAGCCAACGCAACACAGTGTAACACAACCAAATCATCTAGCACATCGGAGCAGCATAGATCGTCCTTTTTAATTTATTTTATCTTTCTTCTTTTTTTTTTAGTTAACTTTTGACATCATTTTTTTTTTTTTTTTTTTTTTGTAACTCCTTTACTGCCGGGAAAGCGTGAACACACTCCAACTGCAAGAAACCTTAGATCCTCATGGGTGGGTGGAGGGGGGGGGGGGCTGATGAAACCATATTGTTTCCATGTTCTTTGGACGGTTCTGGAGTTTTGTCGTTTAATAAACAAAGAGTGTACCATCCAATGAAAAGAAAGGGGTTAACAAGAAGACAAACAGTCTTTCACTTAACAAAAAGTGACATTTAAGATATTATATCTGGGCTCGAATTAAGATGTGGACAAATGTGTTTCACTCTTGTCGTGGTGGTACAGATGACTTACTTTAACCTATTTCATTATGAGACTGATTTTTAAGAAGAATTGCTTAATGTCATATGAAGGCTGCATTACAGACAAGGAGACAGGTCAACCGCTTTAGTTTATGGGTGGTGCCAGAATAGCTTGACCCTCTTCAACTATCATAGTCAAATTTATTTCAAGCAAAGGGTGTATCATGATGAAAAGGGTTAATTGTTGTGCCACGGCAAGCCCTGACAATTGCTGACTAATCATTTACATGTCTATAACATGTAAATTTACAGTTGTATGTGTCACTAATTCAATTCTTTTTGTCGCGTTTTAAAGTATACTTAGTATACGTGGCTGTAGTAGAGAAATATAGTGAAGTCCCGATTGCTTTTTTTCCAATACAAAACTGTTGCCGAAATTCTGCTACGATTTTAATAAGCCGTTTAGCCCAGACACCCTACAGCAGGAGTTGGTTCGACCATGATAATTCAAAGGTAGTTCCAGATTACCTTTGCGCCTGATGGCGCCAAGCTAATCTGGCACGACCCTTGAATTATCAGGGTCGATCCTTCTAATGCAGCTGGTGTACAGTCGATAGCTCACGCCTCCCAAATTATGGAGATCCAACCTTGGGTAAAAAGAGTTAAAACTTCCGTCTGTTAGCTGATTCTGTTGTGCGAAACTACATAAGCCTCAATGTTTGTGCTGTCTTCAGCCCACCTTGAATGTATCAAAACGAGAAACCATTAACCCATTCAGCCCTGACGCACTACAGCAGGAGATGGGTCGACCACAATAATTCAAGGGTAGTGCCAGATTAGCTTCGTGCCTGTCGGCACTGCCCTTGAATTATCATGGTCGATCCATCTCCTGCAACGGGTGCATATAAATTAGATGACGCCTTCAAAATTTGGGAAATACGGCCGTCGGGCTGAATGAGTTAATCATGTTGGGGCCAGCAGAGATAACGTCGTGACCTAATGGGTTTTATCGGGATACCCCCCCCCCCACCACCACCACCACCACCACCACCACCACCCCCAACCCCCTTTTCAAATAGTGATAACAAGTATCAGTTGACACAGGGGTGGATATACTGGCTGTAGTAATTTTCCGTTCAAAATGTTGTGGCCAGCTCTCGATTCCACGACGAAGATTCGCAAAAGTATAGTTCGGTTTAGCATAGCTTGCCTCGTTTTATTTTGCAATTAACTATTGAACAAGATATATTCAGTTCGACAATACGTTGAACAAAAGGGATCAACAAACTTAGTTTAACTCATTCGAGGCCAGCCGCAGTCCGGAAGCGCGGCATAAGCCGCGCGTCCGGATGCGGCTGGCCGCGAATGAGTTAAAAGTTAGTTGGCTTAAAACCCAGCAGTTCAGCCACTACCCACATGAGACCATGGAGATTACCGACTTAAAAGTCAAAATATGAGCCTTATTCAGGCCTCAGTGGTCACTGACCTGCATCACTGATGCTGAAACTATGACAAGTTATGTACGGATTAGATACCTTGCAAGACCAAGCTACTGAACATCCCCACAGACAGCATGAAGTTTAACTCATTCTACCCCAACACCGAAATTCCCAAATTGTGCTGTTGTCCGCATTGGAATCGAGGACACAGATCGACCGTGATAGTTCAAGGGTGATGCCAGAATAGCTTTGCGCCCATAGGCGCCAAGCTATTCTGGCATCACCCTTGAACTATCATGGTCGATCCATATCTTGCTGTGGTGTGTCTGGGGTAGAATGAGTTAAAGTAATGAGTATTTAATTATGTCCGTGCCTCTAAATGGAGCACGTTCAGCGTATTATTTTAGCAGGTTTTGAGTTTTCAAAAATTCCCTAGGGCAGCGGCTAAACCACCGTTGTCAGGACTAAAGGAAAATTATAATAAAACAGGTACATGTTTGCTCATCATCATTTCTTCTTGGTGTTGTCTTGAAACCATCTGCGTTCAAAAAGTATTTGCAAAAGAGAAAAAACACAAAGCAAGCCTTGCTCAGACGACTATAAAATATTTCAGTATGTGTGTGTCGCTGGTCTGTGCTTTTTTTTTTTTTTAAATGACTTTAGCCGAAATATTCCAAATCACGAATCATCACATATGTTAGCATACAGTTAACCCATTTAGCCCCGAGTCCATACAGCAGGAGATTGCTTGACCGTGATAATTCAAAGGTAGTGCCAGATTAAGGCGCCATCTAATCTGGCACTACCCTTGAATTATCATAGTTAATCCATTCCCTGCAACTGGTACATAGTCGTTAGGCAACACCCCAAACATTTTATAAATGGGACCTTGGGGCTAAAAGGGTTAAAGCGTACAGCTCCGGAAGATGTTTCTTCTTTATCGAGTTTGTATGGCATTGACCCCCTTGACTGTCGAGAAAAATTGAACACCGTAAAACTACGAGAGGCATAGATCGTCATGAGCCCCCGCAACTGCGGGGGCTCATGATGATCCGCTATGCCTCTAGTTGAAAGCACTTTGTATCCACGTTCCTTGGGCGACTGGAGATATTGAACGTTGAAACGACAATGATTTCAAAAACACAGTAAACGACCACTGGCAGTAAAAGGGTTAAGCCCGTGATTTTTAAGTCCCTTCTGTTTATAGAAGGGACTTTTTAGGACGGATCGCGTTGGGGCGAATTTAATAGCATGTCTATGATGTCAAAGGCGGGCAAGCTAAACCTCTAACGATTGAAATAACAAGAGACAAATTACGTCATGTCTAGTTACGCTAACCTCGCTGCTGAACGCACATTTGGCGCAAAGTGCCGTATGTCAGTGCGCATGTATGAGCGTATGTGTTTAAGTATGTATGTAAACAAGAGAATCTCCGATTATTTCTGTACACACAAGCTTGAAACTTGGCGAAATACTCTCTTAAGTGGGTGGTTAGGCCTAAAAGAGAGCCTCCGAGCATAATGTAATTGAATGTCTCATTCAAGACATAAACAACCGTTTATAGGAAGTCGATTGACCAAGATTACAGTTCTTAATTTTTGTCATATTTACTTGAACTTTTGCATATAGCTAGTTTGGAGAAAGACTTTGGATGAGTTTGCTAGTCAGCTTTGTGTCATTTCAACTTCTTTAGTAAAATTATTTTTTTCCCGAAAAGAATTAAAAAACTGAAAAACCTTTACTTCTTGAGAAAGTCAGACGTAATCGACGTAATCGAGGCAACTCTTTCACCATGCAGACACAGACATAATACTCTGAATATGACCTCTCTCTCTCTCTCTCTCTCTCTCTCTCTCTCTCTCTCTCTCTCTCTCTCTCTCTCTCTCTCTCTCTCTCTGTGTCTCTCTCTCTCTCTCTCTCTCTCTCTCTCTCTCTCTCTCTCTCTCTCTCTCTCTCTCTCTCTCTCTCTCTCTCTCTCTCTCTCTCTCTCTCTCTCTCTCTCTCTGCCTGTAAAACTATTTCGAAGAATCTTTTTTTATTATCCAAATTAAATCGGATAGTTGACATTGATGCTCGAAAACTATTCTTTAACGCATACATCAAGACACATTGTACTACTGAGTAATTATGCTTCCAATATTTGGGACGGCTGTGGAGACATTCATTTAAAAAAAAATGTAATTCCCTTTACTGGCGAGGTATTAAGCATATTCTTCCTGGTTCGTCTCCTACTGATGAAAGACTGAAGGCCCTTAATATCCTACCACTTAGTAAACAATTTAAACTTAATGATGCTTACTTGTGCAAAAATTTCTAAACGATGCCGCCCCTCCCTATCTCCGTGAGCTGTTTTCCCACACGAATACTAGAGAGAACACAAGGAACAGCTTACTCCATCTACCAAAACCGAGAATCGACATCTTCAAATCTAGCATATCATTTTCTGGTGCTAAGTCATGGAATAATTTGCCCTCTCATTTAAAGTCTATTTCATAGTTATCTATTTTTAGAGATCGCGTCCAAAAATATCTGCTGTCGATGTGAATGTTCTATCTTTCTGCTTAGTATGTTGCTCCAGCACAGCAGATTGCTGCAGGTTATGTAATAGTTCGACTGTCTGCATTAACATGTCAGGTTCATACCAGTATATATATTGTTTTCTTTTTGTATTTTATTATTATTATTATTATTATTATTATTATTATTATTATTATTATTATTATTTTCTGATGGTGGGGGGGGGATGGGTTCTTTTTACTTATATATGTTTTATCCTTTGCTGTATCGTCTGATGTATTTTTATATGTGTAGAGTAGCAGGATAGTTTGGAAGATAGGCATTGCCATGCCTAAAACTTTTTATCCTGAATAAAAACGTTTCATCATCCTCTCTCTCTCAGTCTCTCTCTCTCTCTGAGTCTCTCTACTCGCGTGAGTGCGAGTAAGTCGCATAGTCACATCGCTCCGTCTCCAGTGACAATTGTGTTGGCAGTGTTTGGTTGTGATATGTGACTTTTAGCCTCAGTGACTTGTGATAGTGACTTCTATTGGAATGTGAGTTTTCCATTTGTGTAACATTCATTTTGCCAGAGTTATTAACGTTTCTTCATCAATGTTCTGTTGAATACTTCGGGCAGTTGAACATAGACTCTCCCGTTTCTGTGTCGCTTGGTGCCAGAGTGGCCGGCGTGCCTAGTACAGTCGTATTAAGCAGTCAGTCTCCAGATCCGAGTCTGCCGTGAACCTATACAGAGATCCTATGGTGCCCGCAGATGCGAAAGCTCATGAGAATCCTGGCTGCGCGAGTAGATTCAGTGACTGCTTCTATCGAGTACTGGACGTGTTGATAAACAGACCGCGCTCTGCTAGTGCGAGCTCACATTCCAGCTTATCAACTGATGATTAGTAAGGCATTTCGGAGTCTGAGCCCCGTTAGAATTCTCTTCTATTGCAGATGTGTGTAAAAAGTGACGTTAGCCCCAGTGCTTGACAGTTGCTGCCGCGTCACTCTTGAGCGCAGCAGTGAGCTATCATGGCAATCGGCATGACCACGAGGCTGGCATCAGCTGTGTAATCTGCCAACCACACCCACCCTCCTCCATGGGCCCCTCCACCCGCGCCAACCACGTCAGATAATTAACTATCCCACCATCTTCCCTCCACCACCACACCCTCCCCTCAGTCCACCTTAAGTTTCACCATGGGCTGCTAGCTTTATGCTGGCACTTCATGTGTAGCATACCACCACCCCTTCCCTCTACCACCGCCGCCCCCTCCCCTATCCCTCCACCACCACCATGGGCCCTATCACCCGATCTGCAAATGCCAAGCACGCCATGGACACATCCATTGAGAAAATTCGCCATACAATGGATCCTACTCAAAAGACTTTCACTAGCGATAAACTCCCGCTATGGAGATACATACTCCACACGCGGTACGTCGCCGGGTGTCCAGCCGCCATTACCGCCGACTGGTTCGACTACGAGCAAACCAGCAATCAGATCAGCATCATCACCATCCCCACATGCTATGTGCAACCCTTCCCCTCCTAATCTCTACAAGACATTTCTCTAACTCTACCTCGAATCGAGCAAGCTCATCACTATCACCCTCTACCATACCACAGGCACTGTGCTTGTGCAGGGGACCGCACGCCGACAGTGGGTGGATGAGGAATTTGACAAGATGAAAACAATAGTGAGCACAATGTCTGACGAGACACTACCCCTGCCATTGAACCCCCGATATCTAAATCCTCGTCCGAACACCCCCTGATTACCCCGTCAATACCTGCCATTGAACCCCCCTCATCTGACTCCTCAACTTCACCCTCCCAGTCTCCACTCGCATCTCAGCCCGGCCATCCAGTCTTAAACGCTGTAATCGCCACTAGCGCTGCTCCCTTCTACACCCCTCCCCTCCCTGCTGATTCTTCTGGTCCCCAACACATACCAGAGTCAGAACCCCTCATTGACACCATGACGTCATGTGTCGATCATCATTTCATGGCCATCGAGTCAGCAGATGAGAGAAGCGTGGCGATGTGCAGTGAAGCACACCCCAGCCCCTCGGACACTGTTACCTCCTGTGCCCCGCTCTGCAACCACACCACAACTGCTTTTGTGCCTAATCCCCCATCGCCCCACCTTCCGTCTCAAACACCCGTGACTGTGACCAACATATCTGCAGCCAGCATCGACCCAGCCAACCATGAAGGCTCCAGCGCCCGGATTACTCTCCCCTACCAAGCTAGCGAACTCGCCCAGGGCGTGTCCTCAGCTGAGGTTAACACAGTTGTAGCGGACACACCAAACACACCGAATACTACTTCACCGTCGTCAACCTCACTCGTTCCTGTTTCTGACAGCACGGCCATGAGACTGATCATCGCTCTACAGCACCAACTGGCTGAGACCTCAGCCACCATCACCACTCTCCACTCAGAGCTTCGCCAGTGCCGTGCTGAGCTGCAGGGAGTCAAGAATGAGTTTGCTGACCTCAAACAGGGTCACGACAACTTGACCTCGCTTGTCCTGGACAGTGAGGTGAAGGCCAAGAATGAGATCAAGGCTGTGGAAACGAGTGTGAGGGAAAACATCGACAAAACTGCAGAGGCGCTGAGAAAGAGTCGAACAACGCTCAGTGAGAAAGTCAGCAAGCTTTTTTCCTCTAGAGACTCTCACGCTGGGAAATTAGAGGAAATCTGCAAGCGGCTAGATACGTGGACCCCATCACAAACCACGAGTGGGAGAGTTAGTACGACAGAACATTCACCCACCAATCTGTCATCGCAAAATAAACCACCTTCTCCGCCTCATCAACATCGGTTCCACTCTAACAATATCAGCGTAGGGCCAACTATTCCTGTTGCTAACAGGTACCAAGCGTTAAACCCGGAGCAAGAACTTGACTCTCCTGGTTGTTCACCCATCCCCAAGAACAATGACGTAAGACCTGCCAGTCGACGCGACAATGAAAACCTGACACCGCTGGAGAGACTCCGCGCCATGAAAATCCGCCCTGAGGTCAACACTCTTCTCATTGGGGACTCCGTCACTTAATACATCGATGAGAAGAGAATGTCTGCTCATGAGTCGATCATGCAAAACTTGTCGGTGTCTGATCTCAGGGTGGATCATCTGACGCAGTGGCTGAACACACAGCCCCACAACCCCAACATCCGTACTGTCACCGTTCACATCGGCATCAACAGCTGCTGGCATGGGCCTATCAGCCAGCAGACCTGGTTGAAGCTGTGCCGCATGCTAGTAGTGTGTTTCCCCAAAGCCAGACTGCAGATGTCCACCCTCCTCCCAACTCGCGGCCGCTACCACCCTCTCCACAAACCCGCCTACGAATCAAACAAAGCCCTGCAAGCAATTTGCAAACAGGAAAAGATCACTCTGATCGACCACACGTCATCTTTCCTGTCCACTAGAGGCGCTCCAAAGCAGGTTATGTGCTTTGACAAACTGCACCCTAGCGAACATGGCGTGCATGCGCTGGAGTGGAACATAAACCGTTTCGTCAGATCGCCCTTGTCCTCGGGTGAGGAATCTCAGGGTACGAGGCGTTACGATCACCGGGCCGTAAATCGTCGTCGCTCCGAGTCACCGTCCGTAGGAGGAGGCGAAGAGGATCACCCTCGCCACTCAGCCACCTCGCGTCACGCCATCAGGCCACCGCCTAACACTCGTAATGACACGCAATTTCCTCCACTGCAGCCGATCAGCTCTCCGACCATGTTGGCACCAAGAAACAGAGGATGGGAGAAAAGCGGATTAGCCACCCCGTCCTCTCCTTTTGACAACATTCAAGCACTGAGTGTCAGCATCGCACAGGCAATTGCGCAATTTTACTGTTAACAGTAAACGGTGTTGTCGAGCTCACGAAGGAGAAGTAGCCTCCGTCAGCCAGCCTGCTCAGTTAGCAGGAGGAATACATTATCATGAGTCCCTGCGGATGAAGGAGCTCGTGACAATGTATGTCTCTTGTTGGAATTGGATTATGGGACATAATTAGTTCGCGGACCGTCTTGAATCATTTCAACTTTTGTCACCGTCACCCGTCATTATGTGACCCTTTATCGTACCTTCGTCCAGCTTTATTTACCTATTCTTGACCCATTCACTCCCGATAGTGCGGGGGAGGCGCCCAATGGCGTGGTGCCCAGAGTGCCAGGCTATTCTTGATCTGTCACGGTTTATCTGTCTCCTTTATCGTGGTGCCCAGAGTGCCAGGCTATTCTTGGTCTGTCACGGTTTATCTGTCTCCTTTATCGTGGTGCCCAGAGTGCCAGGCTATTCTTGATCTGTCACGGTTTATCTGTCTCCTTTATCGTGGTGCCCAGAGTGCCAGGCTATTCTTGATCTGTCACGGTTTATCTGTCACCTTTATCGTGGTGCCCAGAGTGCCAGGCTATTCTTGATCTGTCACGGTTTATTTGTCACCTTTATCGTGGTGCCCAGAGTGCCAGGCTATTCTTGATCTGTCACGGTTTATCTGTCTCCTTTATCGTGGTGCCCAGAGTGCCAGGCTATTCTTGATCTGTCACGGTTTATCTGTCTCCTTTATCGTGGTGCCCAGAGTGCCAGGCTATTCTTGATCTGTCACGGTTTATCTGTCTCCTTTATCGTGGTGCCCAGAGTGCCAGGCTATTCTTGATCTGTCACGGTTTATCTGTCTCCTTTATCGTGGTGCCCAGAGTGCCAGGCTATTCTTGATCTGTCACGGTTTATCTGTCTCCTTTATCGTGGTGGACAACAGACGTTAAGCCCTAAACATTTAACATGTATTTTCTGTCTCCTTTACTGTAATATGGTCCGTAGATCATAACTACTGTTTTGGGGTATTTTAGCCTCAAGGCTCAATGAGTCAATCAACGCGGTGACTACATAATATTCCTGATTTTGTGGTGAGATAATATTCTTGATGTTGTGGTAGTTGCTACACATGTAGCCAGTTTAAGCTTGTGCATTACGTTATTTTGTTTGCAGACAACGCACTGTACTCTTCTCGGGTTGGTTACCACCCGCCTTACTATGAAGTTTGTGTCTAAATAGTTTTGTGGATTTCTGCATCATCTCAGTGACAATCCAACGCCGGATAACTGTGCCTGAGTGTGTTGCGCAATGTTTTCTCTTACCAGCACTTTAATGAACCTGGACATGTATACTTTCATATTGATGCTTCTTAATTAAGCCGCACGCTGTGTGGACTGCGATCGTGTGGACTGTGGGACGGACTTGTACTAAGCTAATTTATGAGTACTATACGGACAGCCTCAGCAACCACATGCAATATTCTCTTTCCCTTTATATGTTCATAAAAGTGTTTACTCTCATTTTGAAAACGTTTTCGCCGACTGAATACTGGTTCTACTTTTTTCTGCTACTGCAACATCATAATTTTTGTTCTTCTTAAAATTACAGTTCTTCTTCATTACTTTTAAGCCTAATCTTTGTTTGCTTTGATTCAATATCAATATCCCTCTCATTGTTTGGTTTTATTATTATTTGTGTTTGTGTACTGATTACTATACTTCAATAGCTTTATTACATTAAATGTACTTATTGTTATTTTCATTTTTGCCTCCTTCGTTTCTTTCTCATCTGTCACGATGAATCAAGCAGACGTGAACGTAAAAGATCTCCGCATTGGGCATTTAAATGTGTACCATCTATATGCCAAACTTGCTGATATTTCCGTTTACCTGAATGACTCAAACCCATTTCATATTTTTGGATTATCTGAGACACGTCTTGGTTCTAATGTATCTGATGAATCAATTCAGGTTCCTGGCTTTTCTGTCCTGAGACGTGATCCAACGGCCCACGGACAGACAGGATTAGCTGCTTATATTCACACGTCTGTTCAAGCTCTTACAAGTAGACGACATGACTTAGAAACTGAGCAAGTTGAGTGTATGTCGCTTGAGCTGAAGGCCCCTCAATCACCATCATTTCTTATCGGTTTTCTCTACCGCAACCCTGCTGCAAACTTTGAGTGGTACGATAATTTTCTTAGTATGTTTGATAAAGCCTGTAAACCTAATTCTAATGTCATACTTATGGGAGATTTTAACAAAGTCGCATCATGCATGGGACTCTACGATGACGTTGCTGGGTCTTAAACAGTTAGTCACTTCGCCAACACGAATAACACCAACAACATCTACACTCATAGACCACATCTATACCACACAGCCGGAGTCTGTTCATAATGTGTCTGTCGGTAACCTTGGTATCAGTGATCACTTTCCCATCAGCTGTACGTGGTCCACTAAGTTCCCAAAAGCAAAGAAAGGATGTCATACGTATATCACCTATCGTTCTTTTAAAAAATTTAGTGAGAGCGACTTTTTATCTGACCTTAATAATGCACCTTTTGATGACGTGCTTAGTGAAACTGACCCAGACAGCGCTCTGTCTGTCTGGTATAGCATTTTTCTTACTATTTTAAATAAACATGCGCCTGTGCGGCGGAGGCGAGTCAAACACGCATCACTCCCGCCGTGGCTGACTCAAGACATCATTCAGGCCATGAGGGTGAGAGATGATCTGAGAAAACAGAAGTGTTTTGCTGAATTTAAACGTGAGCGCAATCGTGTCAAATGTCTAGTGCGGCAGGCTAAAAAATCTTTCATTGATGGTTTGAAAGTCCCCTGCGAAGCGCTGATGGACAGGCACTCCTCACAGATAATACCTCCATCTTGAACCGCTGGTCGGAATACTTTCAGGACCTCTTCGGCGCTGAGCGCACTGTTCAAGAAACAGTCATCCTCCAAATCCCACACCTTCCACTAAAGGTTGAATTGGACGAACCGCCCACCGCCGAAGAGACCCTCACAGCCATCCACCAGCTCAAGAGTGGCAAAGCAGCAGGCATTGACGGAATCCCGCCAGAGATCTGGAAACATGGAGGCCCCGCACTGCACAACAAGCTCCACGACCTCTTTCTCTGCTGCTGGGAAAAAGGAACACTACCAAAGGATCTCCGTGATGCAGTCATCATCACCCTGTACAAGAACAAAGGAGAGAAGTCTGCCTGCTCTAATTATCGTGGAATTACCCTGCTGTCCATTGCCGGGAAAATTCTCGCAAGGTTGCTCCTGAATCGGCTGGTACCTGCCATCGCTGAAGACCACCTCCCAGAGGGCCAGTGTGGCTTCAGAGCCAACAGGAGTACCACCGACATGGTCTTTGTGCTGAGACAGCTTCAGGAGAAGTGCCGCGAGCAGAACAAAGGGCTGTACGTAACGTTTGTCGACCTAACAAAAGCGTTTGACACTGTGAGCAGGCAAGGTATGTGGCAGATCCTGGAGCGACTAGGCTGTCCCCCAAAGTTCCTCAACATGATCGTCCAGCTCCACGAGGACCAGCAAGGCCAGGTCAGACTAAACAGTGACCTCTCAGAACCATTCCCCATTCGCAACGGCGTGAAGCAAGGCTGCGTGCTGGCACCGACCTTCTTCACCATCTTCTTCAGCATGATGTTGAAGCAGGCCACAGTGGACCTCGACGATGACGACGCAGTGTACATCAGGTATCGTCTCGATGGCAGCCTGTTCAACCTCAGATGACTGCAGGCCCACACGAAAACCCTAGACCAACTGATTCGTGAGCTGCTCTTTGCTGATGACGCTGCCCTCGTTGCACACACAGAGAGAGCCTTGCAGCGCATTACGTCCTGCTTCGCAGATGCCGCCCAGCTCTTTGGACTTGAGGTCAGTCTGAAAAAGACAGAGGTCCTTCATCAGCCGGCACCCAAGGAAGAGCATCGCCCTCCCCACATCACCATCGGCGAGTCCGAACTGAAGTCTGTACACCAGTTTACCTACCTTGGCTGCATCATCACGTCAGACGCCAAGCTGGACAAGGAGCTGGACAACAGGCTGGCAAAAGCGAACAGTGCTTTCGGGCGACTATTCAAGCGGGTGTGGCACAATCAACAGCTGAAAAAAGGCACCAAGATCAGCGTGTACAGAGCTGTCGTCCTCACCACCCTGCTGTACGGTTCCGAGTCCTGGGCCCTCTACCGCAGCCCACTACGACTCCTCGAACGCTTTCACCAGCGCTGCCTGCGTACCATCCTGGGCATTCACTGGAGTGACTATGTCACCAACGTCGAGGTCCTTGAACAGGCGGAAACTGTGAGCATCGAGGCTTTGCTGCTGCGGACACAGCTTCGCTGGGCGGGGCACGTCTCCAGGATGGAGGATCATCGCCTACCAAAGATCACTCTGTTCGGCGAGCTCGCCACTGGACACCGAGACAGAGGGGCACCAAAGAAGAGATACAAAGACGGTCTCAAGAAGTCACTTAGTGCCTGCCAAATCGACCACCACCAGTGGTCTTCGCTTGCCGCGGACCGTGACACCTGGCGCTCCACCATCCACAAGGCAGCCGTCTCCTTTGAGGACTCTCGCAGAGCTAACCTTAAGGACAAGCGGCTCAGAAGAAAAAACAGAGCTGTCGTAACTCAGAACCCTGACCAGACCTTCCCCTGCAGCCACTGCGGTCGAACCTGCCTGTCCCGGATTGGCCTCCGCAGCCACGAAAATGCCTGCAGACGACGTGGGCAAGCCCTATAGAATCTTCGTTCGCGAAGTCAAGCCAAGAGAGAGATGGTTTGATTAAACAAGACAAAGATGTGTCTACGCTCTGGCGCGCTATGGCCGTAGTGACTGGAGGCAAAAGTAGTAAATCCACTGTAATACCGTCTACCCTGACTGCCAATAAATTTAACGATCATTTCCTTTCAATTGCTGAGTCCCTGGTCCCTTCTAAAATAACTCTCGGCCCTATACCTGTCCTGAAACCCTGACTGATTTCTGTAGAACGCGAACTGCGAAATTTGATCCTTTTGCTATTCCACCTCTGGCAGTTCACGAGGTTGGTAAGACAATTAGTTCCATGAAGAATAAAAAATCTTCCGGGCCAGATGAAATAAGCCCCAAAATACTGAAACTATCACTTCCCTATGTTGTAGAAACAATAACTTATGTCTACAATTTATGCATCCAGAAAAATGTTTTCCCAAAAGAACTAAAAAAGGCAAAAGTTATTCCCCTACCTAAAACAAAAGATCTGTCCGATGTTAACAATTATCGCCCCATTTCACTTTTGTCTGTCTTAAGTAAACCACTTGAACGACACATTCATAAGCATCTGTTACAATACCTGGGAAAACGCAAATTAATCCACCCCCTCCAGTCAGGTTTTCGCCCGAAGCATAGTTGTCATACAAAGAAGTACCCAACGGAGAAAGAAACACGCTTAGAAAAAACGGTACAACACAATTTATTAATATTTCGGGTAAATACCCTTTGTCAAAATAGACAAACAAACAGAGACATTATTTGCTACTTATCTTCAGATGCAGAAGGAATGTGGCAACTGAAGGTGACGTAAAAAGAAAAAGAAAAGAAAAGGAAAGGAAGAACAAAAGTAAAAATGACGTCAAAGAAAAAAATCGGAAGAGAAAGACTCCGAGAGAAACTAAACACGAGAGACAAGAGTGTGTGTAAGCGCGCGCAGGAGCGAGCAAAAGTAAATGCGCGTGTGTGAGGCCGGGGAGAGAGAGAGAGAAGAGAGACAGCGAGAGAGAGAGAGAGAGAGAGAGAGGGGGGGGGGGGGGAGAGAGAGAGAAAGAGAAAGAGAGAGAGAGAGAGAGAGAGAGAGAGAGAGAGAGAGAGAGAGAACGAACGGGGAGTACCCTTGGGCACGAAGTAGGCTGAGTGTCTAATACACAAAGCCAGCTAAACACCAACCCGAAGGCAAACCTTATATCACAATCGAGTTGAGGACTACCTCGGGGAAAAACGGGAGGACCCCGGGAAAAAAAAACCAGCATTTAGCATGGTACACAACAAGGAATATCGATGAAACAAAGCAAATAATCAAATTCAATAAGAGAATAATGGTATAAGAGGAGAGTAGGTAGTTGTGAAACCATCTTCAAGGGTAACTCAAAAAAAAAAAAAAAAAAAAAACAAAAAAAACCGGGTGTGGGGGGAGAGAAAGACAAAAGGGGCGGGGAAAGGGGAGGGGGAAAGGGAAGAGAGAGAGAAAGGGGGAAGAGAGAAAGAGAGAGAGAGAGAGAGAGAGAGAGAGAGAGAGAGAGAGAGAGAGAGAGAGAGAGAGAGAGAGAAAACAAAAAGGGAGGGGGGGGGGGAACGCAAACAAACAGAGCCACCAGCCCCACCCAACAGGCACCCTCCAGCCCACGGACGAACGCACAGGCATGCGAACAAGACGACCACATACCGAGTCGCTTCTGTCTGACTACTCACTAACCAGATAGTTGCGGCTGGCGCTGATTGATATGTACTTTGTGCCTCCCATGGGGACTTTTTCAGCGCTGGCCATACGTTAAGTTGGATCCCTTGCCCTTCCCTGTCGGGCGCCTGGTCGCCGGTCCTTGGATTTATGCGCGGGTGTGGGGGGCGATCATGTGCATTCCCTTGGGGATGTATGTGGTCGTCTTGTTCGCATGCCTGTGCGTTCGTCCGTGGGCTGGAGGGTGCCTGTTGGGTGGGGCTGGTGGCTCTGTTTGTTTGCCTTCCCCCCCCCTCCCTTTTTGTTTTCTCTCTCTCTCTCTCTCTCTCTCTCTCTCTCTCTCTCTCTCTCTCTCTCTCTCTCTCTCTCCCTCTCTCTCTCTCTCTCTCTCTCTCTCTCTCTCTCTCTCTCTCTCTCTCTCTCTCTCTCTCTCTCTCTCTTTCTCTCTTCCCCCTTTCTTTCTCTCTTCCCTTTCCCCCTCCCCTTCCCCCGCCCCTTTTGTCTTTCTCTCCCCCCACACCCGGTTTTTTTGTTGTTTTTTTTTTAGTTACCCTTGAAGATGGTTTCACAACTACCTACTCTCCTCTTATACCATTATTCTCTTACTGAATTTGATTATTTGCTTTGTTTCATCGATATTCCTTGTTGTGTACCATGCTAAATGCTGGGGTTTTTTTTCCCGGGGTCCTCCCGTTTTTCCCCGAGGTAGTCCTCAACTCGATGGTGATATAAGGTTTGCCTTCGGGTTGGTGTTTAGCTGGCTTTGTGTATTAGACACTCAGCCTACTTCGTGCCCAAGGGTACTCCCCGTTCGTTCTCTCTCTCTCTCTCTCTCTCTCTCTCTCTCTCTCTCTCTCTCTCTCTCTTTCTCTTTCTCTCTCACCCCCCCCCCCCTCTCTCTCTCTCTCTCTCTCTCTCTCTCTCTCTCTCTCTCTCTCTCTCTCTCTCTCTCTCGCTGTCTCTCTTCTCTCTCTCTCTCCCCGGCCTCACACACGCGCATTTACTTTTGCTCGCTCCTGCGCGCGCTTACACACACTCTTGTCTCTCGTGTTTAGTTTCTCTCGGAGTCTTTCTCTTACGATTTTTTTCTTTGACGTCATTTTTACTTTTGTTCTTCCTTTCCTTTTCTTTTCTTTTTCTTTTTACGTCACCTTCAGTTACCACATTCCTTCTGCATCTGAAGATAAGTAGCAAATAATGTCTCTGTTTGTTTGTCTATTTTGACAAAGGGTATTTACCCGAAATATTAATAAATTGTACCGTTTTTTCTAAGCGTGTTTCTTTCTCCGTTGGGTACTTCTTTGCATTTCACACGCTTGGCAGTCACCTTTTTGGTCTGGATAGTTGTCATACAGCCTTAACGCGACTTACAGACGCGTGGCTAAGTTCAATGAACCAAGGCGAATTTACAGGTGCTGTTTTCATAGACCTTCGGAAAGCTTTCGACCTGGTAGATCATGACTTTCTCCTTTCCAAGCTCAGTATATGTCTGGATGGTTCATTTTCAAGTAACTGTTTTCACACCTCAGACGCCAGTTCTCAGGCATCTATTCATTCCTTGAAAACAACCTCGTTTTTCGCTTCCTATCTTACAGACAGACAGCAGCGCGTGATGGTCAATGGATCTTACTCTTCAAGTGGTTTAGTAACAAGAGGAGTGCCCCAGGGCTCTGTCCTGGGACCTCTTCTCTTTTGCATATTTATCAATGACCTGCCACTACATTTCACGAATGACAGAATTGCATGTGATTTGTTTGCCGATGACGCAACAATCTACACCCGCGATAAGTGTCTTGAGTCTTTAAATGGTCGTTTGCAACAGGGACTGAGCGAAATTTCCAAATGGTGTGAAAATAATGCAATGATCCTTAATCCCACCAAAACCGAATGTATGACGATAGTAACCCGTCAGAAGCATCAGCTCAAGCCACTTTCGCTTAGCCTGGAAATCCAAGACCACACTATTACACAAGTAACTGAACATCGCCTACTTGGAGTTATTGTTGATAACCAGATGAAATGGCAATCTCACATCAATGCTGTCTGTAAAACTGTGTCGAGAAATGTTTATATGCTGTCTAAGCTAAAATATCTTATTGATGTCGACGCTCGCAAACTATTTTACAATGCCCATGTCAAATCCCACATCGATTATGCCTCCACGACATGGGACGGCAGCGGTGACATACACTTGAAGAGGCTTAACTCCTTGCATCGCAGGGTAGTGAAGCAGATCCTGCCTGATCAAGCCCTTTCTACTGACCAAAAATTTGAAAAACTAAAGATGCTTCCTCTTGACAGGCACCATCTCTTTAACAAAGGGGTAGTCATGTATAAAATATGGAATGAAATCCACCCAAAATACTTGTGTAAGCTCTTCACCAAGGCAGCTTCAGGCCATTCAACATCAAGGCGTAACTTCATCACACCACGCCCGAGGATAGATTTATTTAAAACCACACTCTCATTCTCGGGCGCCTCGTTTTAGAATAAACTGCCAGCGCACATAACACACACTGTTTCACTCCCCTCTTTCAAGGAAAGCCTCTTCCAAGCACCTGCTATCTAACAGCTCATTCACTGGTTCGGGTATCCCCATCGCCTAAAGCCTTGATATTAACCTCCGCGCGCACGTGTGCGTGTATGTGTGTGTGTGTATTTGTGTGTGTGTGTGTGTGTGTGTGTGTGTGTGTGTGTGTGTGTGTGTGTGTGTGTGTGTGTGTGTGTGTGTGTGTGTGTGTGTGTGTGCATGTGCGGCGAGAGCGTGCGCGCGTGTTTGATTTCAGTGAAAGAAGGAATTTTAAAGAATATCTTTTTTTTTTCTTTTCTTTTTTTTTTTTTGCCATTCACATTATTAGCAATCATAATTGGTGCCCTCCATTTTGCCTTATCCATCTTTTTTTGAACGACTTGTTATATTACGTGCACTTGTATCTTAGTAGCTTTGTACCTTTGTATGTTAGTAGCCTTGTACCTTTAGCAGAGTTGTACCTTTGTAGATTAGCAACGGCAAGTGTGAAAAATGGCACATGTGCTAACTGCTTCTTCCGTTCAGAAATAAAGTTTCATTTCAATAAAGTTTCATTTCATTTCATCTCTCTCTCTCTCTCTCTCTCTCTCTCTCTCTCTCTCTCTCTCTCTCTCTCTCTCTCTCTCTCTCTCTCTCTCTCTCTCTCTCTCTCTCTCTCTCTCTCTCTCTCTCTAAAAAGGCTTTCGACAAATGTGCGGAGCGAGACATCACCATCGTCATGGGCGATTTTAATGCCAAAATAGGGGAGGACAACACCGGATACGAAGAGGTGATGGGAAGACAGGAACTAGGGGAGATGAGTGAGAACGGGGAGAGGTTTGTAGACTTTTGTGCTCTAAACAGACTTGTCATTGGAGGCAGCATCTTCCCACACAGAAGAATACACAAAGCAACTTGGGTCTCACCTGACCATACTACAGAGAACCAAATATACCATATCTGCATTAGCAAGAAATTTAGAAGATCCCTTCAAGATGTTCGTGTGAGGAGGGGACCAGATGTCGCCTCAGACCACCATCTGCTTACCTTAAGACTTAACCTCAAGTTAAAGAAAAGCCGTACAGAGACAACAAGAAGACAGCGCTTTAATGTAGGCCTCCTGAGAGAGACTGGAGTGAGAGAAGAGTTCAAACTGGTGCTATCCAACCGATTTCAAGCGCTACATGAGCTAGTAAATGAAGAAGAGGCGGTCACCACAGAGCAGCAGTGGAAGGTAGTTAGAGAAGCGCTGAAGTCAACCTGCAAAGACACTGTAGGGTTCAGGAAACAACATCACAACGAATGGCTGTCGGCACAGACGTTGAAGAAAATAGAAGTGAGGAAGCAGAAGAAAGCAGTTGTCAACAACAGTTGCACGAGAGCAGCCAAAGCAAGGGCACAGGAGGAATACTCGGAAGCCAACCGCGAGGTGAAAAGGGGTATCAGGGCAGACAAGAGGGCCTACACAGACAGCCTGGCAGCAGAGGCAGAAAATGCAGCAGGCAGCGGCAACATGAAACAGCTCTACGACAATACCAGAAGACTGTGGGGCAAGTATGGCCATACAGAAAGACCAGTAAAAGACAAAGAATGCAAGCCTATTGCAGACAGAGCAGACCAACTCGACAGATGGGCCGAGTATTTTGAAGAGTTACTGAACAGACCCAGCCCACCCGACCCCCCAGACATCCAGCCAGCAGAGACCGACCTACCCATCAGCTGTGATAGACCCAGCCGGGAAGAGATCAGAAGAGCAGTGGCATTTTTGAAGAACGGCAAAGCAGCAGGGCCAGATGGTACCCCAGCGGAGTCTCTGAAAGCAGACCTAAAGACAACAGTAGAGCTGCTGTACCCACTGTTTGGAAAGATCTGGGAAGAGGAGGTGATGCCGGCTGACTGGAAGGAGAGATACCTAATCTAGCTTCCCAAGAAAGGCGACCTCAGCAAGTGTTCCAACTACAGAGGAATCACCTTGCTGTCAGTACCAGGAAAGGTCTTTAAAAGGATCATCCTGGAGAGAATGAAGAGCTCCGTTGAACTCCAGCTGAGAGACCAGCAAGCAGAATTCAGGCCCGATCATGTACAGACGAGATCGCCACTCTCCGCATCACCGTGGAACAGTCTCTGGAGTGGAGCTCCCCGCTGTACGTCAACTTTGTGGGTTACGAGAATGCATTTGACAGCATGGACCGAAAGACTCTGTGGAAACTCCTACGACACTACGGTGTACCCACAAAGCTCGTCCGCCTGATCAAGAGCAGATACGATGACATGACATGTCGCGTGATCCACGAAGGGCAGTTCACCAGGGAGCTCCAGGTCAGAACCCGTGTCAGGCAGGGGTGTTTGCTGTCTCCGTTCCTCTTCCTTCTGGCCATAGGCTGGGTCATGAAGAGGACCACAGAGCACAGACGAAGTTGAATACAGTGGACACTGTGGACACAGCTTGACGACCTCGATTTTGCAGACGACTTGGCTTTACTGTCCCACACTCATCAACAAATGCAGGACAAGACCACAAGGCTTGCTGACATCTCGTCCCAAGTGGGCCTCACCATCCACAAACAGAAAACAAAGACAATGAGGCTGAACGCAACCAGGGAAGAACCAGTCTTGCTTGCTGGCACCCCGTTGGAGGAGGTGGAGTCCTTCACCTATCTCGGGAGCATCATAGACAAAAAAAGGCGGCACTGATGCAGATGTCAGAGCACGAATCGGTAAAGCCAGAGCAGTCTTTCTCCCAGTTGAAAAAAGTGTGGAGTTCCAGAGAGCTGTCACAACACACCAAAGTTCGGATTTTTAACTCCAACGTAAAAGCAGTTCTCCTATATGGAGCAGAGACTTGGAGATTGACAAAAACCACAGTCAACAGAGTACAGATCTTCATAAACAGTTGCCTTAGAAGAATTTTGAAAATCCACTGGCCAGAGAAGATCAGCAACGTCAGACTCTGGGAGAGAACAGAGCAGATAACAGCAGAGAATGAAATTGGGCGAAGAAGATTGGGATGGATTGGTCACAGTCTGAGAAAGCCAGCTTCCAGTATTACTAGGCAGGCATTATCATGGAACCCCCAGGGAAAGACGAAAAGAGGAAGGCCGAGAAACAAGACCTCCAAGCAGACATCAAGAGACTGGGAACCACCTGGAGTAAAGTCGAAGGAGAAGCACAGGACAGGAGTCGCCGGAGGTCTCTCGTCGAAGGCATACACCCGGGGAGGGGTGACAGGCGTAAGTAAGTAAGTAAACTTCAGCATTATCTTCGAAACGACATGGCTGTTTCATTTTTTATGTCATACCTCGAAAACAGAAAACAGAACGTAATTGCTAATAGAGCCTACTCTTCTACTAAAGATGTTAAACTCGGGGTTCCTCAGGGGTCAATCTTAGGTCCTCTCTTATTTTGTATTTACATCAATGTCCTGCCTCTAAGTCTCACCTACGAAGCAACACAATGTGATATGTTCGCCGATGATACCTCAATCCACACAGCTAACAAAGACATACGTGAAGTTGAAAACGGCCTTCCAAAGAGTCTCGACGATATATCAGCATGGTGTAAAGTCAACTCAATGATTCTGCATCCTACTAAAACAAAATCTATGATTATTGCAACACGCCAAAAGCACCAGTTGAAACCATTAAAGCGTAATCTATCACTCGGCGACGACATCATAGAACAGGTAGCCGAACATCGTCTTTTGGGGGTCACAATTGATAATCAGCTGAGGTGGCAGATGCACATTGACAAAGTTTTTATAACGGTCTCTAGAAATGTTTTTTTATGTTATCTAAATTAAAGTATTACACAGATAGTGAAACCAGAAAATTGTTCAGTAGTGCACACATCATGTCACATATAAACTACGCATCGACGGTGTGGGATTGTTGCAGTGATGTCCACTTAAAAAGACTAAATTCTTTACATAGGAGAATGGCAAAATTAATTCTTCCCGACCCGCACTTGACGACCGAGGAAAAACTCAGTAAAGCTGGATTCCTGCCCCTTCAAAATCATTTAAAATATATCAGAGGGGTACTGATGTTTAAAGTGTGAAACCATAGCGCTCCAGAATATCTAACAGATTTTTTTAAATCAGATTCCTGCTATGGGAATATGAGGGGTCTTTATATTGTTCCAAAACCCCGAATAGATATATTTAAATCTACTTTGTCATTTGCGGGTTCCACACTGTGGAATTCACTCCCACATCACGTTAAAGCCACTACGACATTATCTCGTTTCAAGGCAAGTCTTTATAGGTATCTTACATTACTCAAATAATAATATCTAGTTATTCGTAGACACGCGAATGTACGTGTATATTCTAACAATCATGTGTATGTGTGTGAGTGTGTGTGTGTGTGTGTGTGTGTGTGTGTGTGTGTGTGTGTGTGTGTGTGTTTTTGTGTGTGTGTGGACGCGCGAGTGCGTTTGTGCGCGTATGCGCGTGTTTGTGTTCAGTGGACTATATATTTTGTATCACTGTGCTTTGATGTACCTGTTTTATGTATATTTTGTACTTAGTCGTAGTTGTAGCAACGGCAGGTACGGAAAATGACATAGTCCTGACTGTGTTAATATCTTCACCGTTGTGAAATAAAGATTTATTGATTCCTTGATTCATTTCATTGATTCATTGATTCTCTCTCTCTCTCTCTCTCTCTCTCTCTCTCTCTCTCTCTCTCTCTCTCTCTCTCTTCATTCTCTCTCTCTCTCTCTCTCTCTCTCTCTCTCTCTCTCTCTCTCTCTCTCTCTCTCTTTTATTATTATTATTATTATTATGATTATTATTATTATTATTATTATTATTATCTCTTCTTTTTATTTTATTTATTCGTCATGTTACCGTTACTGCTGTTATATTTATTTAAAATGTTATTAAGGACAGACATGTAAAAAGGCTTGAGTGACTTCTGTCTTCATCCTTAGAAAATTAAGTTTCAATTCAATTCAATTTCAATTCTCTCTCTAACACAAACATGCGCGCATCTCCTGGAGGAATAGATCCTCAATCGCCCATAGAGCGCATGAGGATCTATGCCTCTTGGAGATGTTTGGAGCGCGCGCGCACGCACGCACTAACACGCACACACACAACGACGCGCTTTCAGAAGAGCATGCAGGTGACCCGTGTACTTAGTATATCATGCAGCTAGGTAAGGTCAACCTGCTTTCACACAAATTATAGCAAGACTGAAAATGTATGGTGACGTTTTGGTTTTGTCAACATTTTCTCAAACCTATGAAGCGAAAGGGAAACTCATATCACGTAAAATATAAAATTACGTAAAAACTAAAACTTACGTCATAACAAATGACGTTTGGCAAATCAATGACGCGTTTGTCCTGCGCCCCTTATATAACCCACTGACGCATTGGCAGATCTGCGAGACTGTTTCAATATGAGATAATTCAACATCAGAATCAGGTCAAAGACAAAAGGTAGAGACCATTGACAGCGAGGACAGCTCTCATAAAGAAGGGACTTTGTGGGTTATGGTTTATCCCATCTTGTTTTTATCCCCTGTAGCAACATCCATATTGGCATCAGCAGCATCAGCAGGTAAATGAGTGCGCCACCAAGCTCTCTGGGCGGGCCGGCTCCCGACACACAGCCTGGCTATCCTGTAGGGATGGCTCCACAACCAGGCTATCCAGGCGGAATGCCTCCACAGCTGGGCTATTCAGAGTCGTCGTCTCAGCAGCAGCTGGTCGTGATTGTGAACCAGCCTCAGGGTCAGACCAAGCAAGCACCAAGACCATGGCGCGCGGGGCTGTGCGGCTGTTTCGACGACTGTACAATCTGTGAGCCCTTGTGCACCTACCTAATGCGCAAAAGGCCATCGGGCCGACGTCCGCCTCCGTTAGCCCGCGCACGACCGTGCACGGGCCAACGGCAGCCTACATCGGTGCGATGAGCTTTTGCCTGTGGCCTTTTCCGTTTTGGGGTATATGCATAGAATTACCCACAGAGGCAGGAAAACCGCTGAGAAAGAACAGTCACAGCACAATTTATTGAAATTCTTTTTTTTTTTTTCAAAATAGACGAACAAACAAGTGTAACTCGCTATTTATCTTCTCAGAGTGAAAAATCTGGGGGGGGGGGGGGGGGGGGGGAGGGGCAATGAAGCATGCTGTCAGTGGCCTTTCTAAGCGTGTTTCTTTCTGCGTTGGGTTATTCTCGGCATTTCACGCGCTCGGCTGTCGGTTTTTTAGTCTGGACCTCTATGCATGGCATGACCTTTTCCCGCTTTATGAGAAAGGCAGCGTGAGCAGAAAAAGTGTATGCAGCGTGCCCAGTCTCATAAGGGAGTGTGTGTGTGTGTGTGTGTGTGTGTGTGTGTGTGTCTGTGTGTGTGTGTGTGTCTGTGTGTGTGTGTGTGTGTGTCTATGTGTGTGTGTGTGTGTGTGTGTGTGTGTGTGTGTCTAGGGAGGGGGGATGGGTAGGTGGAGTGGAGTTGTGTATAGAAGTTTGTTTTCATCTCTACCTCACACGACCAATCCCTTCAGCGCAAACTGTACCACATGACCGAGCTACAAATACCCTTGTAGCAAAAAAATGGCGGACTTCTTGTAGCCCTCTTTGTGACGCATCTTGGATGCGAGTTTCGTTCTATAAAAGATCAATTATACGTTCTAAAGTAAAAAGTTACTTAGTGTTGTTCGAAACAACAAGCACACTACTGGAGATAGCAACGTTATATTTAAATTACGTCATAAGTCTATTATGTATAAATTTATATTCCTTTGACGTCAGTCATGTCTGGCGTGATCTTGGTTGGAAGATTTCTTCTTGATTTCTTTTACGAAAATTGTGGAGGAATGTAAACAAAAACGTTATTGGTAGCAGGGGCTTGCTGCACGGTCCTTTGTAGGCCTGAGGGAGTTCAAAGGAACCATTGTAACCTTCAGGCCTTCGGCTTTCGGGGTACAATGGTTCCTTTGGCCTCCCTCAGGCCTACAAGAGTCCCTGTAGCAAACCCCTGCTACCAATAACTTATAGTATCGAATGAAGCGTATTTTATGGAACTGATTAGCACACAGGGTTTGTTTTTTTTTTCTTGTAAATTTGTAAATTTTCAACAATGCATGTTGAAAAAATTTTTTAAAGGGGGTATTGCTCATCCCTCGGCGGTAACCATCTCTGTCGTTATTTTGCAAAAGCCCGTATGTACATGTTTCAGAAAAGCGAGATGTACATTAATGTGCTTAGAAAATCTCGCTTTTCTTGCTGGTCACCAAAGTGAGCACAGACACCGCGCGTCAGTGCGTGACATCAATTTCAGAAAAGTCCACCATTCCCAGCATCTAACAAAAGCAGTTTCTCAATAGTTGCAGTTTAGTGTGTATATTGTCTCTGATACTTGCGTACCACGTTACACGTTTATGAGTTTGTCGTCATTGATGTGTGCGCACGACGTTGCAGGTCTGTGTGTGACTTTCTGCAATGAATGCGCGGCGCACATGATCCTTCACGACATGGGAGAAAGCCCTTGTCTGCCGTGCTGCATGCCCAACTTCCTGGTACCGCTTCGCACGAAGCTTAGGATGCAGCTGAACATACAGGTAATAATATAACCATGTCCCATGTTCGGAACACAGAAGTAGGTCAAAATCACACCTTTTTCGTCCTGCGCGTATCAGCCTTTCCGTGCGCAGTGATCCCCTCTTGATTAAACCGAAGTGAAACTGACGCAAGAAACCGACAACATGCGATTTTCTCATGTTTGCCCTGACTTTAACTCATTCAGCCCCGACACACCGCAGCACGACATGGATCGAGCAGGATCGTTCAAGGGTGGTGCCAGAATAGCTTGGCGCCCATTGGCGCCAAGCTATTTTGGCACCACCCTTGAACTATCATGCTCGATCTGTCTCTATAATCGTAATACAGTCCTTCAGAGGGCAATTTCAAAATATGGGGATTTCGATCCTGGGGTAGAATGAGTTAACCCCTTCACTACCGAGAATTGAATGTAAAGACGATCCCACTGAAAAAGACATAGATCCTCATGAGCGCACGAAGTAGCGGGGGCTCATGAGGATCTATGTCACTTGCTAGCTTGAGTGTAACGTATCCATGTTTCTTGGACGGTGGGGGCTTTTGGGTCACTGAGTGAACACAGATTTCAGAAACAAAACATTCGTCCACTGGCAGGGAAGGGGTTAGTCCAGCGTTTGCGTCAAAAGATGGCGCTCAGTTGTTGTCCCACGTCCGCTTTACAGAACTCCTCTTTGCTATTATCGGCTATTATCGTCCATTAGATAACTCCACGCTTAGGATGACATTCTGTCGTCTCTAGGGGAAAGCCACTCTGTCCATTTTTTTTAAGAACAGCAAGATTTTAATAATATTACAATGAAAATCTCGTGTGTGTGTTATTTCTTTTTTAAATGGACAGGGTGGCTTTTGCCAAATAATGTATTTAAACGCTATCACATTGAGCACTAAAGCGGAACTTCCTAACACTATTGGAGACGTTCTCTTGCGACAACATATCAGATCAAAAACCGGGGTGGGGGGGGGGGGGGATAATGGTAGGTTGGGTGGCGCTCGACTGAGGCTACGCTTCTTGCCCGGTGGAGGGAACCCACATTTCTCCTCCTGGGACAATAAAGTTGTAAAAACGAAAAAGAAATCGGACGTAAATGATGTTTCAAATTTGGTGATCACTTGTGTCAAACTCAAGTTGTTGATTCCGTGTTCACAGACCCCTCAAAAACGTATTGTGTGCAATATTATATTGAGCAGCATTTTGCTTGATATAGTGTCGATAACAGGCAGTTGTTACTACGAGAAACGAATCAAAATGTCCGAGTCGTAAGACGAGGACATTTGATTCGGGTCAAGTAATCATAT
>BTPG01000001.1:151122779-151175279 GCA_036245525.1 Semisulcospira habei
TAACCCATATCATACTGAGGCTATAAGCTATAAATTTGTACTTTGCCATATGCAAGTTACATTATAGTACTTACAGATAAAGATAAAAACCAATGGCTTTAGTTCAAGGGTGGTGCCAGAATAGCTTGGCGCCTCTAGGCGCCAAGCTATTCTGACACTACCCATGAACTATTTTGGTCAAACTTCTTTCACACACTGGTGTATTCTGAATGATAATGGTTAACAAAATTAATGCCTCTGTTACGCGTGGACTGTAAAAGGATGGGAAGAAAAGTGTTAGGTGAGGCAAGGCAACATTTGAGAACCCGTCGTATCGGCAATCCCCTGCCCTAGAGCATATCGATTTGATAATAAATAATATAACAAATATGATCATTCAGGCAGTTGATAATGTGAAACTTCAAGCTAGTATCTTCATAAGGTATAAAATGCACACCGCCCATAGGGTGTGTACTGGAATGTGATTTTGGACCTTACGGCGATTAGCCGTGAGGTCCAAAAATCACAGTGCAGCACACAAGTGCCATCAGCTACCTAGGTTAGAAGCGTAAGATATAATTTCACGTACCACCACACTCAAAAGCCTATGCAAACACTTCCAACTTGAGATCATAACCGCAGTGAAATGGCCTTAGTTGCTTGCCCGGCGTTAAACCCAAATAAGTAACTAACTTGAGACCATAGTACGGTTTAACTGTCTCGAGGCTATAATTACTGATACCGCTCGGCGGCATAGACTTGCGCGTAACTACACGTCTTTTCTGGTATCGTCCGTAGCGGTCATGGGGTTAATCCTCTTCACTGCCAACGGAAATGTGAACAAGACCCAACTGCAACAGGCATAGCTCCTCATGAGCCCCCGCATTTGCGGGGGCACAGAGGATCTATGCCCGTTGCTGAGACTAATTTGTATCCAAGTTCCTTGCACGGTTGTGGCTTTTGGTCGTTGGATGAATGCATTTCTCAGAAACAAAACATTCGCCCGGCGAAGATGATGGGGTCAAGTAGTAACACGTAGATACACTTTTATTCACCCTGGGTCCATCTTAGATAACTTATCTCATATCGGTCAAACAATGTTTTTATTTCAACGAGTGATAACATGCATCAGATGACTTAGGTGAGCCTGTTCAGAATTCTGACGACATTTCTCGCCGCCACCACGACGCTTTTCAGCCAAGGTAATAAGATTTCAGTGTGTGTGCGTGTGCGTGTGTGTGTGTGCGGGGTGAGGTCGGGAGGGTGAGGAGGGGGGGGGGGTAGTGATTTTGTATCTTGCGGCCTTAGGCCGTAAGGCTTTAAGCCATTCAGCACCGACGCACTACAGCAGGAGATGGGTCGACCATGATAATTCAAAGGTAGTGCCAGATTAGCTTGGCGTCTGTCGGCGCCAAACTAATCTGGCACTACCCTTGAATTATCATGGTCGATCCATCTCCTGCAACTGGTGCATAGTCATTAGATGACGCCTCCAAAGTTTGGGAAATACGGCAGTCGGGATGAATGAGTTGATCATGTTCGGGCAAGCAGAGATAACGTCGTGACCTATCGGTTATTGTCGGGATTTTTTTTTTTTTTTTTATCAAACAGTGATAACAAGCATCAGTTGACACAGGGGTTGATATACAGGCTGTCGTAATTTTCTGTTTAAAAATGTGTAGACAGCTCTCGATTTCACGCAGAAGCTTCGCTAAGGTATAGTTCGGTTTAGCATAGCTTGCCTCGTGTGTTTTGCAGTTAACTTTTGAGCAAGATATATTAAGACAACACGTTCAACAAAAGGGATCAACAAACGTAGTTAAAAGTTAATTGGCTTAAACCCCAGCAGTTCAGCCACTGCCCTCACGAGATCGTGGAGATTACCTACTTAAAAGTGAAAATATGAGCCCTGTTCAGGTCTCAGTGATCACTCACCTGCATCACTGATGCTGAAACTATGAAGTTATGTTCGGATTAGAAACCTTGCCCGCAGTGAGATGGCGTAGTTGCCTGCTCGGCGTTAAACCCAAATAACTAAATAACTAGACACCTTACAATACCAGGTTATTGAACATCCCCCACAGACAGCATGAATTTTACAGTAATGAGTATGTGTCCGTGCCTCTAAATGGAGCACGTTCAGGGTATATTTTAGCAGGTTTTGCATTTTCAAAATTTCCCTAGGGCAGCGGCTAAACCACCGTTGTCAGGACTAAAGGAAAATAATTATAATAGTACAGGTACGGGTTGCTGATCATCATTTCTTCTTGGAGTTGTCTTGAAACCAACTGCGTTCAAAAGTTATTTGCAAAAAAAGAAAAACACAAAGCAAGCCTTGATCAGACGACTATAACATAATTATTTCAGTATGTGTGTCGCTGGTCTGTGGTTTTGAATAGTATGACTTTAGCCGAAATGTTCTAAATCACATATCATTACATATGTTAGCCTACAGTTAACCCATTTAGCCCCGAGTCCCTACACCAGGAGATTAATTGACCGTGAGAATTTAAGGGTAGTGCCAGATTAGTTTGACATTTTCAGGCGCCAAGCTAATCTGGCACTACCCTTGAATTATCATGGTCAATCCATCCCCTACAACTGGTACATAGTCGTTTGGCAACACCTAAACAAATTGAGAAATGGGACCTTGGGGCTAAAAGGCTTAAGGCGAACTGCTCCGGAAGTTGTTTCTTTCTTTATCGATTTTTATGACATTAACCCCTTGACTGTCGAGAAAATTGAACACCGCAAAACTGCGAGAGGCATAGTGCCTTATGCGTCACCGCAACTGCGGGGGCTCATGAGGATCTATGCCTCTAGCTAAAAGAACTTTTGTATCCATGTTCCGCGGGCGGCTGGGGATCTTTAAAGTTGAGACGACAATGATTTCAAAAAACAGTCAACGTCCACTGGCAGTGGATGGTTAAGCCCGTGATTTTTTTCCGTGTAGCAACATCCATATTGGCATCAGCAGGAAAAATGAGTGCACCACAAGACTATCCCGGCGGGCCGGCTCTCAGTGCGCCACCAGGCTACCCAAGCTATCCACAACCAGGCTATCCAGGCGGAATGGCTCCACAGCCGGGCTATTCAGGGGGGTCGTCTCAGCAGCAGCAGATCGTGATTGTTAACCAGCCTCAGGCGCAGACCAAGCAAGCACCAAGACCATGGCGCGCGGGGCTGTGTAGCTGTTTCGACGACTGTACAATCTGTGAGCGATGAGCTTTTGTCCGTGGTCTTCTGCGTATTAGGGTATATGCATAAAATGACCCACAGAGGCAGGAAAACCGCTTAGAAAGAAAAGTCACAGCACAATATTTATTGAAACTCTTTTTGCAAAATAGACTAACAAACAAGTGTACCATGAATTCGCTATTTATCTTGTCAGTGTGAAGAACCTGAGGGGCAACTGAAGGATGCTGTCACTGTCCTTTCTAAGCGTGTTTCTTCCTTCGTTTGGGTTATTCTCGGCATTTCACACGCTCGGCTGTCGGCTTTTTAGTCTGGACCTCTATGCATGGCATTACTTTTTCCCCCTTGCTGAGAAAGGCAGCGTTAACAAGAAAAGTGTATGCAACGTGCCCAGTCTCAGAAGGGAGTGTGTGTGTGGGGGGGGGGGGGGGGAAAGAGATGGGGTAGGGGAAGTGGAGTTGTGAATAGAAGTTTTTTTCATCCCTACGTCACACGACCAATCCCTTTAGCGCAAACTGTACCTCATGACCAAACTACAAAAATCCTTGTACCGAAAAATGGTGGAGTTCTTGTAGCCCTCTTTGTGACGCATCTTGGATGCGAGTTTTGTTCTATAAAAGATCACCAAAACTTTCTAATGTAAAAAGTTAATAATAATAATAATAAGCGCATTAAATAGGCGCTTTATCCCAATTGAAAATCGGCTCAAAGCGCCGCCGCGAACTGAACCCAACAAGCACGCTCACGTGAATCACGCGCATTCACTCACACACTGTACATAAACACAGAACATTCACGTGGTGCTAAGGGCAAGCTCAAGCGAGCTACTGTAGATTTTGGAAATTCAAAATCGTTTGTATTTGAAATTTTATTAAGTTGGCTGAAACTGATACCAAAGTTACTTAGTGTTGTTCGAAACAACAAGCACACTACTGGAAATGGCAACGTCATGAAATATTTTAAATTACGTCATAAGTCTAGTATGTATAAATGTATATTCCTTTGACGTCAGTCGTGTCTGGCGTGATCCAGGTCGGAAGATTTCTTCTTGAATTCTTTAACGAAAATTGTGGAGGAATGAAAACAAATACGTTATTGGTAGCAGTGGCTTGCTGCACGGACCTTTGTAGGCCTTCGGGATGTCAAAGGAACCATTGTACCCCTCAGGCCTTCGGCCTTCGACGAACAATGGTTTCTTGACCTCCCAAAGGCCTACAAGGGTCCGTGTAGCAAACCCTTGCTACCAATAACTTATAGTATCGAATGAAGCGTAATTTATGAACTGCTCTGGCGGCGGTTTTGGAACGCATTAGCACACAGGGTTTTTTTCCATTTAAATTTGTAAATTATCAACAATGCATGTTGAAACAAATGTTTAAAATGGAATTTTGTTCATCCCTCGGCGGTAACCATCTCCGTCGTTATTTTTCAAAAGCCCGTATGTACGTGTTTCAGAAAAAAGAGATTTACATTAATGTGCTCTGAAAATCTCGCTTTTCTTGCTTGTCACCAAAGTGACCAGAGACACCGCGCGACAGTTCGTGACATCAATTTCAGAAAAGTCCACCATTCCCAGCGTCTAAGAAAAGCAGTTTCTCAACAGTTGCAGTTTAGTGTGTATGTTGTCTCTAATGCTTGCGTACCACGTTGCACGTTTATGAGTTTGTCGTCATTGATGTGTGCGCACTACGTTGCAGGTCTGTGTGTGACTTTCTGCAATGAATGTGCGGCGCACATGATCCTTCGCGACATGGGAGAAAGCCCTTGTCTCCCGTGCTGCATGCCCAACTTCCTGGTACCGCTTCGCACGAAGCTCAGGACGCAGCTGAACATACAGGTAATAATATAACCATGTCCCATGTTCGGAACACAGAAGTAGGTCAAAATTTCGTCTTGCGCGTATGGGCCTTTCCGTGCGCAGTGATCCCCTCTTGATTGAACCGAAGTGAAACTGACGCAAGAGACCGACAACATGCGAATTTCTCATGTTTGCCCTGACCTTAACTCATTCAGCCCCGACACACCGCAGCACGACATGGATCGAGCAGGATCGTTCAAGGGTGGTGCCAGAATAGCTTGGCGCCCATTGGCGCCAAGCTATTCTGGCACCACCCTTGAACCATCATGCTCGATCTGTCTCTAGAATCGTAATACAGTCCTTCAGAGGGCAACTTTAAAATATGGGGATTTCGGTCTTGGGGTTGAATGAATTAACCCCTTCACTACCGATAATTGAATGTAAACACGATCCAACTGCACAAAGACATAGATCCCCATGAGCTCCCGCAGTAGCGGGGGCTCATGAGGATCTATGTCTCTTGCTAGCTTGAGTGTAACGTATCCATGTTTCTTGGACGGTGGGGGCTTTTGGGTCACTGAGTGAACACAGATTTCAGAAACAAAACATTCGTCCACTGGCAGGGAAGGGGTTAGTCCAGCGTTTGCGTCAAAAGATGGCGCTCAGTTTTTGACCCACTTCCGCTTTACAGAACTCCTCTTTGCTATTATCGGCTATTGTCGTCCATTAGATAACTCCACGCTTAGGATGACATTCTGTCGTCTCTAGGGGAAAGCCACTCTGTCCATTTTTTTAAGAACAGCAAGATTTTAATAATATTACAATGAAAATCTCGCGTGTGTGTTATTTTTTTTTTTTTTAATGGACAGGGTGGCTTTTGCCAAATAATGTATTTAAACGCTATCACATTGAGCACTAAAGCGGAACTTCCTAACACTATTGGAGACGTTCTCTTGCGACAACATATCAGATCAAAAACCGGGGTGGGGGGTGGGGGATAATGGTAGGTTGGGTGGCGCTCGACTGAGGCTACGCTTCTTGCCCGGTGGAGGGAACCCACATTTCTCCTCCTGGAACAATAAAGTTGTAAAAACGAAAAAGAAATCGGACTTGAATGATGTTTCAAATTTGGTGATCACTTGTGTCAAACTCAAGTTGTTGATTCCGTGTTCACAGACCCCTCAAAAACGTATTGTATGCAATATTATATTGAGCAGCATATTGCTTTATATAGTGTCGATAACAGGCAGTTGTTACTATGAGAAAAGAATCAAAATGTCCGAGTCGTAAGACGAGGACATTTGATTCGGGTCAAGTAATCATATCTGTCGGTTATCGGCACTATATCATGCAGAATGTTGCTCAGTATAATTTATGTACCCAGTCCAAAACAAAACTTTGCCTCGCGTCATTCATTTTGCGGATGCTTGTGGTGTTCAGACAAATCAAATGCATGGCAGACGACTGCATAATATCGCTCTCGACTCAGCGCGTAGATTTCGTCTGACTATGAAGACATCAGTGCATTGTATAACCGTGCGTGTTACTGAGTAAATTATGCTTGTAACTAGATCACGCAGAATTACGGAAAATGCCAGCAGGTTTGTTTATTTAGTTCTTTTCTGAGGTTGTCGATATTGCCAGCTGACTTCTCGTCAATTTCACTTGTCATTCCAACGACTCGCACGTTCCCTGACGTCTTTTCTCTGTTCGTGTGTGTATAGGATATAAATTTCGAGCGTTCATACACACTAAGAAGTATTTCATTACTACTACACATAAGGAGTTTGTTAATTTTGCAGTGTGATCATATTTCGCGTGTCCGTTTTAAATATGCAAGGATCATGAAGAGTCGTCTTCTTGACGCGCAAGGATTTTTTGGGAAAGAAAGTATATCAAGCAAATTCATGAAGATTAATTTGCTTGTTATACAATATATCAATACATGTGTCAAAGAGGAGAAAAACTTTATGGAGTGGGTACATACTGTCCTATTAATTCTTATACTTCCTGTACAGTATATTTTTAATTCTTGCTTCCTGTGTCGTGCATTACGTTACAGTCCCTCAGGAATCATCGCGACAAAAACCGCTACCGACAGCCAAAGGGTCAACAATGCACTGAACGCTTGAATTCTGTACTGGAGTAATAACACGTTCCGTTATCAGTTCACTTCACATCGGCAGCACGAGCGCAACCGATCGTGTTTAAATGCTGCAAACTTCAAGCAGTCCGCCGTAAAGATGTCAAATAAGACAACTGTCCCCTTCCGGCGAGTTGGCCCCCTTACAAATATCAATCTCAACGCTGGTCGGCTTTTTGTAGCAAAGAATTAGAACTCTTTTCAGCTTCGATTTCAAACAAACATTCGCAAGAGAACTGATATTGTAAAGAAAAAGTTTCAATACTCTCTGATATTCTATCTTCTCCACAGATTTTCCCTTATCGCCAAATATAAATGGCTCGATCGATATAATAAAAAAATGTATATCTAGAAGTTACAATATGCCGTATCTAGAGGATTTTGTACTGACACTGATTCTCAACAAAATCATTCATGTGCAGGGTTCCATTTGCAATGACTGCATGGTGAGCACCTACTGCTACCCTTGTGCAATGTGCCAGCTGATGATTGAACACAAGTTGGCCCGCCAGGCCGGGGAGCTGTAATCACGTGACTGGGCCCCAGAGTCACGTGACACCTTGACTGCCGCTGACTGCTGTTAACGATACCGTTCGGCGGTAAAGACGCTTAGTTACGCGTCTTTTCCGCCGAACTGTATAGTCAGTAGCAGCCAGAGAAGTAACCCACGAAGACAAGTTATCGATTTACTCTCTACATAATATAATGTAATAGATGTTACAATCTTCCATCAAGTAGTTATTTCTCTTAACTCATTCAGCCCGATGGCCGTATTTCTCACATTTTGGAGGCGTCATCTTACGACTATGCACCAGCTGTAGGAGATGGATCGACCATGATAATTCAAGGGCAGTGCCAGATTAGCTTGGCGCTTGAATTATCTTGGTCGACCCATCTGCTGCTGTAGGGCGTCAGGGCTGAATGGGTTAATTTATGTATTCTGACGAATTTTCCAGAATGTACGTTGCTGAAATAAACTGTGCATTTGAACTTACACAATTTGTGTGTGTGTGTGTGTGTGTGTGTGTGTGTGTGTGTGTGTGTGTGTGTGTGTGTGTGTGTGTGTGTGACGGTGTGTGTGACTGTGCGCGGTCCCACTGCGACTGACTTCGGCCCGATAGCCTTTTGCGTACTGGGTACAGGTGACATGCATCTTTAATGTCATCGCTGAAAACATGGGTCTAGTTCTGGTAACGCTCGGTGCACGCACCTACACACACACACGCACACACACACACACACACACACACACACACACACACACACACACACACACACACACACACACACACACATGAAGGATCTCTCGTGCCGTGCCTTCTCAGTAGGTGTGCAAATATTTGGTCCCATCACCCGAGCGTGATGAGACAAAATATTTTGTGTACCTACTAGAGTTACCACCTGACTAGCGCTTTACCAAAGATGCAGTTTTCTTCTCAGTAGGTGCACAAATATTTTGACCCATCACGCGCGCGTGATAGGACAACAAATTTTTACACCCACTACAAACAAATATTATCACTGTTATTTCTGCAGGACATAATGCTATCATGTAAAATCACTACGCTAATTTTCAGATGTTGATTTTAACATTTAGAGTCCACTAAGCAATTGCAAGATCTAGCGTCTGTTTACACTTAGCGATAGAAGAGTTATATCAATATATTTAGTGATAGACAATCATAAATAACCAAAGACATCCCATTGAAACAACAGTACAAGGCTAAGCATCTCCTGTGTTACACCTGTAACGGGGGACAAATTATTTTATTGTGTAATATCAACACAAATCCAAAACTTTCATCATGTCTTTAAATTTAGTATTTTAAGAGTTCTGGGCATTGATAAAAAGCGAAATTAACCCGTTAAATCTTGATGCTAATTTTGTTTTCACATTAGAGTATTGTCCTGTGATGGGTACATTAGAATTAGAGAGTAGGAGACATATTTAACATTCAAGGGTGGTGCCAGAATAGTTTGGAACCTCTGGGCGCCAAGCTGTTCCGGCACCACCTTTGAACTATCACAGTCAAAATGTATTTTATACTATACTCTATCAGGATGAAAAGGATTAATAGCATGCGAGAGGGGATGGGAAGAATCAAGTTGCTTACTCCCACTGACCAACCCTTTTCATTCTTTATTACCCAGCGGCGGATCTGTGGGGGGGGGGGGATTATCCGAGACCACCCCCAGCCCCTTGCCTCAAAATTCTTTAAGTCATTCGACACGTGCCGCATACGGATATGCGGCTTTATGTGTAAGTGTGTGTGTGTGTGTGTGTGTACGTGTGTGCGTGTGTGTGTGTGTGTGTGTGCGTGTGTGTGTGTGTGCGTGTGTAATAATAATAATAATAATAATAAATTTATTTCAGTTTTTGCAGGCCATCAGGCCCATATGAACACAAAATACAATTTACAACCAGAAAATACAGGAAGGTGGTTGTAAAGAACACAATCACATAGCATTACATCAGCGCACATAAATAAACAAAAACAACAAAAGTTCAAAGCAAATCCCTCTAATTCCTTAATTTAAGGCACCCTGAAATGTACATAGCAACTTTAAATACCAGTTTATCATGTAGGTTTCCACACAGCAGCTGAACTTTGAGATCGGATGGGAATCTGTAGTAAAACAGTGGAATGTACTTTTTACGTAAAGGGGAATATTTTGGACACTCGAAAAGAAAATGACACAAATCTTCAGCCTTATGCCAATCACATGAATTACATTCTGGATTAGTGATGGGTTTTCCAAATCTGGATACTCCGTTTAAAGGTAAACGGTTACATCTAAGTAAACAAATTGCCCGCCTGAGTTCACAAGAAGTCAGCTGCCCTATGTAACTTGCTCTAAGTATTTTTGGGTGATAATGGCAGTATTCTGTGTTTGATGTAAGGGATGCATGCCAGTCCTGTCGGAAACAATCCATCAGCCGATCTTTGAATATCTGAATGAACAGAGGAGTGTTTCCAACTGACTGCATTTCCCACACATACCCAAACCCGTGCATACACAACAGAGTCTTTATTTGCGTAGCCCAGTTCGATCTACCTGAGGCATCATGCATACATAACATCGTGTAACACTGTCTTGGGTATCTGTTTTCTGACATGGTAAGAAGTCTGCACCAATACTTCACCATTCGAACATAGGCATCAATATACATAGGAAATCTTCCACACTCACCCAGCGCAATATTGTTTTTTACATCTCTTCCAACACCAAGGACCATTTTACAAACCTTTATATGATCCTGCTCAATTACATCATGCCTCTGGAAACCCCAAACCTCTGACCCATATAGCACAATGGGCTTAATCTTGACATCAAAAATGTGAAAAACAGTGTCAGCTGGCAAGTTTTGTAATTTGAAGTATAGTCTTTTGATGCCTGCAACTGCTCTCCTGGCTTTTCCAGCTAAGTTTTCTACACATCTAGCCCAGTTCAGAGTAGAGGAAAATATCACACCAAGGTAAGTATAACTGGACTCGACTTGAATCTGCTTGTCAGCATAAAACCATTTTTCACAATTTTTCACAAAACCTCCATTTTTGAAGACTACCACGTTTGTCTTGTCCATGTTCACAGTGAGACCCCATTTTTTACAGTATTTTTCTAAACAATTAATTTTCTTTTGGAGATCTGCTACAGAGTCAGAGACAATGGCTATATCATCAGCATACATAAGAAGGGCAGTGGGCAGATGTTCACATCTGCACGGGACATAGACGACCCCGCCCTCCACGAGTCGCCTGCTGCCTTGCAGGCCTGGCCGCTTGGCTGCGGAAAGGCTAAGGGAGGAAACCCCTGACATCAAAGCCCCCGTGTCTCCGGGGAAGGCTTTTGAGCCAGAGACTAGGACAAGGACAGTCTGATATAAAACCTACGACCCGAGGACCTCGATGCCATCGTCCCAGCTTGCTAGGCCATGGCAGATGAACCAAGGGTTTAAAGGGTGGGGCCAGTACTGCGCACACTGCACTCCACCAAAAAGCTCCACCGCGCAGGCTTTAGGAAACGTCCACGGACCATGACACTGACCATTCCAAGTCCTGTAGCGATGGGCGAGGGGCGAAACGGCAGGTGAAAGATGTCACTGGAAGCCGCAGTCTCAAACCTGCATGCAGGCGGTTCAGGATATTGGTCGCCTGATGTTGACCTGGGGATGACAACATCACTCGGCACACCCTGAACGACCAAGCAGCCTTCTCTAGGGACAGCACTGCTTGCTCCACACGGAGAGGGGCCTAGAAAAGGTGGCCTAACCAAAGCTCGTCCCCTCGCAACCCCAGTTGGCTAGCCGCGGTCAACGGGCATCTTCTCATGCGGTCAAAAAACAAGAAAGAATAACGGATCCACTCTGATGACGACCACGACCGGACTCAACGTAGCATGCTGGAACATCCGAACCATGCTCGACAAAGCAGACAGCGGACGCCCCGAACGTCGCTCCGCCCTCATTGCCCATGAATTGCGGAGGTTAAACATTGACATCGCCGCGCTCAGCGAAGTACGCCTTCCGGACGAAGGCAGCCTCCAAGAACTTGGCGCTGGGTACACCCTCTACTGGTCAGGCAGGCCTGCATCAGAAAGACGGCTCTCAGGCGTGGGTTTCATGGTCAAGACCTCCATTGCGACTAAGCTGGAAAACCTACCAACGGGTCATTCAGACCGCATCATGTCCATGCGCCTCCCACTGAGACACCAGCAACACGTCACCCTTCTCAGTGTGTACTCCCCAACCCTCTTGGCAGAGCCTGCTGAAAAGGACAAGTTTTACACTGACCTGCGCAGCCTCATACAGAGCACCCCTGCAGACGACAAAGTCATCATCCTTGGCGACTTCAACGCCAGAGTGGGCCAGGACTCTGAAGCCTGGAAAGGAGTCCTCGGCAAGCATGGCGTGGGGAACTGCAATGACAATGGCCGCCTACTGTTGGAGTTCTGTGCAGAGCAGCAACTGGTCATCACCAACACTACTTTTCAGCAAAAGGACAGTCGAAAGACCACCTGGATGCATCCTCGCTCCAAGCACTGGCACCTTATCGACTATGTCCTAGTGCGTCAGAGGGACCGCAGTGACGTCCTCCTCACCAGAGTGATGCCCAGCGCAGAGTGCCACACTGACCACCGCCTTGTCCGCTGCAAACTCAGGCTCCACTTCAAGCCAAAACCCAAGAAATGGGGGCCCCCCCAAGAAAAAGCTTGATGTTGCGAGCCTTCAGCGTGACGACGTGAAAGCTGCCTTTCAGACAGATTTACAGCGCAGGCTCAAAGACACAGCGGACCCAGCAGACTCCTCCCCTGAAACACTTTGGGAAGAACTGAAAACTGCTATTGCAAAATCCTCTGCAGAAGTCTTGGGTTTCGCTAGAAAGAAGAATAAAGACTGGTTTGACGAAAACGATGTAGAGATCCAGGAACACCTAACCAAAAAAAGAGCCGCCCATCAGGCCCACCTAGCCCAGCCTTCCTGCCCTGTGAAGAAGTCTGCCTTCCGCCTCGTCTGCAGCAGTCTCCAGCGCAAGCTCAGAGATCTCCAGAATGAGTGGTGGACCAGACTTGCACAGAGGACCCAGCTTTGCGCAGACAATGGTGACTACAGGGGCTTCTACGAAGCATTGAAAGCAGTGTATGGCCCCAGGCACCTGGTACAAAGTCCCCTGCGAAGCGCGAATGGCCAGGCACTCCTCACAGATAATACCTCCATCTTGAACCGCTGGTCGGAATACTTTCAGAGCCTCTTCAGCGCTGAGCGCACTGTTCAAGAAGCAGTCGTCCTACAAATCCCACAGCTCCCAGTAAAAGTTGAATTGGACGAACCGCCCACCGCTGAAGAGACCCTCACAGCCATCCACCAGCTCAAGAGTGGCAAAGCAGCAGGCATTGATGGAATACCGCCAGAGATCTGGAAACATGGAGGCACAGCACTGCACAACAAGCTCCATGACCTCTTTCTCTGCTGCTGGGAGGAAGGAACACTACCAAAGGATCTCCGTGATGCAGTCGTTATCACCCTGTACAAGAACAAAGGTGAGAAGTCTGACTGTTCCAACTATCGGGGAATTACACTGCTGTCCATTGCTGGAAAAATCCTTGCAAGGCTGCTCCTGAATCGGCTGGTACCTGCCATCGCTGAAGACCAACTCCCAGAGGGCCAGTGTGGCTTCAGAGCAAACAGGAGAACCACCGATATGGTCTTTGTGCTGAGACAGCTACAGGAGAAGTGCCGCGAGCAGAACAAAGGGCTGTACGTAACGTTTGTCGACCTAACAAAAGCGTTCGACACTGTGAGCAGGCAAGGCATGTGGCAGATCCTGGAGCGACTTGGCTGTCCCCCAAAGTTCCTCAACATGATTGTCCAGCTACACGAGGACCAGCAAGGTCAGGTCAGACTCAACAATGACCTCTCAGAACCATTCCCCATTCTCAACGGCGTAAAGCAGGGCTGCGTGCTGGCACCGACCCTCTTCACCATCTTTTTTAGCATGATGTTGAAGCAGGCCACAGTGGACCTCGATGATGACGATGCAGTGTACATCAGGTATCGTCTCGATGGCAGCCTGTTCAACCTCAGACGACTGCAGGCCCACACGAAAACCCTAGACCAACTGATCCGTGAGCTGCTTTTTGCTGATGATGCTGCCCTCGTTGCACACACAGAGAGAGCCCTGCAGCGCATCACGTCCTGCTTCGCAGACGCTGCCCAGCTCTTTGGACTCGAGGTCAGTCTGAAAAAGACAGAGGTCCTCCATCAGCCGGCACCCAAGACAGTGTATCGCCCTCCTCACATCACCATCGGCGAGTCTGAACTAAAGTCAGTGCACCAGTTTACTTACCTTGGCTGCATTATCACGTCGGACGCCAAGCTGGACAAGGAGCTTGACAGCAGGCTGGCAAAAGCGAACAGCGCTTTCGGGCGACTTTTCAAGCGGGTGTGGCACAATCAACAGCTGAAAACAGGCACCAAGATCAGCGTGTACAGAGCTGTGGTCCTCACCACCCTGCTGTATGGTTCCGAGTCCTGGGCCCTCTACCGCAGCCAACTACGACTCCTCGAACGCTTCCACCAGCGCTGCCTGCGTACCATCCTGGGCATTCACTGGAGTGACTATGTCACCAATGTCGAGGTCCTTGAACAGGCTGAAACCGTGAGCATCGAGGCTTTGCTGCTGCGGACACAGCTCCGCTGGGCGGGGCATGTCTCCAGGATGGAGGATCATCGCCTACCAAAGATCACCCTGTTCGGCGAGCTTGCTACTGGACACCGTGACAGAGGGGCACCAAAGAAGAGATACAAAGACTGTCTCAAGAAGTCACTTAGTGCCTGCCAAATCGACCACCACCAGTGGTCTTCGCTTGCTGTGGACCGTGACACCTGGCGCTCCACTATTTACAAGGCAGCTGTCTCCTTTGAGGGCTCTCGCAGAGCTAGCCTTAAGGACAAGCGGCTCAGGAGAAAGAACAGAGATGCCGCAACTCAGAACTCTGGCCATACCTTCCCCTGCAGCCACTGCGGTCGAACCTGCCTGTCCCGGATTGGCCTCCGCAGCCACGAACAAGCCTGCAGACGTCGTGGGCAACTCCTATAAAATCTTCGTTCGCGAAGTCCAGCCAAGAGGACATAAGAAGGAGAATACCCAGTGGGTCCGCAAAAATATCAATGCCACGTGCACCGCACGATGATATTTCTGTCTCAAATTCTGAAAGAAAGATAGAAAACAGCAGTGGGCTCAACACACAACCTTGTCGCACCCCTGACATGCAATCAAAGTAGTCGGTAACTTTGGTTCCAACCCTTACAGCAGCTTTTACATGTTTGTACATACTCTCCAGTGTCTGAAGCAACTTACCATGAACTCCTTTACGTAACAAGAGATACAACAGTTTTGTCCTGTGCACACTGTCGTAAGCTTTAGAAAAGTCTACGTACATGGTGTAAAAACGGCCATCCTGCTTGCTAAGATACTTTTGCACTAGTGCCTGTAAACAAAAAATGTTGTCTATAGTACTGTACCCTTTACGGAAGCCAGCTTGAGCCTCAGGAATACAATCATTCTCTTCACAAAAACGAATCAACCTGTTGTTAATGACAAAACTGTACAACTTACTGATAACATTCAAAAGAGAAATTCCTCTGTAGTTGTCAACATTTCTAGGGTTACCCTTTTTGTGTAGTGGAAATATCACAGCCATGGTCCAGCTTTCAGGGTATTCCGCACTTTGAAACACACGATTGAACAAAGGATGCAGAAATTTCACAAGGATCTCACCTGCATGATGAAAAAGGTCAGTGGGCAAGCCATCAGGGCCTGATGCTTTCCCTTGCTTCATGCTATTAATAGCACTGCGAATTTCATCCTGCGTGATTTCCTCGTCAAATTGTGACAACCATCACAAACATCAGATAATATATGGTCATTCAAAACACCCTCGGCCTGTCTGCTGAAACCTGAATCATCAACATTCTGATCCACATTTAGCAAATTACGAAAATAATCATACCACACGCGTGGTGAAATAACATCAGAACACAACTTCTTAACGCCAGTCTGAGACTTTATTTTTTGCCAAAATGTTCTTGAATTTGCATCGTTACATGCATCGTTGAGCTCATTCAAAACCCGTGCGTTGTACTCTACTTGTTTTGTTTTACACAACTTCTTAAATTCTTTCTTCATGTCAAGATACTTCCCTAAGTCGTCATGTGTGTTTGTGTGTCTGAACTGCTTCAACTGTATGTACTTGTTTTGTTTTGCTAACTCGCAGTCCGAGTAACACCACGGCGGCTGTGCACGGGATTCACCACCTACCTTCTTACCTGACCTCATTTTGTCAGCCGCCTTCTGAATTAATGCTACAAAACAGGCCGACCCTTCTTCTACACTCGAGTCAAGCGCTGACGAAAAGTGTTGAAATTGAGTCTCCTGATTATCTTCAATGTATGCCCAAAAGGACTCAGCATAGTGTTCTTTCCAAACAAATTTAACCCCTTCCTCTAGTATTATATCATCATTTAAATCATCATCATCACATGAATAAACAGACTGAAAAGAAGTAAACGTGGTTACAATGGGGAAATGGTCTGACTCGCACCTGTCTGCAACAAACATATCGGTCACTAGGTCAAACACGGATTGAGAGCAAATACAGTAGTCCACCACACTTTTGCCTCTGTTGGCCACGCACGTAATTTCTCCCTCACTGTCACCTTTCGTTCTGCCATTGACAATAAACAAACAGTACTCTTGACATAGTTCTATCAGTTTCCGACCAAAACTGTTTACGCCAATATCTTTTGACCTCCGTGGGCTTTGTGGTACATCCTCTAGCAGATCTGTTAATTCCTGTAAAGGCTGCACGTGTGTATTATCATCAATAAAATCAGTATCAGACAGACCGGCGGTGCGGGCGTTAAAATCGCCACATAATAGCCAAGGCAGCTCAGGATGAGCACATAACACTTGAGCCATGTAGTTTTCTAACACTTCAAAACCATCAACGTTATCTTCACCATATACAACAGAACGCTCTGGAGCCACATACACAAATGCTGCCAGAACATCAGATGCAGAGTTCAAAACAGACTTACCGATCTTTAGAAACACAATATCCTCAGCTGCCTGCATTAAACGCAACACATGACAGGCTATTTTTTTTTTTTATTTTTTTTTTTTGATGTGTGCGTGTGTGTGTGTGTGTGTGTGTGTGTGTGTGTGTGTGTGTGTGCGTGTGTGTGTGTGCGTGTGTGTGTGTGTGCGCGCGTGTACGTGTGTGTGTGTGTGTGTGTGTGTGTGTGTGCGTGCGTGCGTGTGTGTGTGTGTGTGTGTGTGTGTGTGTGTGTGTGTGTGTGTGTGTGTGTGTGTGTGTGTGTGTGTGTGTGTGTGTGACTGTGCACGGTCCCACTGCGACTGACTTCGGCCCGTAACATGTATCTTTAATGTCATCGCTGAAAACATGGGTCTAGTTCTGGTAACGCTCGGTGCACACACACACATAAAGGATCTCTCGTGCCTTGCCTTCTCAGTAGATGCGCAAATATTTGGTCCCATCACGCGAAAATATTTTGTGTACCTACTAGATTTACCACCTGACTAGCGCTTTACCGCAGATGAAATTTTCTTCTCAGTAGGTGCACCAATATTTTGTCCCATCACGCGCGAGTGATGGGACAACATATTTTGCGCACCCACTACAAACAAATGGTATCACTGTTATTTCTGCAGGCCATAATGCTATCGTGTAAAATCACTAAGCTAATATTCAGAGGTTGATTTTAACATTTAGAGTTCAATGAAATCATTTTATAATGTCTTTAAGTTTAGTGTTTTAAGAGTTTAGGTCATTGATAAAAAGCGAAATTAACCCATTAATTCTTGATGCTATTTTTTTTTTTCTCACATTTATGTATTGTCCTGTGATGAGCACATTAGAGAGCAGGAGACAGATTAACCATTCAAGGGTAGTGCCAGAATAGTGTGAAACCTCTGGGCGCCAAGCTGTTCCGGCACCACCCTTGAACTATCACAGTCAGAATGTATTTCATACTATACTGTATCAGGATGAAAAGGATTAATAGAATGCGAGAGGGGATGGGAAGAATCATGTTGCTTCCTCCCACTGACCAACCCTTTTCATTCTTCATGGCCCAGGGGCGGATCTGGGGAGGGGGGGATGTTCCGAGACCACACGCCACTCCACCCGCCCCAACATTTTTTAACTCATTCGAGACGTGCCGCATACAGATACGCGGCTTTATATGCCGCGTATCCGCATGCGGCGCGTCTCGAATGAGTTAATATGCTACAACAAAGTCCCTTTTTGGGGTGTTTGGAATCCTCCCCCTTCTTCCTGTTTGATATTTTGGCGACCCCCATCCCCCCCCCCCCCCCCCCCCCCCCCGTTATTTGATATTTTGGCGAGTGGTGAGAGTCGTGACACATACGCGTCTCCCCCCCCCCCTCCCCGCCCCTCTCCCCGCCCCCCCCCCCCCCGCCCCTCCCCACCCTCCTCCCGTTGTTTCATTTTTCAACCACTGGAAGACGGTCTATCGTCGGGGAGGCCTTTTGAGTCATGTTGAAGGTAACAAACAAAAGGTTGGACGCCCCCCCCCCTCTTCCCCGCCCCCACCCTCTCGAGGTAACTGATCCGCGCCTGTGGCTGTAATGTGACTTGCTTCAGCATTCCAAAGTTGTTGGCAAACTCTGATCCTAAACGGAGCGGCTCCAGACAAGCAAGGGTTAACAGTGGGCTGTATCTCCTTCATAAGTGTTCTCAGTGTGTCTTTCAAATAATGCTGGACTAAAGGGCTAATCTGGCTTACCTCAAAGGCTGAATGTCGTAAAATTAAAGATTCTTCTACTTTTTTTTCTACTTTTAAGTAGGAGAGTTCTACCGATGCTCACAAAGAGCAATATTAATCCATATCATACTGAGGCTATAAGCTATAAATTTGTACGTTGCCATATGCAAGTTACATTATAGTACTCACAGATAAAGATAAAAACCAATGGCTTTAGTTCAAGGGTGGTGCCAGAATAGCTTGGCGCCTATAGGCGCCAAGCTATTCTGACACTACCCATGAACTATTTTGGTCAAACTTCTTTCACACACTGGTGTATTCTGAATGATAATGGTTAACAAAATTAATGCCTCTGTTACGCGTGGACTGTAAAAGGATGGGAAGAAAAGTGTTAGGTGAGGCAAGGCAACATTTGAGAACCCGTCGTATCGGCAATCCCCTGCCCTAGAGCATATCGATTTGATAATAAATAATATAACAAATATGATCATTCAGGCAGTTGATAATGTGAAACTTCAAGCTAGTATCTTCATAAGGTATAAAATGCACACCGCCCATAGGGTGTGTACTGGAATGTGATTTTGGACCTTACGGCGATTAGCCGTGAGGTCCAAAAATCACAGTGCAGCACACAAGTGCCATATGCTACCTAGGTTAGAAGCGTAAGATATAATTTCACGTACCACCACACTCAAAAGCCTATGCAAACACTTCCAACTTGAGATCATAACCGCAGTGAAATGGCCTTAGTTGCTTGCCCGACGTTAAACCCAAATAACTAACTAACTTGAGACCATAGTACGGTTTAACTGTCTCGAGGCTATACTTACTGATACCGCTCGGCGACATAGACTTGCGAGTAACTACACGTCTTTTCTGGTATCGTCAGTAGCGGTCATGGGGTTAATCCTCTTCACTGCCAACGGAAATGTGAACAAGACCCAACTGCAACAGGCATAGCTCCTCATGAGCCCCCGCATTTGCGGGGGCACAGAGGATCTATGCCCGTTGCTGAGACTAATTTGTATCCAAGTTCCTTGCACGGTTGTGGCTTTTGGTCGTTGGATGAATGCATTTCTCAGAAACAAAACATTCGTCAGGGGAAGATGATGGGGTCAAGTAGTAACACGTAGATACACTTTTATTCACCCTGGGTCCATCTTAGATAACTTATCTCATATCGGTCAAACAATGTTTTTATTTCAACGAGTGATAACATGCATCAGATGACTTAGGTGAGCCTGTTCAGAATTCTGACGACATTTCTCGCCGCCACCACGACGCTTTTCAGCCAAGGTAATAAGATTTCAGTGTGTGTGCGTGTGCGTGTGTGTGTGTGCGGGGTGAGGTCGGGAGGGTGAGGAGGGGGGGGGTAGTGATTTTGTATCTTGCGGCCTTAGGCCGTAAGGCTTTAAGCCATTCAGCACCGACGCACTACAGCAGGAGATGGGTCGACCATGATAATTCAAGGGTAGTGCCAGATTAGCTTGGCGTCTGTCGGCGCCAGACTAATCTGGCACTACCCTTGAATTATCATGGTCGATCCATCTCCTGCAACTGGTGCATAGTCATTAGATGACGCCTCCAAAGTTTGGGAAATACGGCAGTCGGGATGAATGAGTTGATCATGTTCGGGCAAGCAGAGATAACGTCGTGACCTATCGGTTATTGTCGGGATTTTTTTTTTTATTTTTTTTATTTTTTTTATCAAACAGTGATAACAAGCATCAGTTGACACAGGGGTTGATATACATGCTGTCGTAATTTTCTGTTTAAAAATGTGTAGACAGCTCTCGATTTCACGCAGAAGCTTCGCTAAGGTATAGTTCGGTTTAGCATAGCTTGCCTCGTGTGTTTTGCAGTTAACTTTTGAGCAAGATATATTAAGACAACACGTTCAACAAAAGGGATCAACAAACGTAGTTAAAAGTTAATTGGCTTAAACCCCAGCAGTTCAGCCACTGCCCTCACGAGATCGTGGAGATTACCTACTTAAAAGTGAAAATATGAGCCCTGTTCAGGTCTCAGTGATCACTCACCTGCATCACTGATGCTGAAACTATGAAGTTATGTTCGGATTAGAAACCTTGCCCGCCGTGAGATGGCGTAGTTGCCTGCTCGGCGTTAAACCCAAATAACTAAATAACTAGACACCTTACAATACCAGGCTATTGAACATCCCCCACAGACAGCGTGAATTTTACAGTAATGAGTATGTGTCCGTGCCTCTAAATGGAGCACGTTCAGGGTATATTTTAGCAGGTTTTGCATTTTCAAAATTTCCCTAGGGCAGCGGCTAAACCACCGTTGTCAGGACTAAAGGAAAATAATTATAATAGTACAGGTACGGGTTGCTGATCATCATTTCTTCTTGGAGTTGTCTTGAAACCAACTGCGTTCAAAAGTTATTTGCAAAAAAAGAAAAACACAAAGCAAGCCTTGATCAGACGACTATAACATAATTATTTCAGTATGTGTGTCGCTGGTCTGTGGTTTTGAATAGTATGACTTTAGCCGAAATGTTCTAAATCACATATCATTACATATGTTAGCCTACAGTTAACCCATTTAGCCCCGAGTCCCTACACCAGGAGATTAATTGACCGTGAGAATTTAAGGGTAGTGCCAGATTAGTTTGACATTTTCAGGCGCCAAGCTAATCTGGCACTACCCTTGAATTATCATGGTCAATCCATCCCCTACAACTGGTACATAGTCGTTTGGCAACACCTAAACAAATTGAGAAATGGGACCTTGGGGCTAAAAGGCTTAAGGCGAACTGCTCCGGAAGTTGTTTCTTTCTTTATCGATTTTTATGACATTAACCCTTTGACTGTCGAGAAAATTGAACACCGCAAAACTGCGAGAGGCATAGTGCCTTATGCGTCACCGCAACTGCGGGGGCTCATGAGGATCTATGCCTCTAGCTAAAAGAACTTTTGTATCCATGTTCCGCGGGCGGCTGGGGATCTTTAAAGTTGAGACGACAATGATTTCAAAAAACAGTCAACGTCCACTGGCAGTGGATGGTTAAGCCCGTGATTTTTTTTCCATGTAGCAACATCCATATTGGCATCAGCAGGAAAAATGAGTGCACCACAAGACTATCCCGGCGGGCCGGCTCTCAGTGCGCCACCAGGCTACCCAAGCTATCCACAACCAGGCTATCCAGGCGGAATGGCTCCACAGCCGGGCTATTCAGGGGGGTCGTCTCAGCAGCAGCAGATCGTGATTGTGAACCAGCCTCAGGCGCAGACCAAGCAAGCACCAAGACCATGGCGCGCGGGGCTGTGTAGCTGTTTCGACGACTGTACAATCTGTGAGTGATGAGCTTTTGTCCGTGGTCTTCTGCGTATTAGGGTATATGACCCACAGAGGCAGGAAAACCGCTTAGAAAGAAAAGTCACAGCACAATTTATTGAAACTCTTTTTGCAAAATAGACTAACAAACAAGTGTACCATGAATTCGCTATTTATCTTGTCAGCGTGAAGAACCTGAGGGGCAACTGAAGGATGCTGTCACTGTCCTTTCTAAGCGTGTTTCTTCCTTCGTTTGGGTTATTCTCGGCATTTCACACGCTCGGCTGTCGGCTTTTTAGTCTGGACCTCTATGCATGGCATTACTTTTTCCCCCTTGCTGAGAAAGGCAGCGTTAACAAGAAAAGTGTATGCAACGTGCCCAGTCTCAGAAGGGAGTGTGTGTGTGGGGGGGTGGGGGGAGATGGGGTAGGGGAAGTGGAGTTGTGAATAGAAGTTTTTTTCATCCCTACGTCACACGACCAATCCCTTTAGCGCAAACTGTACCTCATGACCAAACTACAAAAATCCTTGTACCGAAAAATGGCGGAGTTCTTGTAGCCCTCTTTGTGACGCATCTTGGATGCGAGTTTTGTTCTATAAAAGATCACCAAAACTTTCTAATGTAAAAAGTTAATAATAATAATAATAAGCGCATTAAATAGGCGCTTTATCCCAATTGAAAATCGGCTCAAAGCGCCGCCGCGAACTGAACCCAACAAGCACGCTCACGTGAATCACGCGCATTCACTCACACACTGTACATAAACACAGAACATTCACGTGGTGCTAAGGGCAAGCTCAAGCGAGCTACTGTAGTTTTTGGAAATTCAAAATCGTTTGTATTTGAAATTTTATTAAGTTGGCTGAAACTGATACCAAAGTTACTTAGTGTTGTTCGAAACAACAAGCACACTACTGGAAATGGCAACGTCATGAAATATTTTAAATTACGTCATAAGTCTAGTATGTATAAATGTATATTCCTTTGACGTCAGTCGTGTCTGGCGTGATCCAGGTCGGAAGATTTCTTCTTGAATTCTTTAACGAAAATTGTGGAGGAATGAAAACAAATACGTTATTGGTAGCAGTGGCTTGCTGCACGGACCTTTGTAGGCCTTCGGGATGTCAAAGGAACCATTGTACCCCTCAGGCCTTCGGCCTTCGACGAACAATGGTTTCTTGACCTCCCAAAGGCCTACAAGGGTCCGTGTAGCAAACCCTTGCTACCAATAACTTATAGTATCGAATGAAGCGTAATTTATGAACTGCTCTGGCGGCGGTTTTGGAACGCATTAGCACACAGGGTTTTTTTCCATTTAAATTTGTAAATTATCAACAATGCATGTTGAAACAAATGTTTAAAATGGAATTTTGTTCATCCCTCGGCGGTAACCATCTCCGTCGTTATTTTTCAAAAGCCCGTATGTACGTGTTTCAGAAAAAAGAGATTTACATTAATGTGCTCTGAAAATCTCGCTTTTCTTGCTTGTCACCAAAGTGACCAGAGACACCGCGCGAAAGTTCGTGACATCAATTTCAGAAAAGTCCACCATTCCCAGCGTCTAAGAAAAGCAGTTTCTCAACAGTTGCAGTTTAGTGTGTACGTTGTCTCTAATGCTTGCGTACCACGTTGCACGTTTATGAGTTTGTCGTCATTGATGTGTGCGCACTACGTTGCAGGTCTGTGTGTGACTTTCTGCAATGAATGTGCGGCGCACATGATCCTTCGCGACATGGGAGAAAGCCCTTGTCTCCCGTGCTGCATGCCCAACTTCCTGGTACCGCTTCGCACGAAGCTCAGGACGCAGCTGAACATACAGGTAATAATATAACCATGTCCCATGTTCGGAACACAGAAGTAGGTCAAAATTTCGTCTTGCGCGTATGGGCCTTTCCGTGCGCAGTGATCCCCTCTTGATTGAACCGAAGTGAAACTGACGCAAGAGACCGACAACATGCGAATTTCTCATGTTTGCCCTGACCTTAACTCATTCAGCCCCGACACACCGCAGCACGACATGGATCGAGCAGGATCGTTCAAGGGTGGTGCCAGAATAGCTTGGCGCCCATTGGCGCCAAGCTATTCTGGCACCACCCTTGAACCATCATGCTCGATCTGTCTCTAGAATCGTAATACAGTCCTTCAGAGGGCAACTTTAAAATATGGGGATTTCGGTCTTGGGGTTGAATGAATTAACCCCTTCACTACCGATAATTGAATGTAAACACGATCCAACTGCAAAAAGACATAGATCCCCATGAGCTCCCGCAGTAGCGGGGGCTCATGAGGATCTATGTCTCTTGCTAGCTTGAGTGTAACGTATCCATGTTTCTTGGACGGTGGGGGCTTTTGGGTCACTGAGTGAACACAAATTTCAGAAACAAAACATTCGTCCACTGGCAGGGAAGGGGTTAGTCCAGCGTTTGCGTCAAAAGATGGCGCTCAGTTTTTGACCCACTTCCGCTTTACAGAACTCCTCTTTGCTATTATCGGCTATTATCGTCCATTAGATAACTCCACGCTTAGGATGACATTCTGTCGTCTCTAGGGGAAAGCCACTCGTCCATTTTTTTAAGAACAGCAAGATTTTAATAATATTACAATGAAAATCTCCTGTGTGTGTTATTTTTTTTTTTAATGGACAGGGTGGCTTTTGCCAAATAATGTATTTAAACGCTATCACATTGAGCACTAAAGCGGAACTTCCTAACACTATTGGAGACGTTCTCTTGCGACAACATATCAGATCAAAAACCGGGGTGGGGGGGGGGGGGGATAATGGTAGGTTGGGCGGCGCTCGACTGAGGCTACGCTTCTTGCCTGGTGGAGGGAACCCACATTTCTCCTCCTGGGACAATAAAGTTGTAAAAACGAAAAAGAAATCGGACGTGAATGATGTTTCAAATTTGGTGATCACTTGTGTCAAACTCAAGTTGTTGATTCCGTGTTCACAGACCACTCAAAAGCGTATTGTGTGCAATATTATATTGAGCAGCATTTTGCTTGATATAGTGTCGATAACAGGCAGTTGTTACTACGAGAAACGAATCAAAATGTCCGAGTCGTAAGACGAGGACATTTGATTCGGGTCAAGTAATCATATCTGTCGGTTATCGGCACTATATCATGCAGAATGTTGCTCAGTATAATTTATGTACCCAGTCCAAAACAAAACTTTGCCTCGCGTCATTCATTTTGCGGATGCTTGTGGTGTTCAGACAAATCAAATGCATGGCAGACGACTGCATAATATCGCTCTCGACTCAGCGCGTAGATTTCGTCTGACTATGAAGACATCAGTGCATTGTATAACCGTGCGTGTTACTGAGTAAATTATGCTTGTAACTAGATCACGCAGAATTACGGAAAATGCCAGCAGGTTTGTTTATTTAGTTCTTTTCTGAGGTTGTCGATATCGCCAGCTGACTTCTCGTCAATTTCACTTGTCATTCCAACGACTCGCACGTTCCCTGACGTCTTTTCTCTGTTCGTGTGTGTATAGGATATAAATTTCGAGCGTTCATACACACTAAGAAGTATTTCATTACTACTACACATAAGGAGTTTGTTAATTTTGCAGTGTGATCATATTTCGCGTGTCCGTTTTAAATATGCAAGGATCATGAAGAGTCGTCTTCTTGACGCGCAAGGATTTTTTGGGAAAAAAAGTATATCAAGCAAATTCATGAAGATTAATTTGCTTGTTATACAATATATCAATACATGTGTCAAAGAGGAGAAAAACTTTATGGAGTGGGTACATACTGTCCTATTAATTCTTATACTTCCTGTACAGTATATTTTTAATTCTTGCTTCCTGTGTCGTGCATTACGTTACAGTCCCTCAGGAATCATCGCGACAAAAACCGCTACCGACAGCCAAAGGGTCAACAATGCACTGAACGCTTGAATTCTGTACTGGAGTAATAACACGTTCCGTTATCAGTTCACTTCACATCGGCAGCACGAGCGCAACCGATCGTGTTTAAATGCTGCAAACTTCAAGCAGGCCGCCGTAAAGATGTCAAATAAGACAACTGTCCCCTTCCGGCGAGTTGGCCCCCTTACAAATATCAATCTCAACGCTGGTCGGCTTTTTGTAGCAAAGAATTAGAACTCTTTTCAGCTTCGATTTCAAACAAACATTCGCAAGAGAACTGATATTGTAAAGAAAAAGTTTCAATACTCTCTGATATTCTATCTTCTCCACAGATTTTCCCTTATCGCCAAATATAAATGGCTCGATCGATTTAATAAAAAAAAATGTATATCTAGAAGTTACAATATGCCGTATCTAGAGGATTTTGTACTGACACCGATTCTCAACAAAATCATTCATGTTCAGGGTTCCATTTGCAATGACTGCATGGTGAGCACCTACTGCTACCCTTGTGCAATGTGCCAGCTGATGATTGAACACAAGTTGGCCCGCCAGGCCGGGGAGCTGTAATCACGTGACTGGGCCCCAGAGTCACGTGACACCTTGACTGCCGCTGACTGCTGTTAACGATACCGTTCGGCGGTAAAGACGCTTAGTTACGCGTCTTTTCCGCCGAACTGTATAGTCAGTAGCAGCCAGAGAAGTAACCCACGAAGACAAGTTATCGATTTACTCTCTACATAATATAATGTAATAGATGTTACAATCTTCCATCAAGTAGTTATTTCTCTTAACTCATTCAGCCCCATGGCCGTATTTCTCACATTTTGGAGGCGTCATCTTACGACTATGCACCAGTTGTAGGAGATGGATCGAACATGATAATTCAAGGGCAGTGCCAGATTAGCTTGGCGCTTGAATTATCTTGGTCGACCCATCTGCTGCTGTAGGGCGTCAGGGCTGAATGGGTTAATTTATGTATTCTGGCGAATTTTCCAGAATGTACGTTGCTGAAATAAACTGTGCATTTGAACTTACACAATTTGTGTGTGTGTGTGTGTGTGTGTGTGTGTGTGTGTGTGTGTGTGTGTGTGTCTGTGTGTGTGTGTGTGTGTGTGTGTGTGTGTGTGATGGTGTGTGTGTGTGTGTGTGTGTGTGTGTGTGTGTGTGTGTGTGTGTGTGTGTGTGTGTGACTGTGCACGGTCCCACTGCGACTGACTTCGGCCCGTAACATGTATCTTTAATGTCATCGCTGAAAACATGGGTCTAGTTCTGGTAACGCTCGGTGCACACACACACATAAAGGATCTCTCGTGCCTTGCCTTCTCAGTAGATGCGCAAATATTTGGTCCCATCACGCGAAAATATTTTGTGTACCTACGAGATTTACCACCTGACTAGCGCTTTACCGCAGATGAAATTTTCTTCTCAGTAGGTGCACCAATATTTTGTCCCATCACGCGCGAGTGATGGGACAACATATTTTGCGCACCCACTACAAACAAATGGTATCACTGTTATTTCTGCAGGCCATAATGCTATCATGTAAAATCACTAAGCTAATTTTCAGAGGTTGATTTTAACATTTAGAGTTCAATGAAATCATTTTATAATGTCTTTAAGTTTAGTGTTTTAAGAGTTTAGGTCATTGATAAAAAGCGAAATTAACCCATTAATTCTTGATGCTATTTTTTTTCTCACATTTATGTATTGTCCTGTGATGAGCACATTAGAGAGCAGGAGACAGATTAACCATTCAAGGGTAGTGCCAGAATAGTGTGAAACCTCTGGGCGCCAAGCTGTTCCGGCACCACCCTTGAACTATCACAGTCAGAATGTATTTCATACTATACTGTATCAGGATAAAAAGGATTAACAGAATGCGAGAGGGGATGGGAAGAATCATGTTGCTTCCTCCCACTGACCAACCCTTTTCATTCTTCATGGCCCAGGGGCGGATCTGGGGAGGGGGGATGTTCCGAGACCACCCGCCACTCCACCCGCCCCAACATTTTTTAACTCATTCGAGACGTGCCGCATACAGATACGCGGCTTTATATGCCGCCTATCCGCATGCGGCGCGTCTCGAATGAGTTAATATGCTACAACAAAGTCCCTTTTTGGGGTGTTTGGAATCCTCCCTCTTCTTCCTGTTTGATATTTTGGCGACCCCCACCCCCCCCCCCCCCCACCCCCCCGTTATTTGATATTTTGGCGAGTGGTGAGAGTCGTGACACATACGCGTCTCCCCCCCCCCCCTCCCCGCCCCTCTCCCCGCCCCCCCCCCTCCCCGCCCCTCCCCACCCTCCTCCCGTTGTTTCATTTTTCAACCACTGGAAGACGGTCTATCGTCGGGGAGGCCTTTTGAGTCATGTTGAAGATAACAAACAAAATGTTGGACGTGCCCCCCCCCTTCTTCCCCGCCCCACCCTCTCGAGGTAACTGATCCGCGCTTGTGGCTGTAATGTGACTTGCTTCAGCATTCCAAGGTTGTCGGCCAACTCTGATCCTAAACGGAGCGGCTCCAGACAAGCAAGGGTTACAGTGGACTGTATCTCCTTCATAAGTGTTGTCAGTGTGTCTTTCAAATAATGCTGGACTAAAGGGCTAATCTGGCTTACCTCAGAGGCTGAATGTCGTAAAATTAAAGATTCTTCTACTTTTTTTTTCTACTTTTAAGTAGGAGAGTTCTACCGATGCTCACAAAGAGCAATATTAATCCATATCATACTGAGGCTATAAGCTATAAATTTGTACGTTGCCATATGCAAGTTACATTATAGTACTTACAGATAAAGATAAAAACCAATGGCTTTAGTTCAAGGGTGGTGCCAGAATAGCTTGGCGCCTATAGGCGCCAAGCTATTCTGACACTACCCATGAACTATTTTGGTCAAACTTCTTTCACACACTGGTGTATTCTGAATGATAATGGTTAACAAAATTAATGCCTCTGTTACGCGTGGACTGTAAAAGGATGGGAAGAAAAGTGTTAGGTGAGGCAAGGCAACATTTGAGAACCCGTCGTATCGGCAATCCCCTGCCCTAGAGCATATCGATTTGATAATAAATAATATAACAAATATGATCATTCAGGCAGTTGATAATGTGAAACTTCAAGCTAGTATCTTCATAAGGTATAAAATGCACACCGCCCATAGGGTGTGTACTGGAATGTGATTTTGGACCTTACGGCGATTAGCCGTGAGGTCCAAAAATCACAGTGCAGCACACAAGTGCCATCAGCTACCTAGGTTAGAAGCGTAAGATATAATTTCACGTACCACCACACTCAAAAGCCTATGCAAACACTTCCAACTTGAGATCATAACCGCAGTGAAATGGCCTTAGTTGCTTGCCCGACGTTAAACCCAAATAACTAACTAACTTGAGACCATAGTACGGTTTAACTGTATCGAGGCTATACTTACTGATACCGCTCGGCGACATAGACTTGCGAGTAACTACACGTCTTTTCTGGTATCGTCAGTAGCGGTCATGGGGTTAATCCTCTTCACTGCCAACGGAAATGTGAACAAGACCCAACTGCAACAGGCATAGCTCCTCATGAGCCCCCGCATTTGCGGGGGCACAGAGGATCTATGCCCGTTGCTGAGACTAATTTGTATCCAAGTTCCTTGCACGGTTGTGGCTTTTGGTCGTTGGATGAATGCATTTCTCAGAAACAAAACATTCGCCCGGCGAAGATGATGGGGTCAAGTAGTAACAGGTAGATACACTTTATTCACCCTGGGTCCATCTTAGATAACTTATCTCATATCGGTCAAACAATGTTTTTATTTCAACGAGTGATAACATGCATCAGATGACTTAGGTGAGACTTAGTCGAGCCTGTTCAGAATTCTGACGACATTTCTCGCCGCCACCAAGACGCTTTTCAGCCAAGGTAATAAGATTTCAGTGTTGTGCGTGTGCGTGTGTGTGTGTGCGGGGTGAGGTCGGGAGGGTGAGGAGGGGGGGGGGGGGTAGTGATTTTGTATCTTGCGGCCTTAGGCCGTAAGGCTTTAAGCCATTCAGCACCGACGCACTACAGCAGGAGATGGGTCGACCATGATAATTCAAGGGTAGTGCCAGATTAGCTTGGCGCCTGTTGAATTATCATGGTCGATCTATCTCCTGCAACAGGTGCATAGTCGTTAGAGGAATTTGGAAATACGTGCGTCGGGCTGAATGAGTTACAAATCACAGACCGGAACACCTATATTCCGTTGGGTTGCCAAATTTGATGCTGTGTATCACCAGATGATCGCGTGTAACCAGCTCACTGATGCAAGTGTTCTTTCATTGATCTTTCAAGATCTTGTTTCTTTCTTTATCGGTTTTGCGATACAATCTCCGTACCGTTCACGGGAGTACTGCCCAGATTCACTCGAGGAGAACGCCACAAATACAATAAGCATAACGATAAGCATGAGACGATAAGCATCTAATTTGAATAGAAGTAAAGAAGTACCCAACGGAGAAATAAACACGCTTAGAAAAGAAAGGTGAAAGGAAAACAGAAAATAGAGGTTGAAAACCCTTTAAATTAGATACATGGAACACGAAGTTTCCGATCAAAGATCCTTCTTCTGGGTGATCAAACTGTTGTAACCGTCTTTTCTAAGCGTGTTTCTTTTTCCGTTGGGTACTTCTTTGCATTTTACTCGCTTGGCAGTCACCTTTTTGGTCTGGATAGCGGGTTTTTTTTAATAGAAGTGCACTTGTTGGGTACGAATTTGCGGGGATAACCACCCACCCCCATCCCCTCCCCTCCCCCCACCCCCACCCCCACCTCCTCCTCAGATAGATTTACTCGGAGAATATGCCATAAGTACATTATTTCAATTCAGTTTTGATCAAGATTGGATTTCTGCGCTAAGAAAGGCCTATATCCGCTCCACCCCATTAGTACTTTAGCTTCTATTCAGATGAAACGCTATGCATCTCATTTGAACCGAAATGTACTTGTGGTGAACTTCTCTATCTCAGCATTACTCCTGCAAACTTTAACTCATTTAACCCCAAGGCCGCATTTTCCACAATTCGGAGGTGTCACCTGACGACCGTAGTAGTTGCAGGAGATGGATCGAGCATGATTATTCAAGGGTAGTACAGTGTCAGGTTAGCTTGGCGCCATCCGGCGCCAATTTAATCTGGTACTACCCTTGAATTATAATGGTCGATCCCTCTCCTGCTGTATTGCGTCGGAGCTAAACGAGTGAAAGGTATACAAATGACTTTTTTCTCTCATTAGCAACATCAATACTAGCATCAACAGCAACAACACCAGCAGCAGCACCAAATGGCTATGCAGCAACAGGCAGGCTATCCAACAGAGATGACAGCGCCTCCAGGCTATCCAGGAGGCATGGCCCCTCAACCAGCCTATACAGGAGGGATGGCCCCTCAACCAGGCTACCCAGGAGGGATGGCGCCTCATCCAGACTATCCTGGAGGTGTAGCTCCTCAGCCAGGCTATCCAATCCAATCTGCCTCTCAGCAGCAACAGGTCGTGATTGTGAACCAGCCTCAGGCACAGATACGACAGGGGCCCAGGCCTTGGCGCACATCACTGTGTGGCTGTTTTGAAGATGTGGGAATCTGTGAGTGTTGGTCCTGTAATGTATGATGCATAATAATGAGATTTTATTTGCAACGAACGACTCCCAACAACCTAACGAGAGCGAAGTCATGGTGGATAACCAGCAAATACCATAAGCATAGACAACACCCCAAACATCTCCAGTATTGCAACACTCCAAACATCTCGAAAAGCCAACGCTCCAAACATCTCCAAAAGACAACACTACAAACATCTTCAAGAGGCATAGACCCTCATGAGCCCCTTGGGCTCATGAGGATCTATGCCTCTCGGGGATGTTTGGAGTGCTGTATATTCTGGTTATCCATCCTAACTTCGCTCTCGTTCGTTGTTAGGAGTTCTTTTTAAATAATACAAAAAATGTTTTTAAAAAAAAAAACACGCATCACTAATGTGTGATACTAATACCATGGACACCTGTCGTTAGCAGAAGCCAGTATGTCCACATTACAATGAAAATTTGGCTTTATCTCAAAGATAGACATTCTCTCTTTTTTTTCATACTTTTTGTAAATTGCGTTTATGTAAATGGTTATTTTTGTACCATTAGCTTTTGTTAAGCGCCTAGAGCTCTAATCCGAGTACTCATTATTATTATTATTATTATTATTATTATTATTATTATTATTATTATTATTATTATTATTATTATTATTATTATTATTGCTGTTATTATTATTATTATTATTATTATTATTATTATTATTGAGAATACTAAACTAATTGACCTGTACCCAATGACACACCGCGTGGTATCGCCGAGGGACACCGATAATTTCAGCAAAGCCGAAAATAGACTCTCATCTTCTCAGAAGTTACATTTTTATTGAGAATTTCGTTACAGATTTATTAATTGTGTATGTCGTTATTGATTTGTGTGCATCACGTTGCAGGTATGATGGTGGCTTTCTGCCCAACTTGTGCGGTACACACGCTTCTTCACAATATGGGAGAAAGCCCCTGCCTCCCTTACTGCATGCCCAACTTTATGGTTCCCGTTCGCACGAGGCTCAGGAGTCAGCTTAACATTGAGGTAACAGTATTATTGTTGTCATCTCTTCCAGGTGACTGCCAAGCGTGTAAAATGCAGCGAAGAACCCAAACGGAGAAAGAAACAAACACGCTTAGAAAAGACTGCCCTTTTTAAAGCGTGTTTCTTTCTGTGTTGGGTATTTCACTGCGTTCTAAAGTACAGTGGTGTTCGAAACACAAGGCACGCTACTGGAGTTGTCTATAGCACACATTTGCAACAGTTTTGTAAAAACAGACCACTAATGAAAGACAATTTTGCGGAATGAGTAGAAAGTACATCGGCGTCCTCGGCGACCGACTATTTTATTTAGGAATTACTAAGTTTTGAGGCAGTCACTCATCTCTTTTATTGCATTACTCTGAAAATATGTAGACACTGCTGCTCGTCACACAGACGGCAACGTCTTGAAAAATCTACGGGAGTCAGAGTAACGATTGTGCCCCTCAGGCCTTTGACCGTCGGGGTACAATGGTTACTTTGACTTTCCTCAGGTTTACAAGGGTCCGTGTAGCAAACCTTTGTTGTTGACGTTCATTTAAACTGTTCGGAAGTTGCACAGACTTAACCAATTCCGCCCTGACGAACTACAGCAGGAGATGGGTCGACTATGATAATTCAAGGGTAGTGCCAGATTAGCTTGGCGCCTGTCGGCGCCAAGCTAATCTGGCACTGCCCTTGAATTATCATGGTCGATCCATCTCCTGCAACGGGCGCATAGTCATTAGATGACACGTCCAAAATTTGGGAATATACGGCCGTCGGGCTGAATGAGTTAGTTTCGACGCAGACAGCGGATTTAAAAACACGAACAAACATGCGGTATTGCAAGTTTGCCCGGGCTTTCAATCTACTTTCTTGCATCCATAGAAGCACGGCAGTTGTTTGTTTTGCTTATTATTTTTTTTTCCTGTTTGTTTGTAGTGTTGTTTATTTTTTTGTTTGTTTGTTTGGGTTTTTTTATGTTGTTTTAGTTTGTTTTGTTTGTTATTTTGTGTTTTGGGGCGCTTTTTTTTTTTTTTTTGGGGGGGGGGGGGTCGGGGGGGTGGGGGTGGGGGTGCTCTGACGTTTTTAAAGGCTTTTTAGGTAAGATTTTCGCATCTAACTATAGAAGTGCTCGGAGCTGTTCTAAACGCGCTCATTGTGGCTGACGTTGGCACGAGGATCTTTTCATACAGGTGCGATATGACAAAGATGCTCCGTAATTTATTTTAAAAAAAAGATTTTTTTTTAATGCCATTCTTTTGATGCAAAACAGTAAAACAGTAGATTGAAAGCAGGGGAAAACACGATCCTAACAGCGCTAATAGCGATTTTTTTTTTTAAAGTTTAAAAGCTTTTAAATTTTAACATTTAAACCCGTTATTAACTCATTCAGCCCCGACTCACCACAGCAAGACAACGATCGAGAATGACAGTTCAAGGGTGGTGCCAGAATAGCTTGGCGCCCATAGGCGCCAAGCTATTCTGGCACCACCCTTGAACTATCATCCTCGATCTGTCTCTAGAATTGTAATACAGTAGTCCAGAGGGCAACTTGAACATTTGGTGATTTCGGTCCTGGGGCAGAACGTGTTAAGGGTTAAAATCCTGTGGAGCACCTAGTCCTTGAGTTTAAGCACCGTCTGTTGTTTATTACTTACACTATTTCGTACTGATTAGTGACTGACGTTACTCATTCAGCCCGACGACTAATGATTATGCACTAGTTGCAGGAGATGGATCGACCATGATAATTTAAGGGCAGTGCCAGATTAGCTTGGCGCTGACAGGCGCCAAGCTAATCTGGCACTACCCTCGCATGGTCGACCCATCTCGTGCTGTAGGGCTATACATTGCCGCTAAGTCGGCCAAACCGGTCCCTAACTGAGTTGGCGGAGTTTGAACTCCGTCAATTGTGGGCCTATAAGGCACGCAGAGTCATATCGGCCAGTGCACACAGAACATAAGATACACTGCAATCACCACGTGAACCCCTATCAGCTTTACGTAGGCCTACCACACGAACTTATTTTTCAGCAGATGATACTGACAACTAACTGGAAGACACATATGAACGCCACACTCCACGTGCACCTGTGGAATAGGGCTGTGACAACTGCTGTTACAGATGCAGCCAGTGTGGCTCTCAAATGTTCCGGCTGGTTATTTGTCAGTATCGTCTGCTACAGGATTAGTTCCTGTGTACACCTAGGTAAAGCTGCCGGATCGTGTATCTCATGCTGTCTCCACGGTGTGCACTCCGACTGGACACCAACTGAAGCTGCTGCGTGCCGACGGCTGACGGAGTTTAAACTCTGCAAACTCAGTTTCTGAGCTCAGGACAGGCCCCAGCTGGGCACGGTATTTTAAAAACACGTGCGGGGACGGAATAAAAAGACTGAGATTCGGCTTTAATTACCCATGTGCAGGGTTCCATTTGCATGGACTGTATGACCACACACTTCTGCTGGGAATGTGCTATGTGCCAACTCCTGATTGAACACAAGAAAGCCCGGGAGGCTGGAGAACTGTGATCACGTGACCGGGTCCGGCTCAGAGTCACGTGCCGATCAAGGGTCAAGTGACGGGGCAAAATCACGTGACGAAAAAAAAGCGAAAGTTTAAAAAAAAAAATTCTGACCGATTTGGACAAAGGAGTCATTTTCCTTTTCTTCACGTTAAGCTACTGAAACGTGATAGACCCCGTGTATTATTATTATTATTATTATTACATGGCATTTATTTGGCGTATTTCTCATATTTATAATATAACTCAATGCGCAGAATGTAGCCACGAACTAAACCCAACAAGAACGCTCACGTGAATCACGTAAACACAGAAGATTCACGTGGTGCTAAGGGCAAGCTCAGGCGAGCTACTGAAGTTATTTTTGGAAATCGGGTTTATTTGAAATTTTTATTAAGTTGGCTGAAACTGGTACCACAGTGGAGGGGGAGGAAGAGCCGGAGTATCCGGAGAAAGAACCCCTGACGGTCCGCCCGAATTATCGGTCACACTTATTAGAGGAGAAAAGTCCGACGCCGGAACCCGGAATCGGACCTCGCACCTTTAGCATTGGTGGCAGGCGCCTTAACAACTGCGCCACGGACCGTATTGTCAGTTGTCGCACGCAATAAGGCTTGTAAATTGGCTGCTTTTCTTCAAGTTGCTGTGCTCAGAAATACAATGGGCTGCTTAGCTTTCTCATGTGAGAGATGTCACACTTCTCTCCTAAGACTGATCAGTAGGTCACTGTAAAATGTCTATCTTGAAACAAGATTAATTTTATCCCAAAGTCTACCGTATTGTTTGGAGCTCAGATGCCTTTATCTTTTAGGAACACTCAGAGTTGTTCATATTCTTAGGCTTTTTATGCTGGTCTATTTCCCTCCTCTCTAAGCCAACCTCTGATCAACACACACGTCGGCGCACACAAATAAAGACGGACACACGGAGCTTCTCGCCGTTAGTACGTTATGTGGACTCGTGTAGCGACAGGAATCCATCTCTTTCTACTCTAACCCACCCTCTGATCCACACACACTGGCACACAGAAATAAAGACGGACACACGGCGATTCCCGCCATTCGTAAGCTCTACATACGGTGGTCTGGCGTAGCATAGCTGTTCTGAAGAATAGCAAGTGCAGTGAAATGACGTCACTTCAAGAATCACGTCATGGCATCATTAGTACCACGGCGCCATGTTCATAGTGACAACTCGATGTTATACGTCACTCATCGCAGTACTAACATTTGACGTATCAGAGGATCAATTTTCTTGCTGATTTTCACGCCTAGGGCTTACATGCCACAATTTGACCTAATCCTACGCCGGGGCCGGGACAAACAGCAGGCTTACGCAAACACTGTTTATGAAAAATCATGGGTGTATTAATGAGAGGATAGGTTTTTTTTCGTAAAAGAAAATTTTAATTTATGTTAGCTGTTTTACAAATGACTCCGAAAAAGTGGTGCAGAAAATTGTCTGATTTTCACACCTAGGGCAAAATCATGCGGATATTAATGAGAGGATAGGTTTTTTTTTCGTAAAAGAAAAATTAAATTTATGTTAGCTGTTTTACAAATGACTCAGAAAAAGTGGTGCAGAAAATTGTCTGATTTTCACACCTAGGGCAAACAGGTTGCAATTGGCCTAATCGTGCCCGACTGCTGAGACAAACTGTAGGCTTATGTAAATACCGTATAGGAAAAATAATGCGATTATTAATAAGAAGATTGGGGCGGGGAGGGGGGGGGGGATTGGTTTTTTTCGTCAAATAGATTCAATTGTTTTAAGATTAACCCATATAATTCGTAAAAATTATTCCAAAAACGTGGAAATATATTTTTTTTTTTGCCCAAATATTTAATTATCACTCAAAAAGATTTAGAGATACAATGCTGGTTAACAAACTCATTCAAAATCGTCATTTTACCTGGCTACTTGTAAAATATCTATTAAATTTTTTTTTTTTAAAAACGGACTCCATTGTGAATCAGCCGGTTTTTTGTGAAACGGCCATTATCCTGTCAATGAGCATCTTAATAAAAAAGATCGAATAAAAAGGTCTCGAGATAATTCTTTTTGGGACAATATCCTAAACTTTCAGGCTTGTCCGTCCTCAAACGCGGGCTCTAGTCGCTGTCACATACATACACACACACACACACACACACACACACACACACACACACACACACACACACACACACACACACACACATCCGGCGTTGGCGACCAAAAGACGTGCTCTAGCAAGGTTGACGTAGCTAGACGTGACGTCATTTTTATCTTGCTACTTCTTTGCCAGCATTTCTGCACTGCACGCCAAAAACGTCTTGTGCGTGCTCCGGAAGGCGCTCCGACGAGCCCCATTTCAAAGTCTACCATATCTATTAAATACGGTAGACAAAACGCAGTCTAACATACGCATTTGGCGTCTCCAGATGATGCTGAATATAGTGCAGCCCTAGCGACACAGCGTCCTCTACTGATCGGTTCGCGCGGTAAGCCAACTGATAAGGATCGAGGGAGAGGGGGGGGGGGGGGGGTATGACAGACTTGATGTGCTGCAGGACCAGCCGCTCGAACGTTTTTATTATGACGGAGTCAATGCCACAAGCGTTAAGGGTACTGATGTTTGCCTTCTTTGGTACGGAGATAATAACTGACTTTTTGAGACAGTGTGGAACCTTGAATTGGTTAGTTCGGGTTTAACGTCCACGGCACCGAAGTGATAATGGACGGCCCTGACGGGCAGGTTATGGGGGACAGGGAAATCTATTACCTATTGAGTACGACCTGAACACTGATCAACTCAGGCGCACTCCAACTGTGCCACTTTGATTTACCAGGAACTTTCAACTGGCATGATATTGAACAAGACCGTCTTTTCCCCCTGGATTGCGAGTCCAGCTATCGGGGCGGGACGGGGATTCGAACCCACGACCCCGCGATTCCCTTCGCTCTCCTGCTCCGACACTTAACCGCCTGAGCTATTTCGGACTCTGCAACCTTGCTTGCCCTTAATGACCAATTAAATATGACCGTGAGAGCGCTCGAGAGCTGGTCGGCACAGTACGCAATAGGCTCGGAGAAATCTCATGCCGGTCTGGTGCCATACGCACATTCAAACGTCTGAGAAGCCGCCTCACATCCGTTTCACACACCACATCCTCATCGGTACTAAGCGGGGGTGGAACGGGGTGGTTATTTTGCCTGTCAAAAAGACTATAAAACACGTTCAGGCGGTTTGCAAGCGTGGTGTTGTGAATGTCTGCGCTTTTTGATGTTTGTTTGTAGTTTGTGATTTTCTGTATGCCTTGCCTCATATCTCTAGAATTGTTCGTTATCAGGTTGATTTCCAGTTTCTGTCGGTATTGTCTTTTTGATGTCTTAATACACTCCTGTACCTCATATTTAGATTTTCTTATACTGTTCTTTGTCATTAGGGGGAAGGTTTCAGGCTCTTTTGCATTAAGTTTGTCCCTAATAGTTTTACTGAACAAAGGCTTGTCATTAGGATATTTTGTAACAGTCTTGGTAGGTATGCAGATGTCCTCACAAACTTTAATATTAGTCTGTAACCACGTCCGTGTACTCGTCGATACTGGTAGAGGAGTCAGTCTTTGAAAACGTCCCAGTTGGTTGACTCGAAACAGCCGCGAAACACCGCAGCGGCCGACCGATGTGGTACAATGCGTCTAGCTGGTTTCTCCCTCTTTAGCTGTACACAGGTATTAAAAATATCATTCAGTGGTCGGAGTTTCCTAGAGGTGTACTTGAAATAGAGCGGTATGCACTGATCCTTTATTGTTGTATAGCAGTGGTCGAGTGTGTTGTTTCCACGCGTTGCACAGGCAACTTACTGACGTTATTTGGGGAGCTCCAGGATCAAGGATAGCTGAGGACACTTAACGCAGCAAAAGAGAAACAGAAAAAGTTCTAGACTGGGTTCACAATGTTTTGTACAGTGCACTTCTCAAAGTACGTTAAGTGCACTGGGTTTCACAATGTCTCATACAGTGTACTTCTCAATGTTTGTTAAGGACCAACCTAAAACATAATTCTCATGATTTTATAATATGAGAACAACTCCGTCAAATAATAAGATTTTCATTTGGAATAGGACTCTGTTCTACGGTCTCGTTTGAAATGTTAAAACTAAATTTTTAAAAACAATTGGACAGAATTGAACTGATTTGCAATAATAACCATGGCCCTTATAAGACCTTACGGACAAAATTGGAAGGTTCTATTTAAGGACTAGGTACTATATACCAGTTGCAGGCGATGGATCGACCAAGATAATTCAAGGGTAGTGCCAGATTAGCTTGGCGCCTGAAGGCGCCAAGCTAATCTGGCACTACCATTGATTTATTACAGTCCATCCATGTCCTGACATAGGGCTTTTGGGGTTAAATGGGTTAACTTATCATTTTATTAAAAGCATCTCGGACCTGTAAGTCACTGAGCTTGTACCTTGAACGATAGTATTGAGCTATCCTTCCATCAAGTAGTTCTCCCTCTTTTTTAAATTACTCTTTATACAAATTTATTTTTAGTGTGAAATAAAATGTGGTTTTGAAATGCTGGTACACAAAAACGCATGTGTGTGTCAATGTGTGTGTGTGTGTGTGTGTGTGTGTGTGTGTGTGTGTGTGTGTGTGTGTGTGTGTGATTGTCATAGCATGTCAGTGCGTGATTGTGTGTCGGTGTGTGTTTTTTGTGAGGATCACAGTGTGCACTGACGTCAGTGAGTGCGTGCGTGCGTGTCTGCGTGTGTGTATATGTGTGTCTGTCTGTGTGAGTGCGTGCGTGTGTGTGTGTGCGTGTGCGTGCGTGCGTGTGTGCGTGCGTGTGTGTGTGTGTGTGTGTGTGTGTGTGTGTGTGTGTGTGTGTGTGTGTGTGTGTGTGTGTGTGTGTGTGTATGTGTGTGTTTTCCGTGCTGTGCCGCTTATCCGTCGTCGTCTGTGTTTGTCTGTGTTGCTGCAGAATTACGGCTTGTGCGCGTGGAGTGCATGCTTACTTGCTGTATGTCGCAGCAGCATACTCCTAAAATCCCCCCCCCTCCCCCACCCCCATCCCTCCTCCCTGCCCCCCTCCCCTCCCACAGCTCTGCAGATCAGCTTACTTTGCAATCTGTGGCTGAGCAACAACAGATAGCCCCGGCAGATTTCAATATCGAGGTCAAGCATGCAGACTTCATGTATGCATGCGCTGTTTCGGAAAGTTGAACTTGGCCAATTCAGTCACGTTGAAATGGATCATAATTATACTGGGCTTAATATATCTGTGGCACATTTAGGGATGTAACATCAGTCATTTTATGGAGAGAGAAAAAAATCCTAAGTTTCGCGACAGGACAGCAAAACTGACACATTGTTCGAGTGTCCAAAAAGTAAATCGTATTAGGTCAACGGGCACGGAAAGATATTATTTCTAAGGTTAGTATAGGAAAGTGTTTGTTTCCGGTAACATTTTCGATAACCATCGTGCGCTCCGATATCAAACGACCTAAAGGGCTCGGGAAGTTCCCCACGTTGCCTAGCAGCGTCGGCGCGTCAACCGCCATCTTAGGAGGATATAATAGTTTTAAGATAGTAGCGAAGTAGTGTTTAAACACGTTTTTCCCATGTTTCTTCCTCTATGGAAACAAACCGAAACGTATTCTGGTTAGCGGTTTCCTACGGTGATGGCAAGCACGTCAGAACTTTCCTGACATTGTCCTGACAGCGATTTCCTTATGAGGGCCTTATCGCGAATCCTCTCCAGATGGCCGCCACGACTAGCGTGATGAGCTCTACAACATGTAAACGATCCGGATAACATGAGCAGGTCAAACTTGTTCGTGTTGGACAAACATGTGATATCGCATGTCTGTCCAGGCTATTAACCTATGCGCAAAACGGCATCGGGCCAACGCCGGCCCGATAGCTTTTTGCGCACTGGGTAATCCACTGCTTTCGTCGAACACATTGCAAGTTTGACATTGTTCTGATTTTCAGAAATCGTCAGTTGCGGGGACCGGGAAGCACAGCCGACAATCAGTATACGTGGTCTTGTCAGAACTCAGAGTGTACTAGCGGTTGTATTTGTGAACTGTAATTTTCGCTTAACCCTGACGCACTACAGCAGGAGATGGGTCGACCATGATAATTCAAGGGTAGTGCCAGATTAGCTTGGCGCCTGTCGGCGCCAAGCTAATCTGGCACTGCCCTTGAATTATCATGGTCGATCCATCTCCCGCAAATGGTGCATAGTCGTTAAATGACTCCTCCAAAATTTGGGAAATACGTGCGTGGGGTTGAATGAGTTAAAGATGCAGAAGAACAGGGGAACTTTGCGAGCGTCGTTTTTTCGCCGTAAGGAATCCACGGCATGAATAACAACCACGCGAAGCTATTTAACTCATTCAGCCCCGACAGAACACAGCAAGACATGGATCGAGCATGATAGTTCAAGGGCGGCGCCAGAATAGCTTGACGCTCATAAGCGCCAAGCTATTGTGGCACCACCCTTGAACGCTCATGCTCGACCTGTCTCTAAAATTGTAATACAGTCCTTCAGAGGGCAACTGCACTTATTTGGGAATTTCGGTCCTAGGGCAGAATGTGGTAATTCGCGTAGGGGTGGAGAACAGGTTCGCCTTTTTCGCCACGGTGCAGCCTTTTGAAAGGACAACATATACAGGATATCATTAAAAGTTTGGTGGGTTTTTTTTTTTTTGGTTGGATTGTTTGTTTGTTTTTTGTTCTCAATAGCTTCTTCGTAAATGTTCTTTGTATGATTTACAATTAATGCTAGACGCAGTTCTGACCTAGCCCATAAAGTCTGAATGTCACAAATTTCTGTTCTCCTGTTCCACCAGCTCGCACCAGGGGCAATACAAAAACTTGTGTTAAAAAAAGCGCCTTTTCTGGGGACGGATCTCGGGGGGTGTGGGACAAGGGGTTCTGGCCCCCCCCCCCCCCCCGACCCAAATTGTTTTTAAATGCTATAACAAAGTCAAGGTTCCAAACAATAAGTTGGATCTCCCCACCCACCCTCGAGGTAACTGGTCCGCCCCTGGATTTCATATGAATTGTGAAAAGAAGGGTAGTGAGTCAGAGACAGACAGACAGAGAGGGAGAGAGAGAGAATTGCACGGCACACACACACACACACACACACACACACACACACACACACACAAATGCACACAAGCACGCATACACGCACACACGCACGCACACACACACACAAACACACACACACACACACACACACACACACACACACGCGCGCGCACGAACAAACACGTCCTTCACCTACAAGCACACAAGCACAATGATTAATATCAACAAACCAAGAAACTTGCAAATGTCGAATTTATTCAATACTCGAAAGAATTGCAAGATTTAAAACCATGGTCTAACAGTACTTTCCCCAGCCTCAACTGTCTGCAAGAGCCATTCAAATCAGGAGCCTTTGCAAACGCAGGTGTTCACTAGAGTCTCCTAGTAAGCAAAGGTTCTCGGGCACACTGCGGACGTCGTGGGCCCGACGACGTGTTGTTTTTGGGGCTGGGCCACTTGCTGATCATGGGGGGGGGGGGGGTGCGAGGGGGGTTGGGGGGGGGGGGGGGTGCGGGGTCTGAAAGGCGGCACGACTGATGAACAACTGATATTTTATTTTTGGGAGAAGTCCTAGTACAGCCATGGTGACGGAACAAGGAAGGATCCAGGCTTTGTGTGTTACTCAGGCGAGTTGCCTAACCGAGCCTGCAAACATAAGACGGTGCTCAACCCCTTCACTGCCAAGAAAACCACCATGAGCCTCCGGAGTTGCGGGGGCCCATAGGGATCTACGCTTCGCAGGACGTCTGAGGCTCTTATATTTTTCCCTGCCGCTGTACGTACATTTTGGGTTTTTTTAATCTATGTTCATGCACCGAAAACCACATCCGTCCAGGAAACGTGGATACAAACTAGTCCCAGCAAAAGGCATAGATCCTCGTGTGCCAACGTGACTGCGGGGGCTCGTGAGGATCTATGCCCCTTGCAGTAGGGTGCTGTTCTGATTTTCTCGGCACTGAAGGGGTTAAATGGCGCTGACGTAACAAAGACTGCAGGATCAGAATCTACGTCCCCTGGCCGGTAAGCCTTCACTGCTACTGTACGACATTGTTCGTCTAACATCTGAGTTAGTTCATCACGAATGAGTTTCAACTGTCCCACGAACAATGGACACAAAGGGGATTCAGAAAGAGGAAAAGATCCTCATGAGACCTCACAATTGCGGGGACTCATAGGGATCTATACCATTTGCACCAGTGTGGTGTCCATTTTTTCTCGGCAGTGAAGGGGTTAAAGAATGTTCGGCGTATATCAATAATTGACCTCCGCATCAGGGTTTCGTCAAGTGTCCCACTGACACTATTAACTCATTCAGCCCGACGGCCGTATTTCCCAAATTTTGGAGGCGTCATCTAATGATTATGCACCAGTTGCAGGAGATGGATCGACCATGATAATTCAAGGGCCGACAGGCGCCAAGCTAATCTGGCACTACCCTTGAATTATCATGGTCGACCCATCTCCTCCTGTAGTGCGTCAGGGCTGAATGGGTAAATAACCACATCCCGGCTACATCTGTCTGCACGAGACTTGGACTTTCACGCAGCTATGTTGTCTCTGTATAAATCAATGAAACTTTATTTTACAACGCGTAAGGCATTGGCACCGTCATTGACACAGCCATTTTACAAACCTGCCGTTGCTAACAACTATAAGACTATCTGCAGATGCACATGCATATAAGTAAAAACATAATACTTGCAAACAATTGACAACACTGTTCACATAGGCAGACATACTCATAGACTCTCCGACACCCCCCTCCTCCGCCCCCCGCCCCCCCTCGTCCACCCCCTCCACACACACACACACACACACACACACACACACACACACACACACACACACACACACACAAACACTCACACAGCTAAGTAGTCCAAATGATAAATAAAAAGGATAACTGGCTTAATTGGGAATAAATTGAACTCAGCAAAGAAAGAGACATATCATACATGCAGTTAAGGCATCCCTAGGCCCTACGAGTGATCCACGAAATACTTGCAGGGACCCTTTTTAAAACAGCGAGGAGGCGGATTTTACATGGTTGGGAAGCGCATTCCAGATATGTGTCCCGAGAAGGATAAGCTGGTTTTATATAGATCGATCCTTGGTTTTTGGACTGTGGAAAGCTTTCTGATGTTTCCAAGCTTGGACTCAGACTTGCGAAATAAACGTGGAGATGTACTCAGGTGTTTTCCGCTTCCACACTTTGAACATAAAAATTGCTTTTTATATTTGAATTATATTTGAAATGATCTTGAAGAGGCAGGAGACCTGCTTTTGTGACCTTTTCTTCTATGGTTAGGTGTGGATTAGGGCAGATTATTTTGACCGCCTGTCTGTGTAGGGAATTGAGTCTCTTTAAATGAACCTCACTACATCGATCCCATACCGTTGACGCGTAATCGACGTGAATAATAAGAATAAGAATAAGAGTACTTTATTATCTCGGAGAAATTCGGTCGTGGTACATTTGTAACAAATAGTACAAACAAGACATGAAAACATAGCATAATTATGAACATTTTCTCCCTGCACTTACACAGCTACAAATTCCAAATGGACACAAGTAAACACTACAAAATCTTTACACATAGCTCTTACACATCTCACACATAAACGTATTTATGAACTGAACTGAGCGGCACTTATACATTCACACCCACCTCTACACATGCATCCATAATACGCGTGTTTCAACCTAATCCTAACTCTCACTACTTTTTATACAAACATCTCAATACATTATTATACATTATTACACAAGCTGCGTAATTAAAATGAGAACGTGAGAACGTATGTGAGCATTATAAAATAGTTTACGGGTATCTGAATCAGTATAATATTTCAGTTTTGATAACAAAGAGTTTTTTTGCTACTATTTTGCATAAGGCGTTTGTATGAGCCTGCCATTTTAGCTGACTGTCGATTGTAATCCCTAGTACGCGATGTTCGTTTACCTGTTTTACCTGACTAACTTTGTGAAAGGTTAAGTAATAGAGGTGTTATATGCTGTTTTTGGCGCGTGGTGACTACCAACGATTTCGTTTTGAATGCATGGATAACCATAGAATTGTTTATACACCAAGCTGATTGTTACGATTATAGTTGTGTTGTTCTGTGAGAGCATGCATGCATTAATCGTATGAAACGATCCGATATTTATTTGAGCTATCATGATTACGAATCACGTACCTTTTTAATAAGATTCGCTATCGTTCGCACAGAGAGCGGAATTGATTGTCTTTTGATACACGGAGTTGAATCCCGAAGAGTCTAGAAACCGCTCGAATAATCTCCGCCGTTTCCTGTGCGCGTGGAGTTAGCAGCCAGTGTGTATTAGGCGGAGTCTTGAAACTTCCGGAGAATTCGCAAAGGTCGTGACCTGTCTAGCGTATTCTTCTGTGATGTCTTTACAAACCGGGATTTCCCAAAATTGGGTTTGAAATTAGCAGTCGAATTTTTGTTGACTATTATAGTCTATTCTAGAACGTTCTTTTTCGTCAATATTTATGAGTTTCGGTTACGTGTTCCGTTCTGATTGGTTGCGTTGTATAAATTTGCTGGATTATTCTGGAAAGCTTGATACTATAAAAGTCTGTTTTAGAAACTCGTGTGTACATTGTCAGTGATGGAGTTATGCAGTGTATAGTGTTTACATTGTATGATAGCCACAGTGTGTCAAAAGCGTGGATACATTGTAGAGGAGACATTGTATCAGCGTTGGTGCATTTGTGAATGCATTGTTTGGAGATCGCATTGCTGCAATAAAATATTTTTGGAACTGTTACTCCAGTGTGGTTTACATCCTTAAGCCACGTGTGACGGGTTGCAGCTGAGTGAAGTTTCTTTAAAAGAAACTTAAGTGCGTGGGTCTGGTGTGATATCATACTACGACCACGACTACCACGTAACATATTGGCACCTCCGACGGGACTTCTTCAGTTGGCTCAGTGGAAAAGGTAGCCGTAGAAAACAGCCAGCAGTGAAACGCAGAGATGGCGACATCGGAAATGGAGATATTCCTGAAAATCGGAAAGGAATGTGGACTCGAAGGAGCTCAACTCCTCGAGTTTGTAAAGGAGAGAGAGAAGGAGAGATTGGAGAGAGAAAAGGAGAGGGAAAAAGAGAATAGAAGAAAAGGAGAGACTGGAGAGAGAAGAAAAGAGACGAGAGAGAGAGAGAGAGAGAGAGAGAGAGAGAGAGAGAGAGAGAGAGAGAGAGAGAGAGAGAGAGAGAGAGAGAGAGAGAGAGAGAGAGAGAGAGAGAGAGAGAGAAGAAAAAGAGAGACTGGAGAGAGAAAGAGAAAAGAGACTCGAAGAAGAAAAAAGACTGGAGAGAGAAGAAAAAGAGCGTGAAATTAGGAAACTCGAAATTCAAGCAGAAGAAGCAGAGAAACAGCGAGAAGAGGTGGAGAAGCAGTGTCAACATGAAATTCATTTAGAGCAGATGGAGATAGGGGCACAGAACCAGAGAGCTACTGAAGCAACAGCATTAGCCAGCAGAGAGCGAACAGCCCATTCGCCAAAGCTACCACATTTCGTAGAAAATTCAGGTAAGATTTGACGCTTAACTAGAGCGATTCGAGCGCTTCGCAAGCAGTAATAACTGGAGACAAGAGACTTGGGCTATCAAGCTGAGTGCACTTCTAACTGGCAAAGCGCTTGAATTTTGCACGCGCTTGCCAAGAGAAGAAGCCGAAGATTATACGCAGTTGAAAGCCGCCCTGCTGAGACAGTACGACTTCACTGAAGAGGGTTACAGGCGACGATTTCGGAACTGCAAGCCTGATGAAGGAGAAACATCCGGTCTATTCGTTGAAAGAATCAGGAGCTATCTGGAGAAATGGATATAGCTGGCTGGTTTAAACAAGGAGTACCAGGACCTGTGTGACCTCATCATCAAAGAACAAGTCCTCAACGCATGTTCTAAGGACCTGGCCACTCACCTCAGGGAGCAAAAAGACCAGTCTCTGAAGGCCCTGGCAGACTTCGCTCAAAGATACCTCGACGTCCACAACATGAAGTTCGGACCCGGTAAGCCACAGCGTGTGTCTGCGCCAGCAGGGGAAAGCCACAACGGCAGAGACACCCCGAAACACATGCCGATGGAGAGCCTGACATGTTTTCTTTGTGGAAAGAAAGGACACAAGGCGATACGATGTCCTTCCAAGATGTTCCCCGAGGCGATAACACCAAAAGACCCAACCAAGATCGCGGGATAGCAGGCAGAAGCAGTACCACGTCTCAACACAGAACCGCCGCTGTACTAGCCAATGATGTGACGTCATACAGTGACTTTGAGTCTGGAGAAAGGCGAGTGACACCAGAGCTGATTGAACCTTTCAGAAAGAATGGACGCATCCCAGTAGGAGATGGGGCTACATTCTTACCAATTTCAAACATCGCGCTGCCTGAAAATGAAGTACCAAACATGCCTGTGGTATAAGGATTCATCGACAACACAGCAGTGAGAGTGCTGAGAGACACTGGATGTAGCTGCGTCATCGTGCGAGAGGACATAGTAACTGAAGACCAGAAGCTACAGGAGTGGACCAGCCTCATTTTGGCCGACGGAACAGTGAGGATTATCCCCATTGCCAAGGTCAGTGTCAACACCCCGTACCTGACAGGAGAGGTGAAGGCGTTATGCGTGAAGACCCCAGTCTACGATCTTATCATCGGAAAAGTTGACGGGGTCAGAAACGCAGACGATCCAGATCCAGAGTGGAGACCTGAAACATTTACTGTTATCACGAGAAGTCAAGCAAAGAAGAGTCACCAGACCATCCCTCTAAAAGTGGCGGACAACACGGAAGCAGCCGTGGTGAATAGGGACAGGCTAGTGGAGCTACAGAGAGCCGACCCCACGCTTGACATGTTCCGAGGTCAGGCCGAGCCCGTAACGCGAAGGGGAAATGAGATAACCTTCGAGACTAGGAAAAATATCCTGCACCGGATATTCAACAGCAATGGGAATAAGCCTGTGCGTCAGGTAGTAGTTCCTGAACCCTTGAGGATGCAGGTGATGAAATTAACCCATGATTCCATATTGGGGGGACACTTAGGAATCAGCAAGACCCTCGACATGATCCGAGCCGTCTTCTACTGGCCTGATATGGGAGGTGACGTCATCCGATTCTGCAGGTCGTGCGACATATGCCAGAAGACAATCTCCAAGGGAAAGGTGCCCAAGGTTCCTCTAGAGAAAATGCCACTGATCGATATGCCTTTCAAGCGGGTTGCTGTGGACCTGGTGGAGCCAATATCTCCTCCAAGTGAAGATGGTCATCGCTACATTTTGACCCTGGTGGACTACGCTACACGTTATCCCGAGGCCATTCCATTGAAGAAGATTGGCACTCCAACAGTGGCAGAGGCGCTCGTCGACATGTTCAGCCGTTTGGGGATTCCTGAGGAGATCCTGAGTGATCTGGGAACTCAGTTCGTCTCCTACTGTATGGAGGAAGTCAAACGGCTGTTGAGCATCCGACACCTTACTACCACCCCTTACCACCCCATGTGTAACGGGTTAGTTGAAAAGTTTAATGGAACATTGAAGGCCGCTATGCTGAAGAAACTGTGTGCTGAGCAGCCATGGTTGTGGCATAGATGCATCAATGCCTTGCTCTTCGCAGACCGTGAAGTTCCTCAGGATTCTACACAAACCAAGGGGAATCACTCAGCGCTGGACAGACAAACAGTTAGATCCCCTGCCCCCGCCTATCAGGCACCCAATCGCCAGCCCACAGAGAAATACGCAGTTATAGAACAAGACGATCATCTGCATCCCTTCGACAGGGTTTCCCCTTTTGAATTACTGTACGACAGAACTATATGCACATTCTGTGGGAACTGTGGACCAAGGATATCGACGCGCCTGAGGTGAAGATCATCTACCAGTACGTCTTCGACCTGAGAGAGAAGCTGGAAGATACCCTCAGGATGGCTCGAGAAGAACGGGGGAAGGCGCAGAACAAGAGGAAGCATTACTATGATCGTAAGGCGAAACCTCGACGATTCCAGCCAGGTGAACAAGTGTTGGTTCTACTTCCTACCGACAACAACAAACTCCTGATGCAGTGGAAGGGACTCTACGTTGTCTATACAGTGGTTGGCATCAACGACTACAGAATCAAGGTCAACAACAAAGTGAAGACTTACCATGCTAATCTGCTGAAAAAGTATATCTAGAGAGGTCGTCAAGACAAACGACAACTGGCGGCATCGGTGCGTCTTGCTGATGACGAAAGACTAGACGATGAAAACCTGTTTGACCTTAATGAATCCGCCACAAGGAGGATGTAGAAGACATCCAGTTCGGTCAGAATCTGACCCAGACTCAACGGGAAGAACTGCGAGTCCTGACTCAAGAGTTCAAGCATCGGTTTACACCTGACCCAGGGACAACAGACACCGTCCAGCACGAGGTTAATCTGACATCAAATGAGCCAGTTTACAGCAAACCTTATCGTCTTCCTTATAACACGAGGGAAGAACTGAAAAAGGATATCAAGGAAATGCTGAGTCTATGAGTCATCAGGGAGTCCAAGTCACCATATGCGTCCCCAGCTGTCATCGTGAAGAAACCAGATGGATCCAACCGGGTGTGTGTGGACTACCGTAGACTCAATAAACTAACAGTCTTCGATCCAGAACCAATGCCCACAGGGGAAGAACTGTTCTAGAAGGTCAGTGGAGACCGATTCTTCACTAAAATTGACCTAAGCAAAGGGTATTGGCAAATCAAGGTTGCAGAAAAAAATATCCCCAGGACAGCGTTCGTCACACCCGACGGTCATTTTGAGTTCCTGAAGATTGGTATGGTAAACAGTGGTGCCACATTGAAGAGAAGACTGAAAAAGATCCTAGAAGATATGCAGAATGTGGTCTTTTACTGGGATGACATTTTGATCCATACCAAAACTTGGGGGGGGGGGGGGGATCACATCAAAGCACTCCGAGAGCTGTTCCAAAGGCTGTCAGATGCAAATTTTACCATCCGTCCAAGCAAGTGTATTCTTTGGGCCGAAAACATAGACTTCATCGGACACAAATTAAGCAAAGGTTTAAAGGGCTAAACGACGACAACGTGTGGAAGATCAGGGTTGCCCCGCGACCTACGACCAAGACGCAAGTTCGCTCATTTATGGGCTTGGCGAACTACTACCGGGAGTTCATACCAAACTTTGCGGCAGTCACAGGACCCCTGACTGACTTGCTGAGGAAAGGACAACCTAACGTATTGAAGTGGAAGGAGGCCCAAGACCGAGCATTCCAGGCAGTTTGAGACATCCTAACCGAGAAGCCTGTTCTACACCTCCCTGACCCTTTGAAAACCTTCGTCCTGGGGACAGATGCCTCCAATAAAGGAGTAGGTGCGGTCTTAATGCAAGAAGATAATGGAAAACTCCACCCAGTGAGCTACGCCAGCAAAAAGTTGACCAGAACTGAGCGAAACTACTCCACCATCGAGAAAAAAATTCCTAGCCATCATCTGGGGAGAAAGGCGGTTCAAACTGTACTTCTAGGTGTGCCATGTGTTCTCCAAACGGACCATCAACCCTTGAACTATTTAAACTCTGCAATGTTTACAAATTCTCGCATTATGAGATGGGCGATGTTCTTGCAGAATTTTGACGTTAAATTACAGTCTATCAAGGGTTCGCAGAACTTTGGAGCGGATTACCTGAGCAGAGCAGTTTAAATGAACATTTCTGTGTCCAGAACAGTTTAAAGAAACATTTCGGTGTCCGTGAGAATTTAAAGGGACATATCTGTGCTCAGGACAGTTTAAAGGAACTGTGAGACGATTATTTTAAAGTAGTTGATTTGATTTGATTTTGATGTGAAATTGTATTTATTTAGGGTTCTGTGTAGATTAACACAGCCACAACCGTATTTTGAGATTTGAGAAGAAATTTTGTGAAATTTCATTCTTAAAAGGGGGGGGGGGGGGTAATGTTACGATCGTGGTTGTGTTGTTCTGTGAGAGCATACATGCATTAATCGTAGGAAACGTTCCGATATTTATTTGAGCTATCATGATTACGAATGACGTACCTTTTTAATAAGATTCGCTATCGTTCGCACAGAGAGCGGAATTGATTGTCTTTTAATACACGGAGTTAAATCACGAAGAGTCTAGAGATCGCTCGAATAATCTCCGCTGTTTTCTGTGCGCGTGAAGTTAGCAGCCAGTATGTATTAGGCGGAGTCTTGAAACTTCCGAAGAATTCGGGCAACGTCATGACAAAGAAAGGGCATTTGATAGTGACAGTTATAATCGCCCCATCTGTAACCCGAGTGTTTCCTCCATGCAACAAGGCAATTTTGGTCTGAGTCGCCAGGTTGTCCAGGGTATCAGTCCTTAAAGCCATAGTTGAAAGATGTCGGTTGACTCGGTTTCAGCTACACCCAATGTCCTTCCGCTAGAAGGTCGGTCCCGCCCAGCCAGATACCAGTGACTGAAATACAGCATTTGTTTAAAGGTTACAGCCTCTTCTAGCCAGGAAGAAAGCGCTTGGAGGGCCCCACTGTTCTAGGAAGTGGAACTACAAAATAGGCTCATGCTCAAAAAATAAAGATCGCAGAAACAAAATAATAATAGTGAGTTACAGTAAAAGCCGGATATAACAAATTCGCAGGGGACCAAGATTTCTTTTGGTTTTGTTTTGTTTTGTGATAAGCGATATGTCAGGCTTTCTAATGTAATAATACAGCCATATCGACAAACCGCATGTTTTCAGCCATAGTGCTTTCATTTACAAGGGCAGTTTAATGTAGAATCACTTAATTAGAATAGTTTGTAATCACCGTAAAAAACGACAATTTTTTTATACTGTTTTGTGTATCATTTTAAGTAAAGGCAGAGGAGAGGAATGTGTGTGTGGGGGGGGGGGGAGGAGGGGGGAGGGGTCTCAGTCGAATCCCCATATCTCCAAATTTGTGTTCTCCTGAGCCTAACGTTAACGTTATTTCTTTGCGGAGTGGATGCGAGTCGTATAAGTTTCGATAATAAAATGATTGTTTTTTCTGTTCACTGGCCTTATATTCTTTTTACAATTACAGCAAACCTCGGATATAACGAACTACCAGAGGACCAAGAGGGTATTTATGTTATAAGCGAAGTCTTAGATTTTATAAATATACTTCTACAAAATTAATGTCTACATTAAGTCTACTGTTAATTACAGATACTATGTTTAAGTAGACACAGTTGATTAAAACGTTTATAACTTCTTGCCGAGAACCAGAAAAGAGTAACAACCTTAGGGTTTTGTTGCTGCTGTTTTTGTTTTCTTTGTTGACTCTATTATTATAACTGCCAAAATGGTTATCGGGCTTTACGTGTACAACGGTTAGCTCGGTCATTACCTGTCCTAGATTAATCCAGGACCGGTACTGACCGAGTTATCTGTCGTTAGCGGTTCCTGTAGGAATCACAGCGTCTAAAACCAAATTGTTAAGATTAAAGTAATCGGAGTATACCTCTAAGAGTGATGTCTTACAAACAAAAAAGCACGGCTCGGTGATATAAAATAAAAATCAGAGAAATGTACTTTGACCACTAGCATAAGGTTTCTGTCGCAGGAGAAATCAAGATAAGAAAGCCGTGAGACATGCGCATATGTATTAAACGCCACTGAGGTGACA
>BTPG01000001.1:151180279-151322779 GCA_036245525.1 Semisulcospira habei
TTCTTTCTTTCTTTTTTTTTTTCTTTCTGGCCTCACGCACACGCATTCGCGTTTGCTCGCGCACGCGCGCGCTTACACACACTCATGTAGCTCGTGATCACTTTCTCTCAGTCTCCCTCTTAGGAGTTTTTCGTTCACGTCTTTTTTATTTTACTTCTTCTCTTTTGTTTTACGCACTTTTGTTTTTATTTTATTTTATTTTACGTCACGTCCTTCAGTTGCCACATGCCTTCTGCGATAAATGAAGATAAGTAGCGACTGATCTCTATATTTGTTTGTTTGTCTATTTTGAAAAAAGGTATTTACCCGAAATATTAATAAATTGTGTTGTTACTGTCTTTTCTAAGCGTGTTTCTTTCTCCGTTGGGTACTTCTTTGTATTTATATAGCATTGTCTGTGTGAATTGGTTTAATAATTGAGTATGTTCGGTCAGCCCGAGTTTGGAGTCCCAGTCGTTGGCTACTCAATGTGTTAGTTCCCCAGTAGCTAAACGTGTTCGGGCCCCAGGACGGCCGTAGTGGGGCCGCGCACAGCTACTCGCGGGTCCACTGCGGTCATCGTGAGCACGAAGACCTTTGCTTACTGGCTTATGCGCAGACAGGACTAACACGCACATTCAATATTACAAGCCAGTCAAAATCAGAGTTTGTTAATAGCTAATTTTGTAAAGTATGGCGTAGGGGAGGGGGGGGGGGGTCCCACAATGGAGGCACGCCTGTCATTCATTAACCCCTTTACTTCCCTTTTCCACTGGTTGAGTTTCCAACGAACTCTCAGTCGTCGAAAGAGCGTCGACACAAAACATAGTCAGCTGGAGGTATACTCATGCGCTCTCTAACCTGCAGGGCTAACTGACGTATTTTATGCCTCTGTAGGGTGTGTGTGTGTCCGTGTGTCCGTGCGTGTGTGCGTGTGTGTGTGTGCGTGCGTGCGTGTGTGCGTACTTGCTCGCGCGCGTGTGTGCGTGTGTATGCCGCGTGCATGTATGCGTGCGTCAATGCGTGTTTACGTACGTGCTTGCGTGTGTGTGTGAGAGAGTCTCAGAGAGAGAGAGAGAGAGCCGGAGAGAGAGAGAGAGAGAGAGAGAGAGAGAGAGAGAGAGAGAGAGAGAGAGAGAGAGAGAGAGAGAGAGAGAGCCTGCACGATTTAAACACTGAAAAGGCCGTCCCCAGAGGTTTCTGAAAAAGAAAAAAAAAGGTTATCGCCAACTCGGAAAGCAAGAAAACCACTGGGTGACGTCGGCCGCAACTGTCCCGCGAATAGCTATGCGCGAGCCATTTTCGGCGGACATTGCCCCAACGATGTTTTACTTACTAGGAAGTCAGTAGGTGAAGTGGGTTAAGATAGTTTGTATCTTATTACATTCGGTGTCGAGAACTTGTATGCACATGTTACGCCAACGGCAGGGCATTTGTTGCACATTACGGGCCATATGTGTGCTGATCTGTGGTTTTGGACCTTACGAACTATAAGCCATTAAAGTACAAAATCACAGATCTGCATACACAGACAATCGAACAATTAAATCGTTAATTGGAGAGCATTAATTAGCTGTAGTGTTTCGTTGTTTTTTGTTTCCTTTTGCAAACAAATCTACTAGAATGGCCTACTAAGTGTGAAATGTACATGGTGTGTCTGTGTGCAAGTGTGTGTGGGGGGGGGGGGGAGGGGGAGTGGGGAGGTAGGAGGGGCGGGTGGTGCAAGGGGGGGGGGAGGTGTTGGTCACATGTCACAGTCAATCTCTCATTGCATAGGTATCGTTGTCCTGCGTGGAACGGAATTTCAAGTGCTGCTCGGGCATAGTGTGATACTCACATTATTTTGTCACTGCTAAGTAGTATGTAACCCGTGTTACGATCTAGACTGATTCCGCCCTCCCCCCCCCCCCTCCTCTTCGTCCCCCCCCCACCCACCCCCTCTTCGCCCCACCCTCCCCCGCCCCCTATTCTATCCCCTCAGTTCCCGGCCTCCCCGTTATTTGAATTTGTAACCCTTTCTGTGATGACAAATTATAAACATCACTTAACTGCAAGAAGTATAGATAGTCATGAGCCCTTGCAGTTGCTGGGGCTCATTAGGATCTATGCCTCTTGTTGACGCCACATTGAATCCATCTTCCTGGGGCGTCTAGGTTTTTTAGGTTTTTAATTCACGAAGATTGCATAGACACAGTCTGCGTCCGCTGGTACTGAAAAGATTAATAATATATATTTTTTTAATATAAGGCTGGGCCGAAAGCGTCCGATCACCTTATGTGTGAGGGGGACCGAAATAGTACTTAGTCCCTGAAAATCTTATGTGGTCCTCTGTGCCTCTCCTTTGCTCCTTGTGTGATGGGCATGAACGATGTATGCATGCATGTGTGTGTCCGGCCCGATGGAGGCTAGCCTACGACGCGGTGAAGTGAATTATTGCATGAAAACTAATTGCATGAATCTAATTAACCCATTTAGCCCTGACGCACTACAGCAGGAGATGGGTCGACCATGATAATTCAAGGGTAGTGCCAGATTAGCTTGGCGCCGAGAGGCGCCAAGCTAATCATGCACTACCCTTGAATTATCATGGTCGATCCATCTCTTGCAACTGGTGCATAGTCATTAGATGACGCCTCCACACTTTGGGAAATACGCCCGTCGGGCTGAATGAGTTAACCCCTTCAGGAAGACTGTGCTTCTGCAGCCTTCGTTAAATCAAAACCGAGAAACGATAGATGCCCAAGAAACACAAATTCATAGCGGTGTGAGCAAGAGGTATAGATCCTCATGAGCCCCCGCAACTGCAGGGGCTTATGAGGATCTACACCTCTTGCACTTGGGGGGCGTTTAATTTTTTAACTCATTCTACCCCAGACACACCACAGCAAGTTATGGATCGACCATGATAGTTCAAGGGTGACGCCAGAATAGCTTGGCGCCTATGGAGCGCCAAGCTATTGTGGCATCACCCTCGAACTGTCATGGTCGATCTGTGTCCTGCACTGCACTGCAGTCTTCGGAGGACAACGGCAAATTTGGGGGATTTCGGTCTTGGGGTACAATGAGTTAAACACTGAACGGGTCATAATTGATCGATTGGCCGCTCGTTGTTAGTGATGTATCATTGAACCTACCTTTTATTTTCTTGTCAGAGAGTCAGGAAGCAAATTCGGAAGACTGGAATATCAGGGTCCGATCCTTTTACTACTGTCAACAAAAGCATGCGCACTGCCATATCTTGTATCAGGGAAATTAAATGTCCTCGATATTATATTCTGTTAACGCAACACATTAGACAACAACACTTTTAAACAGCTTCGCTAACGCTACCTTATATACCAGGGGCGGATCGGAGGGCGCATGAGGATCTATGCCTCTTGGCGATGTTTGGAGTATTGTCTATGCTTATGGTAGTTACTGGGGTTCTTTCGTCGTGACTTCGCTCTTGTTTGTTGTTGTGTGTCAGTCGTTCGTGTCAGACGAAACCTGACTTTTTGTATTCAACCAGTTGTGTAAAGATTACTGATAAACTAATCGCGTACAGCTTCAGGGTCTGCTTGATTGTCTGATGTTTGTAGAAGCTGTGATAACCAGACACTGGCCTTGGGCTTCAAATTTGTACACTGCCATATGCCAGCTACATAATTGGGGCGGTCCGTGGCGCAGTGGTTAAGGCGCCTGCCACCAATGCCAAGGGTGCGAGGTTCGATACCGGGTTCCGGCGTTGGGACTTTTCTCCTCTGGTAAGTGTCACCGTTAATTCGGGCGGACCGTCGGGGGTTCTTTCTCCGGGTACTCCGGTTCTTCCACCCCCCCCCCCCCACACACACACACACACACACACCCCACCCCCACGCTTTGGTACCGGTCTCAGGCCACTTTACAAATTTCAAATACAAGTGATCAAAAATCTCTGTAATTTCAGTAGCTGACTGGCCCTTCGTTTGTCTTGTACTGTGTTTGTACTGTGCTTGTCTTAAATGGCGTAAATCCGTGTCTGTTTCGTGAGTGTGTGTGTGTTGGGTTTCAGGCGCGGCGCTTTGAGTCGATTTCCCCAAAATTGAGAAAAAGCGCCTATATAATAACGGTATTATTATTATTATTATTATTATTATTATTATTATTATTATTATTATAGTACTTACAGCTAAGGATATAGACCAATGGCTTTAGTTCAATGGTGGTGCCAGTATAGCTTGGCGCCTAGAGGTTACTATGATTGTGGTACTGAATCAATGTTTCACCATGCATGCTAAGGGGATTCACTCAGCTCTTTGCAAACCCGTGAACTCATTGGTTAGATCCCTTGACCCTTGAATGACAAGAGGCAAGGGATGTAACTGTTTGCGTATTTGGTTTGTTCAGCATTGAATGAATCCCCTTGGCGTGTGTACTGCGTCATCAACTCAGTGTAGAAGTGTTGCCTCCGGTTCCACGGCATAATAGTGTTAGATAATGATACACTGACAGAAAAAGAAATGTGACATTATAGGAAGGATGTCGCAGTCCTTTTGCGCCTCAGTATATTTAAGAACTATGCTGACGAGCAAAAGAAATGCCACTATTCATTCGAGTCATCGGAAACTATGACTTCGAATGATGTTGCATTATTTTTTACTCGTCAGCATATTTTATAAATTCCATAGTTTGTAGTTCTTAATTTAATGTCATCGAAGCAAATGGTTATGACGCACCAGCAACAATCTCAGTCGTACATGGCTGGCCACCACGGGTAGGCTATCCAGAGGGACGAATGCCCCCACAGCAGCCAGGCTACCCGTGGGGGAGGGGGGTATGACCTCACAGCAGCCAAGCTCCCCAACGGGAGAGGGACTACAGTGATGGTGAACCAACTTCTGCAACAAAGACCAAGCCAGCCCAGAACATGGCGTAATGGAGCGTGCGGCTGTGGCATCTCTGAGTCTCTCTTGCTTTTATTATTCAGCTCAGTTTAACTCATTCAGTCCCGACACACCACAGCAAGACATTGATCGAGCATGATAGTTCAAGGGTGGTGCCATGGGCGCCAAGTTATTCTGGCACCACCCTTGAACTATCATGCTCGATCTGTCTCTAGAATTGTAATACAGTCCCGGCTTCAGAGGGCAACTTCAAAATTTGTGGATTTCGGTCCTGGGCTAGAATGTGTTAATTCAATTCATTTCAATACGACTTACGGAAATCAGAAGTAGGTAACAAAAAATGTGCTGGTTTTTCGACGAAAACATTGGATTCAAAGCCCGGACATGTTTGTCCGGGCTTTGAATCCAATGTTTTCGTCCAAGCAAGTGTAATTTTGAGCGTCTTCTAAAACAATGTCTTTTATCAGTTCAGTTCAGTGAAATCCAGTTCAGTTCAGTCCAATTCTATTCAGCGTATTTCTCTTCAATTCAGTTAAATTCAATGCAATCCTGATTAGTTCAGTTCAATTCATTTCAATCCAATCCAATTCAAATTAATTCGTTGTATCCAATGCAATTCACTTTAATTTATTTAATTCCAGTTCAGTTCAACTCATGTCAGTTAAATTCAGTACAAATCTGCTCAATTCAGTTCAATACATTGTAATTCAATTCAAATCAAGTCAATTGAACAGTCACGTCAATTGAATATTCAATTCAATTCAGTTCAATTCAATTCAGCACAGTTCAATGTAATTCAACTCTATACAGTTCAGTGCAATTCAGTTCAATTCAATTCAATAAAATATAATCTTTAAAAATCTTGTATTTATGTTCTGTGTGTGCGTGTAAGCATTGATCGGCTTGAATTGTTACTTTGGAAAGAAAAAAAAAAAAACATGACGAAATACTGATTTATTTAAAGACAGCACGCGTCCCACACTGGCAGATAGGGGTTAAAACGCTTTTAGCCTTTCAGCCCTGAAGCAACTACAGCAGGAGACGGGTTGACCAAGATAATTCAAGGGTAGTGAAAGATTAGCTTGGCGCCTGTCGGCGCCAGCTAATCAGGCACTATCCTTGAATTATTATGGTCGATCCATCTCCTGCAACAGCTGCATAGTCGTTAGATAACGCCTCAAAAATTTTAGAAATAAGTGCTTCAGGCAGAATGAGTTAAACCTGCATGCAATATCCTCAGGAGGCAAAGTGCAGCTTACTTGTTCGCTTGCCGGCGTAACACGCCTAAAGTATTCTCACGCCAAATCGACTCGAAGCCACTTTGGCGTACGCCAAAGTGCCTTATAGTCGATCTGGGGTAAATCTACACCAGAGTGATCTCGGACTAGATCTGGCGTATGCAAAAGTGACTTATAGTCTGGCATGAACCTACGCCAGAGTGATCTTTGACTAGATCTGGCGTGCGTTCCGACTGAGAAGAAAAGAGATATGTCGCAATGTAATCATTGAGGAAAATATATATTTCACTCGCAGGCGTCTGATGGGAACCATGACATGCAGGGCGGTGGACTTTGCACTCTGCCTACAGCACGACTGGAAACATTTTGTGGTTGCACCGACTGTGAAGAAAAGCCACTGGAAACCCTTCTTTTAGCTGTCGCGCGTTGCCGCAGCTAGACCAACCTGACAGGCGTGGACTTGAACCCAAATTAACCAACGGAACAACCACCCAACCAACGATCCAACCAGCCAGCCAGCCTACCAAACAACCAACTAGCCAAACAACCAACTAACCCTCCCACCCACCCACCCTCCAACCAAACAAGCAACCAAGCAACCAACCAAGCAACCCAAAAAGCAACTAGTTCATTACATACATATGTCACTCGCATTGGCGGAGAAGTTAACCCTTTGTCGGTAGCGGTTTTTGTCGCAGTGATTCCAATAGGAATAGCCAAAGGGTCCAATAGGCGCTAGGCCGTGCATAGGCGGTCCTGCAGCTTTGCCAAAGGCTCCGTTTAATTTTCCTTAACCCATTCAGCCTGACGCACTACAGCAGGAGATGGGTCGACCATGATAATTCAAAGGTAGTGCCAGATTAGCTTGGCGCCTGTCGGCTTCAAGCTAATTAGGCACTGCCCTTGAACTATCATGGTCGATCCATCTCCTGCAACTGGTGCATAGCCATTAGATGACGCCTCCAAAATTTGGGAAATACGGCCGTCGGGCTGAATGAGTTAAATGAGAGACTTTTCTGCTCTCCTCCTCTTTTGTACGTAGATGAGTTCCGCCAATGCGTACAATGGTCAGTAAAATAAACATTTGTTACGTGTGCACCTACTCACAAAGAAAGGACAGAGATGGTTTAGCTGAGGCAAGATAACATTGAGAACCACTTGAATCGGCAAAATTCAGCAATCAAAGCCCGTCTTGGGGCAGAACAACAGAGCGCATGGTACGAAGTAACGAGAACTCTTCCATCTCTCGTTACGACGCCTGGCATAATGCAAACAAGATGAGGATTGCATCCCACAGTCTACCGTATTGTTTGGAGCTCATATACGGGTGTTTTTTTTTTTTTTTTTTTTTAAGGAACATTCAGAGCTGTTCATCATTTGAGGCTTATTATGCTGATCCGCAACTGCATGCCCTAAAAAGAATAACACGACCACAAACGTATCGGGCGCCATCTTGGATGTGCGACTACCGCGTGGTGTTTCGCTCCCAGTGTTTAAGTGGTTTTTAGTTGGATGTACTGTGTTTTTGTATGCTGAAAGTCTGTTGAGTGTCATATAAGAGTGCGCTAAAGAGGATAGTATGCTTGTTTTTCGTCGGATCTGGATGCTGTTCGAGTGGTATCGTCTTGAACAGTGTTTTGTCATTTCAACTTTGTTCAAGTCGCCATTTTGGCTTTTCCGCAGCGTAGGTCCGGCACTGCTCAGCAGACCGAGCCCTCCGCCGCCCTGTTTTTGTGCTGCTCGTTAGTGTGTGAAGTGTTTCCTGTGTGACTTTGTGTGCCACCCTTGTTGCTTCTGTTGCTGTGTTGTTGTTCGTGGTCCAGCCTTCCTATTGGTTTTACGTGTACTGCCCCAAATTTTTGTCTCCCGTCGCCACCTTGCCCTCCCCACTTCGGCGTCTTCGTCTGATATTGCCGCTATCTGACCGGGATCGTCTGTTGCTTGTTAATATTTCTCCCATATCCATTTTGTTCTTTCAGTGTTGGTATTGCGTAATTTCAGCGTCGCTCCCATGCCACACTCACACAAACACACAGGCACACACACACACTCACACACACATACACACACACCCTACTGCACTTTTTCTCCTGTCCTCCATTTCGCACCCTCTCCTCGTCTTTCTTTCACTGGTTCTCACAAACAATCATGCACATAATATACACACGCCAACAACTGCTTTTTCTACGTCGCCACGTCACTACCTGCGCGGCCGGTGCTGCCGACAGTGTCGCAGACGCCTTACGGGGCATCACATCGCGAAAGAGAGGCCGCAGGGGCGGACCAAGAAGAAGGCGCGATTCACCACCACACACACAAACACACCTTCTTCTTTCCCTTTACCCGGAAAACACAGCCTTCTTGGCGACTTCAACTTCCACTTCGACAAACCCAACCACCCTGACACAAAACGCCTTTGCACGTCACTTTCAAACCACAAACTTACACAACACATCACTAAACCCACCCACCGTCTCGGCCATACCCTCAACTGGATCATCACCCTCACCTCCGATCAACTCTTTCTCGACTCTGACATCTCCTCTGTGCTCCTATCTGGCCACCTTGCTATTCTCGTCTCCCTCAACTTACCTTGTCCGAAAAAAAACCAAGCTCCTTATCTCTCGTCGCAAACTAAATTCTGTCAACCGAGAGAGCTTATCCGACGAAGCTGTCGATCTTCTCTTGTACCCCGCCACCTCTCCTGATCTTGCATCCCACTTCGATTCCTCCCTTCAAAAACTCCTAGACACCCATGCCCCTGTCACCACCTGCTCCATGCCCGACCGACTCGCCTCCCCCTGGTTCACTGACGACATAGCTGAGACCAAGCGTGAGCGCCGACAAGCGGAACACCGCTGGCGCTCATTCGACCTCACCGTTCACATACAGCTCTTCCGAACCGCCAGATCCAAAGTCTGCAGAATGATCTCCGATGCCAAACGTAAACACATTCAAAACAAAATCCTGGAATGCACTTCTTCCAAAACCCTGTACGCTACTATGAACACATTTCTAGGCACTTCTACAGACTCTCCTCACACACAGCAAAGATGAACTCCCGTCCGCCTTTTCCACCTATTATTCTGACAAAATCCAAACTGCGCAACACACTCGATACTCTACCTTCTCCGCCCTGCCCTCCCGACCCCCCCCCCCCCCTTTCTGGCACTCCCCTCTCGTTCTTCCGCCCTGTCTCTTAGGATGAAGTTCTCAAGACCATAAAGTCTATGCCTTCCAAAACCTGTGAACTAGGCCTTCTTGCGGCTTCTCTCTACCGGGACGGCCTTCCAAAACTTTTCCCTTTATTACCGAAATCATCAACACATCTCTAGAGAATGGCACTGTCCCCGATATCTTCAAGTCCGCCAACGTCCGTCCTCACCTCAAAAAACACAGCCTCGACCCAATCAAACTAAAGAACTATCGCCCAGTCTCAAATCTCTCTTTCCTGTCCAAGCTTCTTGAGAAGGTTGTTCTCAACCAGCTCAACCTCCACCTCGCCGACAACAATCTCCTCAGTCCCTTCCAGTCTGCCTATCGCAAATACCACAGCACTGAAACAGCCCTTCTACAAATCCTGAACGATCTGCTTCTCTCCACCGACTCGGGCAACATCTCCCTTCTTACGCTACTTGATCTCTCTGCCGCCGTCGACACTATAGATCACTCTATCCTCCTCCTCCACCCCACCACTCCTTTTCATCACTGACTCTGCTCACTGGTTTCTCTCCTACCTAGCAGTCCGTCACCATCAACGGCGTCTCCTCTAACCCAGTTAGGCTCTCCTGCGGAGTTCCACAAGTCGTCTTGGGCCCGGTTCTTTTCACACTCTACACCTCTCCTCTGTCCAACATCATTCAGTCTCATCATATACACCACCACCTCTACGCAGAAGACTCACAACTACTAGACAAAGACAAACTCGACAAATCTCAGTCACTACTGACTTGCACTGCTGACTGCTACGAAGATGTGAAAAACTGGATGACGACAAAACGGAAGCCATGCTGGTAGGCACTCGCCAGAAACTCTCCCAGCTCCCTCCCTCTCTCCATCTTCAACTCGACAGCACCCACATCCCCCTCTCTGACTCGGCCAAGAATCTCGGCGTTATCGATTCCTCCATTCCTCTCTTTCCATGACCAGCTTTGTCTCTGCCACGGCCCGGGCATGCTATTTCCACCTCCGTCGCATCAGTCAGATCAGAAAATATCTCACCACCAAAGCTGCCACCAAATTTGCTGTCTCTCTCATCTTATCTCGCATCGACTATTGCAACTCTCTCCTTTCCGGCCTCACTCACTCCACCACTTTCACTCTTCAGCGCGTCCAGAACAATGCTGCCCGCCTCGTCCTCAGAAAGAAGAAATCCGACCACATCACTCCCCTGCTCAAAGTCCTTCACTGGCTCCTCATCCCCCAACGCATCCAATACAAGATTCTATCTCTCTGCTACAAATCCCTTAACAACTACGCTCCTGCCTATCTCTCCAACTTACTTCACCCCTAAACTCTTTCCCGCTCCCTCCGCTCCGCCTCCGAGCCTCTCCGCCTCCACATCCCCCGCACCAAACTCAGCACTTTCGGCCCCCGCTCCTTCTCCGTCTACGGTCTATCCACCTGGAACACTCTCCCACTCTCTCTCCGTCAGAAACACTCTCTCTCTCTCTCTCTCTCCTCCTTCCAGTCTGCCCTCAAAACTCTCCTCTTTCAACAGTTCTAGCACTATAACGCCACTACACTCCCCACCCTAAGCTGATTGTCGTAATGTATTTTTGGTAGGGGAGTCATTGTCAAAAGCATGCGCATGCGTGCGCGAGTTGTGAGTGCGCGCTTAGAGTTATAATTTTATAAGATAAGCGCATTATGGATACCGTAATTTTTATTTTATAATTATTAACAAGTAGTATTGATGCTGCTGCTGCTGATGATGATGATGATGACGGCTGATGACTGATGATGATCATGATTAGGATGATGACGATGACTATAATGAGTGATCTGCTAGACATGATGTTTGTTATTAGTGAGGTTTAGTCTGCAACTAACGACTCACAACGACGAAAGAACGAAATCAGAGAAAAATAATAACAATATCCCAAACATTTTTAACTCATTAAGCCCGACGCGCATATTTCCCAAATTTTGGAGGCGTCATCTAACGACTATGCACAAACTCAACAATCCCGGCCGCCCCGTAGTGTCAGCTTGCAGCTGTCCCACTGAACACATCTCCAAATACCTGGACATCATCTTCCAACCCTTTGTCCAGTCTCTACCTACCTACATTAAAGACACCAACCATGCTCTAGAGATCATAGACCAAGTCAACCAGAAACAACTTTTCAAACCTGAACTGTTGTTTTCCCTTGATGTCACTTCACTATACACTGTTATACCGCACAATGATGGCCTCAACGCACTTGCATACTTCCTCAACCAAAGAAGTCATAAACAACCTCCTACTCATACCCTTCTACGTCTGGCTGAATTGGTTCTCTCTCTTAACAGTTTCACCTTTGATGGCGTCACCTTCGCACAGTGCAATGGCATAGCGATGGGCACAAAAATGGGACCCAGCTATGCTTGCCTTTTCATGGGTTTCCTTGAGCAACAAATACTTCAGCAATACACCGGGCCTGTCCCTGAAATGTATAAATGCTACATCGATGACGGTTTAGGAGCTACACACATGACCCAAGCTGCACTTTTAGACTTCATTCACTTCGTGCAGGACTTCCACCCATCCATCAAGTTCATATACACTATATCAGCTACTTCAGTCGACTTTCTGGACATGAACATCAGGATTGACTGCGGAATGTTGAAAACTTCTATACACTACAAACCTACCGACTCACATTCCTACCTCGACTACCGATCTTCTCACAACCCCAAAACTAAAAACAGCATCCCATATTCCCAGTTTCTTCGGCTCAAAAGAATATGTTCCGAAGAATCAGATTTTGCTGTTCAATCCAAAGAAATGGCTGGATTTTTCATCGACAGACATTACCCACATACTGTTGTTCCAGGATCTCTCCAAACGGTACAAAAACTTAGTCACGCGAGTATACTGCAGACTAAACCTACCGCTGATAGTGACAGGCCTATCGTTACCATGATCTACCATCACAGCAGCCTTTAGAACCAAGAAAAAGCTCAAGCTGAACGTCATCCAGTGTTATGCGCCCACTAATGACAGTGACGAGGAAGAGAAACAAGAGTTCTACGACCGACTCCAGAGTGCCATGGACAAATGTGCGGAGCGAGACATCACCATCGTCATGGGCGATTTTAATGCCAAAATAGGGGAGGACAACACCGGTTAAGAAGAGGTGATGGGGAGACAGGGACTAGGCTCGGAGATGAGTGAGAACGGGGAGAGGTTTGTAGACTTTTGTGCTCTAAACCGACTTGTCATTGGAGGCAGCATCTTCCCACACAGAAGAATACACAAAGCAACTTGGGTCTCACCTGATCATACAACAGAGAACCAAATAGACCATATCTGCATTAGCAAGAAATTTAGAAGATTCCTTCAAGATGTTTGAGTGAGGAGGGGAGCAGATGTCGCCTCAGACCACCATCTGCTTACCTTAAGAATGAAGCTCAAGCTAAAGAAAAGCCGCACAGAGACAACAAGAAGACAGCGCTATAATGTAGGTCTCCTGAGAGAAACTGGAGTTACAGAAGAGTTCAAACTGGTGCTGTCCAACCGGTTTCAAGCGCTACAGGAGCTAGTAAATGAAGAGGAGGCGGTCACCACAGAGCAGCAGTGAAAAGCAGTTAGAGAGGCGCTGAACTCAACCTGCAAAGACACTGTAGGGTTCAGGAAACACCATCACAAGGACTGACTGTCGGCACAGACCTTGAAGAAGATAGAAGTGAGGAAGTAGAAGAAAGCAGTTGTCAACCAACAGTCGCACGAGAGCAGCCAAAGTAAGAGCATAGGAGGAATACTCGGAAGCCAACTGCGAGGTGACCTCACCCTGGGACCATATGGCGTTGAGGCGCGTCCCCTGGATGGTGCATAGGGGGTGCACCGAATGAAATAAGGTGCCGTGAACCAACATGGTCTAAGGGAAGGTGACCCTGACAGAAAACCCCTGGTCCTCCTAGTAAGGGGGTTGGGCGTGGGGGTAGCTTCCCCACCCTGCAAAAAAGGAAATAGCTACAAAAACGACGACGAAAAGACTAACAGTAATTCCTTTCCTGGAGGAGGAAGGTTCTTCTATCAGAAGATTTATGACGTCCTGTGGTGAAAGCCGGAAGTCTTCGGAAGCCACAGGACTGAGCCGCCTCTCTCTATCCAGGGACACAACCATGGGCACATGGAACGTCAAGACCATGTACCAGAGCGGCAAGGCCGCCCAGATAGCAGCGGAAATGCAAAAGTACAATTTTTCCCTGCTAGGTATCAGTGAAGCCAGATGGACGCAGTCTGGCCAGAAAAGGCTGCTAAGTGGAGAGATGATTCTGTATTCAGGTCATGAAGAGGAGAATGCCCCCCATACAGAAGGAATAGCATTCATGCTGTCACCAGTGACACAGAGAGCGCTGATGGCCTGGGAACCTCTTGGGCCAAAAATTATCACAGCAGCCTTTAGAACCAAGAAAAGGCTCAAGCTGAACGTCATCCAGTGTTATGCGCCAGCTAATGACAGTGACGAGGAAGAGAAACAAGAGTTCTACGACCGACTCCAGAGTGCCGTGGACAAATGTGCGGAGCGAGACATCACCATCGTCATGGGCGATTTTAATGCCAAAATAGGGGAGGACAACACCGGATACGAAGAGGTGATGGGGAGACAGGAACTAGGCTCGGAGATGAGTGAGAACGGGAAGAGGTTTGTAGACTTTTGTGCTCTAAACCGACTTGTCATTGGAGGCAGCATCTTCCCACACAGAAGAATACACAAAGCAACTTGGGTCTCACCTGACCATACTACAGACAACCAAATAGACCATATCTGCATTAGCAAGAAATTTAGAAGATCCCTTCAAGATGTTTGAGTGAGGAGGGGAGCAGATGTCGCCTCAGACCACCGTCTGCTTACCTTAAGAATAAAGCTCAAGTCAAAGAAAAGCCAAACAGAGACAACAAGAAGACAGCGCTATACTGTAGGCCTCCTGAGAGAGACTGGAGTGAGAGAAGAGTTCAAACTGGAGCTGTCCAACCGCTTTCAAGCGCTACAGGAGCTAGTAATTGAAGAGGAGGCGGTCACCACAGAGCAGCAGTGGACGGCAGTTAGAGAGCGCTGAACTCAACCTGCAAAGACACTGTAGGGTTCAGGAAAGACCATCACAAGGACTGGCTGTCGGCACAGACCTTGAAGAAGATAGAAGTGAGGAAGCAGAAGAAAGCAGTTGTCAACAACAACAGTCGCACGAGAGCAGCCAAAGTAAGGGCACAGGGGGAATACTCGGAAGCCAACCGCGAGGTGAAGAGGAGTATCAGGGCAGACAAGAGGGCCTACACAGACAGCCTGGCAGCAGAGGCAGAAAAGGCAGCAGGCAGCGGCAACATGAAACAGCTCTACGACATTACCAGAAGATTGTCGGGCAAGTATGGCCATACAGAAAGACCAGTAAAAGACAAAGAAGGCAAGCCTATTGCAGACAGAGCAGACCAACTCGACAAATGGGCCGAGTATTTTGAAGAGTTACTGAACAGACCTAGCCCACCCGACCCCCCAGACATCCAGCCAGCAGAGACCGACCTACCCATCAGCTGTGACAGACCCAGCCGGGAAGAGATCAGAACAGCAGTGGCATTTTTGAAGAACGGCAAAGCAGCAGGGCCAGATGGCATTCCAGCGGAGTCTCTGAAAGCAGACCTAGAGACAACAGTGGAGATGCTGTACCCACTGTTTGGAAAGATCTGGGAAGAGGAGGTGATGCCGGCTGACTGGAAGGAGGGGTACTTAATCAAGCTTCCCAAGAAAGGCGATCTCAGCAAGTGTTCCAACTACAGAGGAATCACCTTGCTGTCAGTACCAGGAAAGGTCTTCAACAGGACCATCCTAGAGAGAATGAAGAGCTCCGTTGACCCCCAGCTGAGAGACCAGCAAGCAGGATTCAGGAAGAACCGATCATGTACAGACCAGATAGCCACTCTCCGCATCATCGTGGAACAGTCTCTGGAGTGGAGCTCGACGCTGTACGTCAACTTTGTGGATTATGAGAAAGCATTTGACAATGTGGACCGAGAGACTCTGTGGAAACTCCTACGACACTATGGTGTACCCACAAAGCTCGTCCGCCTGATCAAGAGCAGCTACGATGGCATGACATGTCGCGTGATCCACGAAGGGCAGTTCACCAGGGAGCTCCAGGTCAGAACTGGTGTCAGGGAGGAGTGTCTGCTGTCTCCGTTCCTCTTCCTACTGGCCATAGACTGGGTCATGAAGATGACCACAGAGCACAGACGAAGTGGAATACAGTGGACACTGTGGACACAGCTTGACGACCTCGAGTTTGCAGACGACTTGGCATTACTGTCCCACACTCATCAACAAATGCAGGACAAGACCATGAGGCTTGCTGACATCTCGTCCCAAGCGGGCCTCACCATTCACAAACAGAAAACAAAGACAATGAGGCTGAACGCAACCAAGGAAGAACCAGTTTTGCTTGCTGGCACCCCGTTGGAGGAGGTGGAGTCCTTCACCTATCTCGGGAGCATCATAGACAAAAAAAAGGCGGCACTGATGCAGATGTCAGAGCACGAATCGGTAAAGCCAGAGCAGCCTTTCTCCAGTTGAAAAAAGTGTGGAGTTTCAGAGAGCTGTCACAACACACCAAAGTCCGGATTTTCAACTCCAATGTAAAAGCAGTTCTCCTATATGGAGCAGAGACTTGGAGATTGACAAAAACCACAGTCAACAGAGTACAGACCTTCATGAGCCTTAGAAGAATTTTGAAAATCCACTGGCCAGAGAAGATCAGCAACGTCAGACTCTGGGAGAAAACAGAGCAGATAACAGCAGAGAACGAAATTGGGCGAAGAAGATGGGGATGGATCGGTCACAGTTTGAGAAAGCCAGCTTCCAGTATCACTAGGCAGGCATTGTCATGGAACCCCCAGGGAAAGAGGAAAAGAGGTAGGCCGAGAAACTCCTGGCGTCGAGACCTCCAAGCAGACATCAAGAAACTGGGAACCACCTGGAGTAGAATCGAAGGAGAAGCACAAGACAGGAGTTGCTGGAGGTCTCTCGTCGACGGCCTATATCCGGGTAGGGGTGACAGGCGTAAGTAAGTAAGTACATACGAACACTGAAGCGGTATGCTCAACCACAGGAAAGCTCATCTCATTCTGTCAGCGGGGTCTAGATTACAGATATACTAATGGTCAAAACTTAAGGGCCATTTTCTTTTATCGCAGACGCACCGACAACACCACGCATAAATTGTAACAATGCGGACTTGGTCAGTACTTTGCCAATTTATTCAGTATCCATTTCATTTTAGTTTTGAGTAAATCAAACAATCGTAACAACAGCAGTACGTTAACATGTTCACCCACCCCTCATTTGAAAAGTCGGCACACAAGACTGGTCCAGTCAGCAGCGAGTGTACCCACCGTTTACAGCAAAGCATTCAACGCTGCGTCAGTTGACGCATGGTGTTCACCAGGCGTCGGAGAACATCTAGTGGTATCATATCGCTTCCCACTCTTGATTCAGAACTGAACTGAGTCACAGAGCTGGGGGACACCAACACGTCCCTCTCAGAGATGCTCGATGGGAGCCAGATCAGGTGAACAATACAATACAATAATACTTTATTAATCCCTTATGGGGAAATTCACTGTCTGCCCATGCAACACATAGCATCATCACTTCAGTCCGAGTAATAATTAAATCAGTAACCCATAACTCAGAATTAAAGAGATGAACTGTGACAGACGTATTGTTCACCTTTGCAACACTCTTGGCAACAGAAACACTGATGGTGGATTCCCCCTGTGTTTCTGGTGCCAGTTATGTTGCAGTGAACTACCGAAAGGGCTAGAACTAAAGAATGTTGACAGACACTATCTACTGATATTAACCCCACCCGGGTCTGCCCTGGGGGACTTGGGTGGGGTTAGGTATTTTTTAGTTCCCAGGGTCACCCTGGTCAGCCCCACTGGGTGGGTTTTTCTCTCTATTCTGGGGCATGCGTTTCTGTCTACCCTTTGTCCATTCACCTGTATTTGCCTTTTTAAAACTCTCCCTACTGTCTGCACTGCCTGTAGCTCTTGATATTGGATGTGTGTTGCTAAATGGTCTTAGCTTTATTTAGGCCCCATGTTGTAGGTTTATTTAACGTATTTGACCGGCTGGCGACATACATTCAATTTTCTGTTTGTTTGTTTTTTTCACAAGCAGTGCAGGCACGTCCTGAGAAAGCCTTGTTGCTGTCGGGACGTTAAGCAATGTACAATCAATCAATCTACTGATATTACTGTTGAAGAGGGTAACAGCCTGAGGGTCAAAATTGTTGACATAACGTGATATAATACCTTTGGGTACTCGAAGTCTGCCACTTCGTTCGATACGTTTGCTGTCAAATTAACATCTAAGTGGATGTGTTTTGTCATCAAGAATGTCAGCCAGTTTGTTCGTAATCCGTATGTCATACAGTGTGTCAAACTGAGTATCCTGTGCCCTACCAATCACCCCGCCCCCTTTCCTGATTACTTTCTTAAGACGATCTTGATCTCTTTTACATAGTACATTTCTACTACAGCCATGCACGTCGTCAGTCCAAAAGTTAGAACGCTAACAATACTGGACTGAGCAGTAAAACATCTGTAAAAGCTGAGTGCTTACATTAAATGATCTGAGCTTTCTCAGACAGTAAAGACTAACGGTATGCGGTTTTTTTTCTTCTCACAATAACATGTGTTTTGTTTTCAGTTCAGCCGGGTCAAAAGAACACCGACATACTTGTGGGAGTCTACACGCTCAACTGACTTCAGTTCCCTTGATGACAGCAGGACTGATCGGGATAATGTTTGTGTTTCCTGAAATCTATGACTATTTCTTGTGTTTACAACATGTAATTCAGGATAGCTTCTATCGCACCACTCTACAAAGCCGTCAAACTCCTGGCCAATCCATCCCCATGATGACCCGTTGCTCAAGGTACTCCGGCACTCCACTACACGGGCGCGTCACCCCTAAAGTGACACTCCAGAAAAATAGAACACCGTGGAAACGCCGGGTTTGCCTCAAAACTGTTAAGGCGTGTGTTTGCATTTGCACATTGAAACGGCAGTAAAGATGGGTATTGCGACAGACCCTATTTACCTACCCCCCCCCCCCCCCCCCATGTCTTTATCATATAACACGATGAGACCCTTACTGCAGTATCAATGGGGGGGGGGGGGGGGAGTGCGGGTTAGGGTAAAATGCATGTGGGAAGAGGCGAGGTAAAATAGGACCTGTCATAGTAAAAAGCCTGCCGTAAAGGGGTGGGGCGGTCCGTGGCACAGTGGTAAAGTCGTCTGCCAATTAATGGTAAAGGTGTGAGGTTCGGCGGCATCGCCGACCTTTTTCCTCCGTAATTCGGGCGGACCCCGGCGTCGGGGGTTCTTTCTACGGCTCTTCCTCCACCAAAACTTTGGAACCAGTTCAGTAGTTCAGGCCATTTTATAAATTTAAAATAAAAGAGATTAAAATTTACAAAACCTCAGTAGCTGAGCTAACCCCTCAGTCGCACAAGATGAATGTCCTGTTTTTGTCTTGAATGTAACCGTGTTTGTCTTCAGAGTGATTGCGTGTCACTAGTGTCACCTGAGCGTGCGTGCTGGGCCGTTCTGAGTTCACGGCGCTGAGTCGCAGAATTGGGTAAAGCGCCTATATAATAACCGGTATTATTATTATCGGCATAACCTACTTTGTATTCAAATGTTCTCAGTTTGTCTTACAACAAAGAGCCTTTTTCAAGTTATGAATATAATGAAATACTTCTCTGCTCCCATCCTCAGCCGTTCTCCCTTGGACATAGGAGAGTTCCCATGTTTACCAGGGCCGCTAAAAGACTTCTGTTATGTGTGCATACTCACATGGACTTGTGAAAACAAAAGTCGAAAAGTCTCCGACAACATTAAGAAACTGTTTCATCTGTAACCCTAGAGCAGACCGCTTTAATGCCTCCATTGTGTCATACTTCTTGAATTGTTACATGATTACAGCCGAACACTTAACAATTGAGGAGGATAAACACAAAATGGTCGGTCCGTGTATTCTCCCTTGTTTCTTTGTTGATCATTACTGGTGGTATAGAAGTAAGAAGTGCACTTATTCCTGTAATATCAATTTGTTTGGAGGGGTGCGTCTGGCTTTCCTATGATGAAAACGGATTACTTTCTCAGTAGGATGCAATGAATTTGTTCAACTTGAAGTCATGAAAGTTGTTTGTGTAAAAATTCCTTCAGTGAAGGAAATCTGCTACAGAAAAATACATCCCAAATTATAGCTGCTTTCGTGAGTGATTACTGATGTCGCCATGTATTACTGACACTGTCCCTCCCGATCTCCTCCCGGCATTTGAGAGATTCATATTAGGCGTCAGTAAATTCTGACGTGCTTTTGTTACAAAACATTTTATCGGTACTTTTGTCCGTTTCAACATAGCTTTTAATATCTTATTCTTATCTTAGAAGAATGTTGTGTGTTCTGAAAATAAAGTTTGTACTGCAGAGAAAAGCAGCGCTCAAGTTGAACAACTCAGTGAAAAATTCGACGACGAACAAGTCTAACGAACCCTGCAGCGTCATATACAGTGTATATCTTAAACATATGGGTGATGTTTGGAAATGGTGGCCGATGCGGGTTGCCCTGCTCCTGGGGACTGCAATTACACACAATACCACCAGATCAATGTTTCGTGTTGTGTACATAGCTCCTGGGAATGTAATTCAACAAAATTAACACCAGATTAATGTTTTGCGTTATGCACCTATCAAAGAAACAAATGACAAAAGCTCTTGGTGCTACTTTTATTCCACTGTGTGATTTTCTTAACCCATTTAACCCCAATGCCCTAAAGCAAGAAATGGATCGACCCCGATAATTGAAGTATAGTGCTAGATTAGCTTGGTGCCAAGCTAATCTGGCACTACCCTTGAATTATCAGGGTTGATCCATCTACTTCAATTGGTACATAGCCATTAGGGGTCACCTCCAAAATTTGGAAGAGACCCATGGGGTTAAAAGGGTTAATGTTATGAACACTGCTGGTGGCTAGGCAGATGTGAGACAATGATGGTGGGTGTAAACAACAGTGCGTGGCACTAAGCAGCTTCAATAAACTGCTTTGAAAATAATATCGAACAGAACAGAACCAAAGAACACATGTATATTTCAGTGATATGTTTATGTTCAGCATACAGCGCATGATTACACAACTAAAAACATGTACCAGACAAAAATATGAGTTATTAAAATAATGCGTGTAAAAGCTACGTTAGAGACTACTTTTCTACCCGTTTTATTTTAATGACTATGCGAAGTAGGTCATGTTGTTTAAAAAAAAAAAAAAAAAAAAAAAAAAAACATTTTAACGTAAATCTTAAAATGCAACCCAGTGACCCTTGAACTTTGTGTCGAGTCGACTAAATTAGTATACATAGGAAGGTCTCATTATCAGGAATCTTTGTGACAATTTTGGTGGAAAAAAATATAAAAAATGTGGACAATACCTACAATTTTATCAAAAATTTGCATTTTTATACACATTCATTTTTTCAGCCTTGTCACCCTTAACCTTTCCAAGGGGTCATCCAAATTAATATGCATAGGTCTTACCATCAGGTATCTCTGTACCAAATTTCGGTTTGAATAACATTTGAGAAAAAAACACCTTTTGTCGAAACTATTTTCTGAGCTCTCGTGACCCTTGACCTTTCCGAGGGATCAATAAAATTACTGTTCATAGAAAGGTCTTCCAGTCAGATATCTCTGTAGCAATTTTGGCTTTAAAGTTGTGAATAGTATGTTAGAAAAAAAAACATCTTTTGTCAAAATATGGCTTTACGCGGTTTTGATAGACAACAAAATACAGGCTGATGAGCCGCACAACTGTATATACCTAGCATATTTATTATAAACTTATCAGGATAGCTCAAACGTTCAGCTCATGGAATCAACAACTGCTGTGGCTAAAGCGACAACATTGTTCTAATGATGCAAAACTGTTTCCTAGTAGTGTGCACACATACACAAAGATAGTCAATTTGTACGAAAATATATCAAGCAAAATGTTAATAATAAGTACAACCAAACGTAAAGCTGCAACCATTATTAAGTCAACACAATTATGAAGCACCATTGCTTTTCACACCAACATGCCCCAAAATGTACACATCACAGGCGTGTTCACTGTTGTTTGTCAAGCACTTCCAATCCAGGGCTGGAGCTCCCGTTTCCAGCTACATAAAAAGAGATATAAAAACAAACAAAAAAAACATTAACAATGGCAAAGCCCCCAAGGATCACACATATCAACAACCCAATTATAATGTGAGTAAAGGGTTGGCATTTGTACCTGCAATGTTTTCTCAAAATGTATGCATTTTTCCCTCTTCAAGTCTAGTTACACTAACCTAGCTGCTGAACGTAGTTCTGGACCGAAGGGAATATTGCTGCACAAGAAAGAGTGAGGGTAGATAAGTCGATTCAGACTGGAGACAGAATAGAAAAGAAAGCAGTACAGAATAAATTGAGGAAGCAGATTTTAGACGCTAAGAAAAAGTATAAAGAGAAAGTAGAGTCACAGTTTGAATCAGGTAGCTTAGCAGATGCATGGAAAGGACTTAAAACTTTATCAGGCCACGATAAATCAAAATTCAGTAGCAGTAGCATGCCAATGAAAGAACAAATTGAATTTTCTGAAAAACTGAATGAGTTCTATTGTAGATTTGAGAAAGATGATCTGAAGGATGACTTAGATAGCATGATTTCCCAGCTTAAAGTAAATGTGGCAGGCAATGTTGATGAAGACTTTGAGATCCATGGCAAGGCGGCTGAGAAGCTTTCTAGCAAACTGAATGTTACATTAAGAAAGCAGTAGGCCCTGATAATATTTGCGGTATAGTTTTGAGATTATGTGCCAGTCAATTGTCTGTTGTTTATAGCCGTTTGTTTAGCTGGTCTCTGAAGGATTGCACTGTACCTAGGCTCTGGGAAACATCTACGGTCTGCCCTGTCCCGAAGAACAACAAGCCCAAGACACTCAATGACTATCGCCCTGTAGCTCTCACCTCTATAGTAATGAAGTGCTTTGAGCGTGTTGTCCTTTCTAGACTGCTCGAACAGGTCAAGCCATATCAAGATCCTTTCCAGTTTGCATACAAGCAAAACAGATGTACAGACGACGCCACACTCACACTCCTGCACCATGCATACACACATTTAGAAAAATTTGGCTCTTTTTATAGACTTTTCTTCAGCCTTCAACACCATACAACCCTATCTCATAGCTCAAAATCTTCTCGGTTACAATGTAACGCCAAGGCTTATCCTATGGATTGTCAACTTCCTTGTAAATAGGACCCAGTCAGTTCGCTTTCAAACAGCTTTCTCATCCCTTATGTCCACTTCCATAGGCGCCCCTCAAGGTACAGTTCTCTCCCCTGTGCTGTTCACACTGTACACTAACGATTGTAGTGGCACTGACTCTACCCTTCTTATAAAATACTCGGATGACTGCCTTAGAAGATCTCTCCAATAATGATGCGACTTACTTTGCAGAAGTAGAACGTTTTAGTGTTTGGTGTAAAGATAATTTTCTAGACCTAAATGGGAGTATGACCAAGGAACTACTGATATACTTTCGAAGAAACCCTGCCCTGTCCCTGTTCTAATGATTGATGATGTGTCTGTTGAGCGTGTGACTGAGTATAAGTATCTTGGAACAGTCATAGATGATAAGTTGTCTTTAACGCCAACACCACCCTCATACACAAGAAATGTCAGTCACGCATCTACTGCCTCCAGAAACACAGGAAGCTGAATGTGACCCCCTCTGTCCTTGAAACTTTTTACTGTTCTTTTATTGAGTCTGTCATCACTTTCGGTTCTGTGTGCTGGTATGGAGGTCTGAGTGTGAAGAACAAGAACACCCTGGCACGAATGGTAAACATCTGCAGCAAAGTGACTGGCAGTGTATGAACAGCGTGTGGTGAGAAAGGGGAGGCGGATATCTTCAGACAGATCCCATCCTTGCCCACCTCTATGAACTCCTCCCCTCTGGCCGCAGACTCCGCACGCACAAAGCTAGAACACTCAGACTACAGCACAGTTTCATCCCCAAATCCATCACTCTAAGCAATCTGTAGGTACATCCACGCATACCCAAACCTAACTCATCCCCCTATCCCCCTTTACCTGTGCCATCAGTAGGAATGGAGCTTGTTGATTTTAGAGAAGTGATTATATTGTGTTTTATTTGGTGGTGAACATGGACATACTGGGATTGTTGTTACTGTGTGTTTACCCACTAATTATTTTACTACGGTAGACTTTAATTACGCAGCTTGTGTAATAATGTGTAATAATGTACTGAGACGTTTGTATAACAAGTAGTGATGGTTAGGACTAGGTTGAAACACGCGTATTATGTATGCATGTGTCGAGGTGGGTGTGAATGTATAAGTCCCGCTCAGTTCAGTCCATAAAAGATGTTTGTGTGAGATGTGTAAGAGTTATGTGTAAAGATTTTGTAGTGTTTACTTTATATCCATTTGGAATTTGTAGCTGTGCAAGGGCAGGGAGAAAATGTTCATAATTATGCTATAATGTGTTTATGTCTTGATTGTACTATTTGTTATAAATGTACCACAACCGAATTTCTCTTTTCAAGATAATAAAGTACTCTTATTCTTATTCATAACAATGAACAATGAACCTTTATTTTCCAAAGGTAGAAGTTATTGGTGACAGAACCAGTTTTCAAACTTGCCGTTGCTACATCTACTACATAAATGATATAGACATATATTAAGAATGCTGAGAGGGTGATAGGCAAAAATCCAAGACACTTTGACTCAATCTATTACAGATGGCCGATGTACAAGGCAAAAAAGCAAACTGAACGACGACTCATCCTTTAAGATATGAATTTGACTCGAGTCGGTGTCAGTGACAGAAGTGGTAGATTGATGCTTCCACATACACAGAGGTACAAGTATTCATTTATCCCCTGTGCAATAACAGCTACCTTTAAGGCTCACACAAGACAGGAGAGTACCTAAAATCTAATCAGCGATTTGTGCTCGCGCGTGCGAAGCTCGAGGTGACTATGAATCTAACAATTTGAGAATGGGAGTCACCAGGTCTGTCTAAAAATGATTGTATACCATTGTTGTTGATCTAAACAACTAATATTAATATCAAGTTGTACTGTAATGTTAACGTTTCTTCTGCTGAATTCTGTGCTGGAATTTATAGATATTACTCTGTGACCAAAAGCCATAATTTTGTAACGAATCTAAATGATGAATTTGTGTTGATTCGCTAAGAGATATGAGCCATATAGAAAACAAAAGCGACATTTACTTGTGACTGTCGGACGTGTCTTTTTCATGCACTTCAATGCAATAATTTGGAACATAAATACACGCCTAAAAAAAAAACACTTAAAACAAACACCCCATCCATTAAACTCTTCATTCACATTTCTGCGTTTTTCTCTCTCTTTTTTCATAAACATCTTTCTTACAAAGAATTTTACTGATGACAGCTTTAATTGTACAGTTTGGTGTGGAAGTAGGACACAGCACAGAACACACTGAGCTAACGCTGTATCAACACATTGGCGAGGGTATGCCAAGCAGGAAAAAAACACTGACGCTTCTGTTACAGTTGGACGCTTGACGCTTCTGTTACAGTTGGAAGCTTGACGCTTCTGTTACAGTTGGAAGCTTGATGCTTCTGTTACAGTTGAAAGCTTACTAAATAACATTTTTTTCATATGATAAAGACTCTCAGTAATAATCCAGAACCATGACAAAAGTTCAGTAATGTTCTCCAAACCATTGTACTCATAAATTATGGTGGTGGTATTATCAACAAAATCCGGAGTGGACGGTACCACAAGTCTGTTACTATTAGTAATTTACTTATGACTGCACTTACAGAATTGTAAACTTACGTTCATGAAAACACTTAGTAGTCTGCAGTCAGGATAGACCATGTCCATGGCTGCAGTCACGAGAAGTCAATATCCTTGATTCCATACACGTGTGTATATTATTAGGACCATTCCAAATACTTTTCGAGTTGAATGGTTTTGGAGAATGTCTACTGAAACGCTTATCTGGATTGTCATTGAGGGTCTTCATTAAAAGGAAGGTCGATGTCATTCAAAAGAGATAAATTTAAAATTACGCTTCAGGTGCTGTTTGTTGATTATTTTCAGCTTATTTTGGTTTGATCTCAGAATCGTCTGCACGCGTTTACGTTGATGCAGCATGACTGTTCTGTGTGTTGGAATGCTCCACTCACACTCAGAGTGAAAGGGAGGTTGGGCTATACCGCAAAGATTATGTAGTGTCTGCATTTAATGACTTAGAGTTACACATGTGCATATGCCTCAAAGTAAGATTGAAATAAGCTAGCGACTGCCTGCGTTGCTCTGTTCATGACCTCTGGAGTGAGTTACACTTTAACCGAAAAAAATGTCTTCGTGACGAAATAGACGGGAATTGATTCATGTTGTTAGCGGAACGCAAAGCAGACGAAAACATTAGCATGGGCCACACAACTATTGATACAAAGCCAAGCCCTTATGGCTCACATGTTTGACCACTGTGACAATAAGTACAGGGATGGTTTTTTTAGGCACGAGCAAAATCCATGTTTTCTCAAAATTTTATCACTTGCTTCTTCTCCTTCTTGGCTTGACTTCGCGAACGAAGATTCTATAGGGCTTGCCCACGTAAGTGTCATAGTCCGTGGGCGTTTCCTAAAGCCTGCGCGGTGGAGCTTTTTGGTGGAGTGCAGTGTGCGCAGTACTGGCCCCACCCTTTAAACCCTTGGTTCGTTTGCCATAGCCTAGCAAGCTGGGACGGTGGCATCGAGGTCCTCGGGTCGTAGGTTTTATATCAGACTGTCCTTGTCTTAGTCTCTGGCTCAAAAGCCTTCCCCTGAGACACGGGGGCTTTGATGTCAGGGGTTTCCTCCCTTAGCCTTTCCGCAGCCAAGCGGCCAATCACTTGCACACATCTGTCAAACACCACTGACCCTTGTGACACAATGACTAACTTAGTATACATAAGGTATACCATCATCAGCTACCTTTGTGCCAAATTTCATTGAAAAAATTGCTAAACTGTAAATAATAATTATAATTCTATCAAAAATTGACATTTTTACACATTTGCTGACCTCTTGTGACCCATGACCTTGTTGAGGGCTCAGCCAAACTAGTATGCAAAGATAGGTCTTACCATTAGATATCTCTGTATCAAGTTTGGGTTTGTATCTTTGGGCCAAGTTTGAAGACTGATGCTTGAATAGTCCCCGAGAAAATGCCTACATTAAAGTTTACCAACCATGGATGATGGCGGACAGACGACCACTGACCCAGAACACAGACTGACTGTTGCTTCACATGTGAGCCAAAAATATATGCACCTTCAGAGCACTTTTGAAAGGTAATTGCCATCATATCAGTACACAGATCTTCTGAAAGGTGAAGGCCATCATATTACATCATTAGTATGGAGATCAAATGACATGGTATTTTGTTACCACTCAGTGTTCCTTCTTGCGCTCATGTGACATCACGTGCAAATCGATACAAAATCATTTTAAAGACAATATTCTAAAGTTTCCAATTTGTCTGTCCACAAATATTGGATATAGTAAAAGATATAGTCACTGTCACATCCACACACACACACGCCGTGCTTTGGCGGTAGATCTACGTTCAACACCAATGCTAGCTTAGCTGGACATGACACTTTTTCCTTGTTACTGCACTGTTACAATGTGATGCCTGACTGCCTATATTATGGGGTACTAGGTTTTAAATGCGCTGCAGTCAGCACCATTTTGAAGTCTACTGTATTTTCAATACAGTAGACCAAAAAAGTAGGATCTTTTCCTAATTTACTTCTCAAAGCACTGTTCCACTGGCAAACATCATTACCTATCTCTTCAGCTATAATAACACAGTTGTGAGCGACATGACAATCAAACACAACCATCTAAATTAATGTTACAGCTTAAATTAATTGGGAAAGACTAGGACAATCTTATATACCTGAGGCACATATTTTCTTGGACACAAGGTTGTAATAGGCCCAGCAGAAGTCAACCACATATCATATGCAGTGTCAAACAAAAGACAGATAAGTTATCGATTGTACATTGCTTAACGTCCCGACAGCAACAAGGCTTTCTCAGGACGTGCCTGCACTGCTTGTGAAAAAAATAAACAGAACATTGAATGTATGTCGCCAGCCGGTCAAATACATTAAATAAACCTAACACATGGGGCCTAAATAAAGCCAAGACCATTTAGCAACACACATCCAATATCAAGAGCTACAGGCAGTGCAGACAGTAGGGAGAGTTTTAAAAAGGCAAATACAGGTGAATGGACAAAGGGTAGACAGAAACACATGCCCCAGAACAGAAAGAAAAACCCACCCTGTGGGGCTGACCAGGGTGACCATGGGAACTAAAAAATACCTAACCCCACCCAAGTCCCCCAGGGCAGACCCGGGTGGGGGGAAAAGACAGATAAGTCATCCACACTCCAAGTGTAGCAGGACAAAGCTGAACGCAGAAGAAGCATCAGTCAGTAACCACAGCTTGTCAGTTGTTGTAGTCTCCTTCACTTGTACCTGGCAAGTTGTCCAAACTGTGCCTTTCACACAATGAAACTATGACATACAACACCAGCACATCAAACTCAGAACCTGTTCACAAACAAGATGGGAACCCCAGCCCAATATTATTCCTATTTTAAACATATCCATCTGATCCATCTCTCTCTAATCCACCCTATCCTCTGATCTACACACACAGCAACAGACATTTTGAAAAAGAAAATAATAACAAAATGAGCAGCGAAATGACGTCACTATAAAGCTTCCCGTTGTCGGCAGTCCTGTGTACACAGTGATAAAACTGATGTTTTACATCACTCACGCCACTCATTAGTTCTAAAATGTTACATGTAAGAGGATCAAACTTGGATAATCACACTCAGAGCTATCTGATCACAATTTTACCTAACCATACCCGCCAGCCAGGACAAACAGCAGGCTTATAAGATAAAATAGTTTATTGCCATGTTCCCATGTAAAAAAACAATAAAAACATTGGAATTTGTCTTGATGTCAAATACTAAGACTAAAATCACACACACAGTAACCTCTAAAATATGATTTGTAAATAAGGTTTATGAAAAATCACTCGGGTATTAATGAGAAGATATTTTTTTTTCGGAAAAAGATTCAAAGATTTTTAACTTTAAATATAAATCACTTCAAAAGTGTTGCCAAAAATCACAATTTGACCTAATCAGAACCCGAGAGCCGAAACAGACAAAAGGCTTATGTGGGAACTGTTTATGAAAAAGCGTTTTGGTATTAATAAAAGGATTGCTTTTTGGGTAAAAAAAAATTCAGATTTTCTTAACAGTTTTAACAAGAAAGGCAAAACCCTTATGGCTAACGCGTTTGACCGATTTACATATAAGAATACAAGATGGCTCCTGCACCAGCGAAATACATGTTTTCTCAAAATGTAAGCATTGTTTATACACCTGTCAACCACTCGTGACACTCAACCTTTATGATGAGTCGACTAAAGTAGTTTGCATAGGAATTGTGTCTAGGAGAGCCTCCGAGTATACTGAAACTGGATGTCTCATTGGAGAGTTAAGTCATCGTTAATAAAAAGTCGGTTGTGCCATATTAGACTTAGAGTCCATAATTTTCGTTATATGCACTTTAAATTTTTTATATAGTTAGAGAAAGACATTGGAGGAGTTCGTTAGCCAGCTTTCTACCTCTTCGACTTTTTTTAAATAATGAAAATACATTGCATAAAAAAGGTGTGTCAAAATGGTTGTTGTGATTCATCCAGTGTGGCAGCGCAGTGCTTGTCACTTCTCGCTTACAGCTTCCACCGCTGGCTAGCAGTATTGCGAAAAGGAGGGCATAATGTGTCAGTCTCTCTCTGCCAGTACATAGCCTCTCCAACAAGCCTCATGTGCCTCCTCGCGGCGACACACGGTAACTGAGCACCTCACGGCTGAACTACAGGGGACTCAGAGGAGGTCTGGCCCCCCAGACAGGTGGCATGCAGGCCCACTGGTGTGTGCCCCACTGCCTTGGAGGTGCCTAGGAAGAAGCAAAGGCAAGGGGAGCAAACCCCGACAAAAACCAACCAATTACCAACGAAGTCAGAGTGTCGCTGACTATGCCATCTGGTATGGTGTGGAAACCCGCCAGGGAAACGAGCACACACACAACCCTCATAGTCATAGATTATGCCTCAGGTGGATATTAATCTTGACATCTGAGGCAAAAACGTTGGAACGCTGAAGAAGCAGAAAAAAAATGACAAAAGTAAGAATACTCTACATCAGAAAGAAAAATCAGACAGTGGCAGCGACGTATAAGCACCAAACGCTTCAGTGTTATACAATGTTCCTAATGGACACAAAGCATCCATATGTCAGTATTTTAAATGTGTATGAGCTGACGCAGTTCTCTCCCTCTCTGATTTTGTATCGGAAGACAGTCTCTCTGTTCGTTACGATGTCTGCAAAAATATTGTGGAAAATGCATGCAAGCTCATACAAAAGATGCTTTGTGGGCATGAGTTATCCCGTCATCTTGTTCTTCAGAATGGCTGTGGCTACGCCAGCCCACATAACATATAAAAACTATTAATTATAACTGGTACAAAGCGCTGTGTGTCTGTCAAGTGTCAGTATTTGTGTGTGCCATAATTGCCATGCGGATTGGGGGATAGGGTGGGTCAGGTGAAGAGAGATGAACCAGAATGAAGCTTAAAAACAGGAACAACTCTGAAGGTTTCTAAAAGAATAATGCATGTTAGCTCATACAATATGGTAGACTTTGGGATGAAATCCTCATCTTACTTTAACCTGGCGTTCAACAAACCTATACAATGACATTAGTTTAAAACAAAAAACCCAACTTACCATTTACCATTTTCAGGGGAGTGCGACACTAGCCAATCTCAATTCATGTGTACTAATCAGGCATGTGCTCTCACAATGGCAAATGACCACATTGTACTGGTATGTTCAACATGATAGTAAACAGGTGGCATTGGATGAACCACTACTACCTTCAAGCACACCCAGAAGTGGCAGGATCTTCAAAATGTGATGTTGAATGCGGGCAGTCACTGAAAGAAAAATAAAAAAGCATTTTACATGCTTGAAAATGGCAGTCGCCTTTCAATCATGGTTCGTTGTAATTACTTGTATAGTGCTTAAGCCTTAACAAACATCCAAACAGTGAGCAACCAGTTTTTCACAGGGAATGCCTGTGCCATGTGCGGCTTGTGAAAAGAAAACACAACACAATAGTCAATGTACATCGCCAGTTAGTCTAATATACATTATATGCTAAATAAACCTAAGACAGGCTAGGGATGCTGCACCTTCATCTTAATGTATCATGTATCCTAGTTCAAGTATTTGACACAAGAGTAGAAAATCATTAACACCAAATACAGATCTAATATCAAGGAATACAGGGAGCAAAGACAGAAGGGAGAGTGTAAAAAAGGAAAATGCACAACAATGGACCAAGGATACACAAGCCCCAGATAAAAGGAAAAAATAAAACACGCTGTGGGACTGACCAGGGAGACTGACAACTAAACAGTTGTTAACTCCACACAAGTCTCCCAAGGTAGATATCGGAGAGGGATTTTTAAAAGTGGAATAGATTACACGTTTTGTACAGTGGGATATGGTAGCACTGCGTGTTTATCAACAGCAGCACAATCTGGTTTCGAATTCGAAGACCTGGTGGGCGGGAATAGTCTCCCCGCCCGCCCCCCTCATTAAATCAAAATCTCCCAGACTCGGATTACGGTTGGGTTACGGCGGGAAAAGACGAACAGGTGTACCGACAACGTTGAAGTTGGTCGACAAACACAATGCAGAACAGAACAAGTCTTCGTTTACCTACCGGCTGGAGTGCGTTTTCTCATCCTGACCGCTTCGAAAAGGCCGCCATGTTTTCAAACTGAACAAAATAAAAACGGAACAGGTTACAAAGTAAAGTAGATTATAGCACTGTCAGGGGAGAGAAATGTGCATGATCGACCAGTGATCATAGATCTACTGTGGCCAAAGCACAAAAAAAAAAAAAGAGATAGGAAAGAGAGGGGACGCTAAAAAAGTGACTGAAAGCAATGCATATGGAAGCCCCCCCGAAGGGGGGCGTATCACATATCCCACTGTTCCAGCCACTCAGTGCATGGAAATTTAAATCTAGGTCCCCCCGAAGGGGGTCCAGATATTTATCCGGTGTGGACAGCTGTTTCGGTCTTGGCGACCTCATCAGCACACCATCGGCGAAACTGGAGGAGGCAGGAATTTCTGCCTACCTGCAAAGACAACCACATTTTACTGTAAAATGTGGTTGTCTTTGCAGGTAGGCAGAAATTCCTGCCTCCTCCAGTATCGCCGATGGTGTGCTGATGAGGTCGCCAAGACCGAAACAGCTGTCCACACCGGCTAAATATCTGGACCCCCTTCGGGGGGACCTAGATTTAAATTTCCATGCACTGAGTGGCTGGAACAGTGGGATATGTGATACGCCCCCCTTCGGGGGGGCTTCCATATGCATTGCTTTCAGTCACTTTTTTAGCGCCCCCTCTCTTTCCTATCTCTTTTTTTTTTTTTTTTGTGCTTTGGCCACAGTAGATCTATGATCACTGGTCGATCATGCACATTTCTCTCCCCTGACAGTGCTATAATCTACTTTACTTTGTAACCTTCCTAAAATATTAGCACTGGCAGTCTCCCCTTTTCTTTTCATTTTTTTTAAGAACGGAACAGTTTACGCCGTCACACACTTTTTTTCCTTCGCTAATATCCAATTACCGTGATTTAAAAAAACAACAACACTTAAATCGTGAAAAACTCTTGATTTAGTAGCACATATTTACAACTGTTAAAAAACTAGCAGCAACTTCCTGTACGTTGTACTTTCTAACATGGCGGCGCCCCAAATGGTCCACCAATCACAAAGGGGCAAGCCACCTGATTACGAGACTATTCGAGACCGGATGAACATTTCGGCACACGGTGAGGCGCGGCACACCCTGGGGCGCAACACAAGAAAAGAAGAGAGAGGAGGGTACGCAGTATCAATGCTGTATGGTCGTTACGTTTCTCTCCCTTATGGAGAAGCAGTCAAATACAAACTTTGCTAGAGTGCATTGTGCATCCTCCCTGGCTAGTAGTTGGCTTGGCTTATGGCAGTCTGTACTTAAAGCTAGCTGAGTTCTGAGCTGATTATATAAGCTACAGTCGTCTAGCATGTGAATTTCGTCCTCTACTACTCCACAAGCGCGACATAGTCTATGGTTCCCGGGGTGTGTTTCTAGTCTGCCTCTTTCTACTTCTAGCATGTGGGCACTTACTCGTAACTTGGTGAGGGCTTGTTTGTGTTCTCGTATTTTTGTGTGCATAAGGTAGCTTTGTATTTCGTATTTATCAGTTGCTTTGTTATAGAATGCCAGTCTAGATGTGTTGCTCCGCTTAATTCTGTTCCAGTATCTAGTGTATTGCTCTTCTAGTTTTTTATGGAGGGCTGTTTTAAGTGAGTGACCTCTTCGATTACTGCATGAAGGGACAAATGCCTCACTAGTGCATCCAACTGAAATTTGCTAAGTCCATCTTAGGCATCTACAAAAAAGATATGAATATTCCGGCCCTAGCTAAGCTCGGACAGTTTCCTGTGAGCATCAGAGTATCGGTCCAAGTAATAGGTTTTTGGCTTCACGTGCTAAACTCTGACAGCACCTCCGGCCTACCTCAAACAGGCGTATCACGAACAGCTCGAGACCACTGCCCCGTGGGTTGCTTTTACAAGACAAATTCTTTGCTCACTAGGCTTTCGCCACGTGTGGGATAACCAGTATACATTCCGGGGAACTTCACTTAAAACAGCCCTCCATAGAAAACTAGAAGAGCAGTACATTAGATACTGGAACAAAATTAAGCGGAACATGGGGACGTAGTTTAGTGGATAAGACACTGCGCTGGCAGTCGTAAGATCCCGGGTTCGAATCCCCTGGTGGGCAGGAATGGGATGTGGGCTTTCCTCGTTCCCATCGAGTCAAATTTATATACAGACTCGGCTTACGGTTGCCTGTCTCGCCTTCGTGTGCACAGCACGCATAATCATCAAGTGCGCACGTTAAAAATGCCATTACCACTAATCGAAAAGAGAAGGCCCGGTAGGGCCGGTGAACTTGGCAACAAAAATATTTCACACGCACCGAAGTTAATAGCCGGTGGAGGTTTGCACATAAAGTAGCGCTTAGCAGCAGCAGGCTTTCAAAGCTCCAGCTTCCATCCCTACGGCGGCGCTTGAGCATCTTTAATTAGATGGATATGTATTGGAGACACCGTACCATACCATACCATACCAACAACACATCTTAACTGACATGTCAGTTCTATAACAAAGCAACTGATAAATACGGAATACAAAGCTATCTTATTTACACAAAAATACGAGAACACAAACAAGCCCTAACGAATTTGCGAGTAAGTGCCCACATGTTAGAAGTAGAAAGAGGCAGGTATACAAACACACCCCGGGAACATAGACTATCTCGCGCCTGTGGATTAGTAGAGGACGAACTTCACATGCTAGACGATTGTAGTTTATATAATCAGCTCAGAATCCAGCTAGTTACAAGTACAGACTGCCATAAGACAAGCCAACTACTAATAAGAAAGGATGCACAATGCACTCTAGCAAAGTTTGTATTTGATTGCTTCTCCGTAAGGGAGAGAAACGTAACGAATGACCAAACAGCATTGATACTGCGTATTCCTCTCTCTTCTTTTTCACGCCCCGGACCGTCGGAGACTACAAGACCAGAGTGACGGAGCCACGGACCACACGAAATTCACCGGCGCTCACAGGAATAATACGGACGGGAGCGCATCAACACTGACCAACGTCACTTCTGCACCACTAGCTCCACCAACTTTTAGCAGTGGTAAAAAGCAGAAAGAAAAAGAACAGTAGGCACCACTAGCTCAATCAAATTAGCAGTGGGAAAAGCCGCACGCCAACTCCAAACGGGAACAATCACATTAAACGAAGCAGAACGACCTCAGTCCCAATAAGAAACCAACTGGCATTGGAAATATAAGATTCCCACGCGCCACACCGAAACTAATACGAAGTCCCCCCCCCCCTCCCCCCCCCAAACAACGGGGTGGGGGGGGGGGAGAAACCCACAAACAAACCGGAATGAACCAGAAACAGAAAAACCGCCAGATCTTTGAACTATGGAGCGACATCCAAGAAATCATAGGACCAGCACACAAATGGCCGAAAAGAATAAGAAAACTATTGATGTGGACGAAAAACCTCCCACACTTTCAAAGAATCATACTGATACTAGCCGCATTTATCTTCTCCAATGGACTGAACCCTACGATATTCTTTGAATGGGTCGACCTCATAGGCCTTTGCACAGACAAGGCTGGTCTACACATAAGGAAGGCAGACCTACGGGTCATCAAGTTATGATGGCACAACATAAGACAGCATACGGCGGGATTGCTGCACTGACACAACGCCACCTCTGGACCAAGCCGGCCGGCGCGCTCAGAGCGAGAAGACGCATCGCAGCCAGCCACGAATCGAACTAGAGAAAAGAGGAGTCACGTGGCGAACCCGCATCAAAATACAGTTTACGGCACCAGCTTTCAAAACTGAACAGGCAGGCCATGTTCGAGCAGCGTCCACCAGCACTGCGGGAAGAGAAAGAACCAAAACGCAACAACCGCACGCAGTCTCCACTCTACCTCTCACTGGTAGCGCCACGACAGAGCAGCACTTCTACTCCCCACTAGCCCTACCAATTGGCAGTGGTGGAAACAAAACTGAACTCCACTGAACCAAGAAGCCATATACGCACCACTAGCTCATACAATTAGCAGTGGTTGAGCCCCGACTGGCGATACTGATTATCGCCTACTCGCCACTAGCCCTTTCAATCGGCAGTGACTGTAGCGAGAATACACCAACTACTTGAACAATACAGAATGAACCAAAAAGAAACCGTACCATAAAAACCTAACAAAGGTTTACTCAACAAAAACAAAAGGGTCAGCACGCTGATGAAGGCAGCCCTTAGCCAATAAAGGCTTAAACATGCCCGAAATACACCTCAGACACCAAACACAAAACGTGACTAGAAGAAACTACCAAGTAAGTAGGAAAAGGCACTGTCAAGGGAGAGAAGTGTGCATGATAGACCAATGATCATAGATCTACTTTGGTCCAAGCACACAAAAAAAAGATAGGAAAGAGGGGGGCGCTAAGTAAGAGACTGAAAGCAATGCATATGGCAGTCAACCCTTTCGGTCTAGTTTTTTTACAAAACGTGACTGATTTGTGAAATGTCATAAGGGTATACGGCTGGTCACATCAAGCCATCACATAGTGGTGTGCGATGTACAGACACCTTGTTACCCCCCACCCCCCCCCCCCCCACCCCCCACCCCAATTTTTTTTCGGAACAGGAATAACGGTGGACCTTTTGAAACACTTAGAAACAATGCACTGAGGGAGAGACATGTTAAAAATGTCAGTAAAGACGTCCGAAAGCTGGTCCGCACAGTTTCTGAGTAAACGTGGAGAATTCTGTCTAGACGCTGAAACATGCAGTGGCATACGTCTCCCGCGTGAACACATTAATTTTCTGCTCTAAATGACGTCGTGTACATAGCGTCACTCTTGGCTTGACTTCGCGAACGAAGATTTTATAGGAGTTGCCCACGACGTCTGCAGGCTTCTTCGTGGCTGCGGAGGCCAATCCGAGACAGGCAGGTTCGACCGCAGTGGCTGCAGGGGAAGGTATGGCCGGGGTTCTGAGCTGCGGCATCTCTGTTTTTTTCTCCTGAGCCACTTGTCCTTAAGGCTAGCTCTGTGAGAGTCCTCAAAGGAGACAGCTGCCTTGTAAATGGTGGAGCGCCAGGTGTCACGGTCCGCAGCAAGCGAAGACCACTGGTGGTGGTCGATTTGGCAGGCACTAAGTGACTTCTTGAGACAGTCTTTGTATGTCTTCTTTGGTGCCCCTCTGTCACGGTGTCCAGTAGCAAGCTCGCCGAACAGGGTGATCTTTGGTAGGCGATGATCCTCCATCCTGGAGACATGCCCAGCCCAGCGGAGCTGTGTCCGCAGCAGCAAAGCCTCGATGCTCACAGTTTCAGCCTGTTCAAGGACCTCGACGTTGGTGACATAGTCACTCCAGTGAATGCCCAGGATGGTACGCAGGCAGCGCTGGTGGAAGCGTTCGAGGAGTCGTAGTTGGCTGCGGTAGAGGGCCCAGGACTCGGAACCATACAGCAGGGTGGTGAGGACCACAGCTCTGTACACGCTGATCTTGGTGCCTGTTTTCAGCTGTTGATTGTGCCACACCCGCTTGAAAAGTCGCCCGAAAGCGCTGTTCGCTTTTGCCAGCCTGCTGTCAAGCTCCTTGTCCAGCTTGGCGTCCGACGTGATAATGCAGCCAAGGTAAGTAAACTGGTGCACTGACTTTAGTTCAGACTCGCCAATGGTGATGTGAGGAGGGCGATACACTGTCTTGGGTGCCGGCTGATGGAGGACCTCTGTCTTTTTCAGACTGACCTCGAGTCCAAAGAGCTGGGCAGCATCTGCGAAGCAAGACGTGATGCGCTGCAGGGCTCTCTCTGTGTGTGCAACGAGGGCAGCATCATCAGCAAAAAGCAGCTCACGAATCAGTTGGTCTAGGGTTTTCGTGTGGGCCTGCAGTCGTCTGAGGTTGAACAGGCTGCCATCGAGACGATACCTGATGTACACTGCATCGTCATCATCGAGGTCCACTGTGGCCTGCTTCAACATCATGCTAAAAAAGATGGTGAAGAGGGTCGGTGCCAGCACGCAGCCCTGCTTTACGCCGTTGAGAATAGGGAATGGTTCTGAGAGGTCATTGTTGAGTCTGACCTGGCCTTGCTGGTCCTCGTGTAGCTGGACAATCATGTTGAGGAACTTTGGGGGACAGCCAAGTCGCTCCAGGATCTGCCACATGCCTTGCCTGCTCACAGTGTCGAACGCTTTTGTTAGGTCGACAAATGTTACGTACAGCCCTTTGTTCTGCTCGCGGCACTTCTCCTGTAGCTGTCTCAGCACAAAGACCATATCGGTGGTGCTCCTGTTTGCTCTGAAGCCACACTGGCCCTCTGGGAGTTGGTCTTCAGCGATGGCAGGTACCAGCCGATTCAGGAGCAGCCTTGCAAGGATTTTCCCAGCAATGGACAGCAGGGTAATTATCCGATAGTTGGAACAGTCAGACTTCTCGCCTTTGTTCTTGTACAGGGTGATAACGACTGCATCACGGAGATCTTTTGGTAGTGTTCCTTCCTCCCAGCAGCAGAGAAAGAGGTCATGGAGCTTGTGGTGCAGTGCTGTGCCTCCATGTTTCCAGATCTCTGGCGGTATTCCATCAATGCCTGCTGCTTTGCCACTCTTGAGCTGGTGGATGGCTGTGAGGGTCTCTTCAGCGGTGGGCGGTTCGTCCAATTCAACCTTTACTGGGAGGTGTGGGATTTGTAGGACGACTGCTTCTTGAACAGTGCGCTCAGCGCTGAAGAGGCTCTGAAAGTATTCCGACCAGCGGTTCAAGATGGAGGTATTATCTGTGAGGATTGCCTGGCCATTCGCGCTTCGCAGGGGACTTTGTACCAGGTGCCTGGGGCCATACACTGCTTTCAGTGCTTCGTAGAAGCCCCTGTAGTCACCATTGTCAGCACAAAGCTGGGTCCTCTGTGCAAGTCTGGTCCACCACTCATTCTGGAGATCTCTGAGCTTGCGCTGGAGACTGCTGCAGACGAGGCGGAAGGCAGACTTCTTCACAGGGCAGGAAGGCTGGGCTAGGTGGGCCTGATGGGCGGCTCTTTTTTTTTTTTGCTAGGTGTTCCTGGATCTCTACATCGTTTTCGTCAAACCAGTCTTTGTTCTTCTTTCTGGCGAAACCCAAGACTTCTGCAGAGGATTTTGCAATAGCAGTTTTCAGTTGTTCCCAAAGTGTTTCAGGGGAGGAGTCTACTGGGTCCGCTGTGTCTTTGAGCCTGCGCTGTAAATCTGTCTGAAAGGCGGCTTTCACATCGTCACGCTGAAGGCTGGCAACATCAAGCTTTTTCTGGGGGGGGGGGGGGGCCCATTTCTTGGGTTTTGGCTTGAAGTGGAGCCTGAGTTTGCAGCGGACAAGGCGGTGGTCAGTGTGGCACTCTGCGCTGGGCATCACTCTGGTGAGGAGGACGTCACTGTGGTCCCTCTGACGCACTAAGATATAGTCGATAAGGTGCCAGTGTTTGGAGCGAGGATGCATCCAGGTGGTCTTTCGACTGTCCTTTTGCTGAAAAGTAGTGTTGGTGATGACCAGTTGCTGCTCCGCACAGAACTCCAACAGTAGGCGGCCATTGTCATTGCAGTTCCTCACGCCATGCTTGCCGAGGACTCCTTTCCAGGCTTCAGAGTCCTGGCCCACTCTGGCGTTGAAGTCGCCAAGGATGATGACTTTGTCGTCTGCAGGGGTACTCTGTAGGAGGCTGCGCAGGTCAGTGTAAAACTTGTCCTTTTCAGCAGGCTCTGCCAGGAGGGTTGGGGAGTACACACTGAGAAGGGTGACGTGTTGCTGGTGTCTCAGTGGGAGGCGCATGGACATGATGCGGTCTGAGTGGCCCGTTGGTAGGTATTCCAGCTTAGTCGCAATGGATGTCTTGACCATGAAACCCACGCCTGAGAGCCGTCTTTCTGATGCAGGCCTGCCTGACCAGTAGAGGGTGTACCCAGCACCAAGTTCTTGGAGGCTGCCTTCGTCCGGAAGGCGTACTTCGCTGAGCGCGGCGATGTCGATGTTTAACCTCCGCAATTCATGGGCAATGAGGGCGGAGCGACGTTCAGGGCGTCCGCTGTCTGCTTTGTCGAGCATGGTTCGGACGTTCCAGCATGCTACGTTGAGTCCGGTCGTGGTCGTCATGAGAGTGTATCCGTTATTCTTTCTTGTTTTTTTGACCGCAGGAGAAGATGCCCGTTGACCGCGGCTAGCCAACTGGGGTTGCGAGGGGACGAGCTTTGGTTAGGCCACCTTTTCTAGGCCCCTCTCCGTGTGGAGCAAGCAGTGCTGTCCCTAGAGAAGGCTGCTTTTTCGTTCAGGGTGTGCCGATTGATGTTTTCATCCCCAGGTCAACATCAGGCGACCAATATCCTGAACCGCCTGCATGCAGGTTTGAGACTGCGGCTTCCAGTGACATCTTTCACCTGCCGTTTCGCCCCTCGCCCCTCGCCCGTCGCTACAGGACTTGGAATGGTCAGTGTCATGGTCCGTGGACGTTTCCTAAAGCCTGCGCGGTGGAGCTTTTTGGTGGAGTGCAGTGTGCGCAGTACTGGCCCCACCCTTTAAACCCTTGGTTCATCTGCCATGGCCTAGCAAGCTGGGACGATGGCATCGAGGTCCTCGGGTCGTAGGTTTTATATCACTGTCCTTGTCCTAGTCTCTGGCTCAAAAGCCTTCCCCGGAGACACGGGGGCTTTGATGTCAGGGGTTTCCTCCCTTAGCCTTTCCGCAGCCAAGCGGCCAGGCCTGCAAGGCAGCAGGCGACTCGTGGAGGGCGGGGTCGTCTATGTCCCGTGCAGATGTGAACATCTGCCCACTGCCCACATAGCGTCACTACGTGCATAGAATTCGTAAGGTTTGACGTCGCATGTCAATGTTGCCTAAGCGGTCAACTTCGCTGTATTCTGATGTAAAGATACAGAGCCCGAATCAAAATCACCTAGGCTCAGTCTGTTGAACACAAATCTACCCTGGCGCTAGTCTGTCTAGTGCAAATTTGCGATGCTTCAGTTCCAATAATATCTAGACGTTAACGCATTCGAGACGTGCCGATTATGCCGCGTATCCGGAGGCGGCGCGTCTGGAATGAGTTAACCTACTCAGTGTGAATCAGCATAGCACAACTTTCACCAGTCAAGCACGAATACACATAGGCCTGAATCAATCCTTTTAACATTTTGGAATGGAATAACCGCAGCACAAATCTACACTAGATACATTTACGCTTGAGTGGTTAAGTTCGGGTAGATTTTCGCTGGGTCTAAATTTAACGAAATTGACCCCTACAACATTAGTGTACCTGTCTGCAAGAATGTCACTGCTTATAGTTTTCAGCTGAAATTTCATGCAGAATCTAAAACGGTCGTTTATAAATAACTCAACTGATATGATATCGTTACGGGGACGGATCAGTTACCTCGAGGAAGTGGGGTGAATGGGGGGGGGGGGAGGAGGAGGGGTTGGGGGTTCCAACTTTTTGATTGGGACCTTCAACCTGAATATACAACACTCGTAGATTCAATTTTTAATTGAACCCACGAGTGTTTTATTTTCTGATACCCGACGCGAGACCTTGCTTCCACGGGCCGAAAAATCGAAAAGCGGAGGTTGCAGAGAAGACGCGTGCGACTCTCACCATTTGCCAAAGTATAAAACAACGGGAGGAGCGGGTGGGGGTGGGGGAGGGGGTGGGGGGAGGTCCAAACACCCCCAAAAGGGACTTTGTTATAGCATTTTAAAGAATTTTGGGTCTGGGAGGTGCGCGGGGGTGGGGGGGGGAGGAGGGGGGGTGGAGGGGGTGGGGGTGGGGGTCCGGAACCCCTGGAACCCCAGATGCGCCAGAATATAAAACACTCGTCAAATTCAATTTTTAATTGAACACAGCGTGTTTTATTTTCTGATACCCAACTCGATCATATCAGTTACACTCTGTTTCACTAATCAAGATCAGTTAGATAAACAAATGTCAGGACCACTTATCAATTCTGATTTCCACCATTTGCCGGAACTTAATACTTGAAGAAATTATAATCGGCCTTCCCTTGTTTCCGTTCATTGATTAATCTGCACGATACATACACGATACTACTACTACTACTACTACTACTACTACTACTACTACTACTACTACTACTACTAACAACAACAACAACAACAAGACAATATGTCAGTGTTGGCATCCTTTTGTCTCGGAACTGAGACAGTGGAGTATTTGCGCTTGCTGGGTCAGTCCGTTTTGCAGTGGTTGCTGTGACTAATCAGTCCAATGCGAGAGCGGCAGTGTCTGTTGCACTTGCTACAGGTGAAGCCTGTGTCTGTTGCGGCTATGGGCACTGGCTCTTCTTTCTTTCGTCTGCGCTGCCTCCTCTCCGCCCACTGGTTTTCTCTCCTTCCCTCGCTCAGCTTTATGCTGGTCTTCACTGCTAGCCGCCAGCTGGCACGATCTGCGGTGGCAGCTTCTAAGTCTGCGGGATTCAGGCTTCCTGCTTTCAGACTGATCACGCTTGCAGACATCTTTGTATATAAGGGCTGGTCTGCCTGCGGTTGGTCTGGTGCTCACCATACAAGATGTCCTTAGGAATCCGACCATCCTGCATACGGCAGACATGACCGAGCCTCGGGCCAGCATAGGCGTCTTTGTGAAAGGAGTGCGTACATGCTAGGAATGTTTGCCTGGGCCAGCACTTCAGTGTTTGGAACACGGTCCTTCCAAGTGATGTCCAAGATTCTCCTCAGCCTGAGGATGATGATGATGATAATAATAATCACAATAACAATAATAATGCGCCGCAACCCCTATGGTATGGTAACCCCTGCGCCGCAACCCCCGCATCCCCCCCCCCCCCCTCCCTGTTAGGGAGAGTTCAATAACCCTTCGGCCGCTGCAACCCGTGGCCCTCTGTTAACTCATTCGAGAAGTGCGGCGGCACGTCTCGACTGAGTTAAGGGAGAGTCCAATATTGGCGGAATCATGATATAAAGAAGTCACAAAAAGACAAGAAACACCTATCGTTTTAGATGCATTTCTCTAACTCGGTGTAATGTCTAAATGCGTCAACTTCAAACAGCCAACGTTTACAAACGGCGTCAAGCAGTCTGGGTTAAGCTGAGAACACAGGAATTCTTTAAAGTGGGTCTCTGAAACGACTTTGGGCGGCATGAAAGACAAAGCATAAATGCGTGAAAATAACGCAACGGAAGTATGTATCTTGTTAAGTTAAATTGTGTCTGTTATTATATGCCAGTAGATGTAGTAAAGCATAAATGCAAAGCATAAATGCGTGCAAATAACGCAACATTTATGCGCTTGTGTACAGTCCCTAAAGTTTTAAGTCTGTTCTATTTATCGAAAAGACTTTTTAGGATGGGTCGCGGTGGGGCGAATTCAAAAGCATGCCCATGACGACATAGCCGGGCAGATATAAAAATCTGACAACTAAAGTAACCCGATAAAAGAAATTACGCCATGTCTAGTTACGCTAACCTCGCTGCTGAACGTACTTTTGGCGGGAAGCGCCGTGTGTGTATGTGTGTGTGTGTGTGTGTGTGTGTGTGTGTGTGTGTGTGTGTGTGTGTGTGTGTGTGTGTGTGTGTGTTAGGAGCGACGTGCAATGGGTGGTGTGTGTGTGTGTGTGTGTGTGTGTGTGTGTGTGTGTGTGTGTGTGTGTGTGTGTGTGTGTGAGTGTGTGTGTAGACAGGAGTATCTCCTGTGTTTGTGTATGTACAGCTCTGAAACTTTAGGAAATGCTTCTTTCAAAATGTATGTCGGACTACTTTTGAGCATATTTAAATTGCGTAACTTATATAAAAAATGTCGTTTATAGAAAGTCGGTTGACCCGCATTTGAGTCCGTAATTTGAAATTGAAATTTTGAATATAGCTAGCTTGGATAAAGACAATGGATGAGTTCGTTAACCAGCTTTGTACCTCTTCAACTCTATCGTTAAAAAAATAATTCACCGCAGAAAGAAATGTCGAAACGACCAATTCTCGACGGTGACGCAAAAGCACTAGACCTCAGTGTTAAGGCCCCGCCACACATGCCCGATTTTGAGGCCGATTCTCGAGCAGTTTCACACTCGAATCGGAGTGTGATCGGGCCGGACTATAAAAACGTGTGCACTGCCACACATTTCCCGACTTTTTTTTTTTAGCTGACCGGTTTGAACCGAAGATCAAAGTCGTACCTGCCGTTCTGCAAAATGGCTGCTAGTTTTGACAGTGATGATAATATGTTTGCATTATCAGCAGTTTTGCATCATATTCGGGAAGAGGCGTGCGAAACATCAGCAACGAAGGTGGTACTGATTTTCAGCCATTTGCAAACTGAAACGACGTGCTTTGCGAGACGCGCTCTGATTGATTGGAGAGATAAGCAAATGAGAGAGTACATGGACTCTAAATCAATAATGCCGTATCGATAGTTCTAAATCAGGGTAAATTGCGTACGTAATTACGTTACGGTCCAGAATTTCCAATCTCCCGTTATCACAGTTGGCGTTCCTGAGAAATTGCGACTACACAGAAGAGTGTAGCCGATTCACTACAGGTAATATTATATGTCGGCAGCTAAAAAGCTTCCTTGCCGGTTTAACTGCGCCATTGACCTGAAACGGTTAGAACACACACCCCACACCTCCCCCCCCCTCCTCTCCCACACACATCCTGTACTAGTACACGCCGTCTCACCACCCACCCCTTACCCCCACACCCCACCCCACCCCACCCTACAAAGCCTGACACACTCACACGTCACTTACCCCACTTCCCACACAGGCACCCATCTCGCACACGCAACATGTCAGGCCAAACAAATCCGTTCTGTGTCAACCCTTCACATTTATGTCACTAAGGCACTAGAACAGATTTTCTCGTTCTGTGTCAACCCTTCACATTTATGTCACTATGTCACTAGTACAAACTTTTTATGTGGGACAAATCTTGAATATAGGTTTTTCTCCAAATATAGATCACCACGCCATTCCTAAATAATTAGGACACGCAACGTTAGTAGTAGAATAGAGAAAAATAATTTTGTGTTTCGACGTCTGACAAAGTGTGGAGAAAATGTTGTTTTCATTCCAACCACACATCAGCACATCCGGGCAGACCAACCTACGACGCATTTGAAATTGAAAGACAAAACCCATCACTCTACCCCCAGTGAGGGAACCTGATTTCAAAAGCCAATATACACGCACCCTGTTTACGAGTGTTTTAGATCAACAAATCACGCGAGGAGAATGGGTATGCCTGAGTGGTTTCGTATTTCACGGCACAAATGCGTAGTTTGATTTACAGGCACACGATAATCCAGTTACAAAAAGGTTGAATACTTTTTCAGTGAACAGTATGGGGAGAAAATCGGGTGCCTGTATTGTACTGAGTTTGAAACCGGATCAGGGACACCTGCTGTCGCGTGAGTGGGTTTATTGCCTTCCACCCGGGCCAGAGCAGGAAGAGAATCTAGCCAGACAAGCTTTTGTGTAGCCAATATAACACCTGCCGTGTGAGTGAGTTTATTAGATTGCGTCCCTTTCATGACCAGGAAGGTTGAAATCGGTAGTGAAACGGATACCTTTTTATTCTCAGTGGGGACTACCCTGTACTATAATAGGCCTTTTATTCCCAGTTTAGTTTGAGTTTACCGCACAAGCGTGACGTGTCTGCTAACACGTTCGGATTATCGTGATTTGGTGCATTGCTTATTCGAAATGGGCTACCAAAGATTAAAAAGGAAACAACTCAAAAGCTAAGTGAATACTTTTAATACACGTGAGCGCTTAGCCTGCTCTCTGAAATGTTTAACTGCGCATCATAAATCAGATATAGATATATATTTATTAATCCATCGGATTCAGTTTTTTTCTGTATCTGAATTGTAATCCCGTCACTGCCGTTTTCGATAGTACGGCCATAGCCATGAAGGAAATCATCGTCCGTAGAACGCAGATCTAGCCACAGTGCGTACTTGTTTGTCAGGTATTCACCGATTCTTACATCATACAAATGCAGATCCTTACAAACCATGTTTGCTGATTTATCTCTAAGTCTCCCCCCCCCCCCCCCCCCCTGCAAAATACTTTGTGATCTCATCATAGTGCTGATATCCCATCATTCCAGATGCATACACTTGATTAGGGCGGCCTTTGATTGTACAGGATAAATGTGTAATCTTTGGATTGTAGAATTTTTCTGAATCTCCTTGGTAAGGACTTTTTGGTTTAACCCTTTTGCCGCCGATCTCGCCGTTTGGCGAGTACGTGGCTCGCCGCCGATCTTGCCTTTTGGCGAGTAACAGAGCTGAGTTCACTGCACTTGATCGTGACTCTAATGTATGAGATAGTTTTGGTCAATAATAGTGCATCATGGGACAGGGGAATCCCCTTTACATTCCAGCGCTAACTTTGAGTGCTTTTGAGAGTTTTGAGCGAAGAAATTGCGAGTTTTTCTGACTTTTTTGGAGAGGTGCTTTTTCGTGATAGCTGAAACTTCGAAAGGGCGAAGTGAGCGGCACAAGAGACTATATACAGACTTAGTTTTGCGTCGTTTGAACCTCATACGATCACAAACTGATGTTGATTCAAACGAGGAGCATCCATGTGGCAACGAAGTTAACAAAGAGCTTTTTGGAAATTTACAAGATAGCTCTGATAACGATCCGAGTACGAGCACTCTCGCGAGCCGATTTCATGTAGAAGAGTGTTGTGTATTCTTCATGGACTATGCTTGTGAGTTGGTGTGTTATGGATTATCTGTAGAGCTCTGAAGAACCAACTATGCTTCAGTTGTGAGTTGAACATTTTCTCAATTATATTTCTTGACATGTTATCATGTGTTTGTTACTTTGTTAGTGACTGCCATGTGTGTAAACTGTCTGTTGTGTGTGTTGAGAACACAGATTTTGTCTATTCTTCTTGCATCAGGCCAGATATAAAACTTTCAGTGAGTCACATGAAAGACAAAAGGTGTCAGTGTACAAATTTGTTTTCTCATCTCCATTTAAAAAAAAAAATGAAGTAATTCGGTTCAGTGGTTCAAGAGTTATAGCCTTTTAAAGATAAGAGGTGTTGCACCACAGCGGTCTGGCAAAACAGCTGCGGCGCTGGGAAATACAACATTTTAACACCTGTGGCGGCGAAAGGGTTTTAACAAATAACATGAGTATACCTTTCAGTGACCTAGCAGGCGTGTTTAGTTTGATATTCCAAATCTGGTCGCTTTTGTTTTTATTAATTAAACTGTGTCTTATCACACGGTCATAATAAATTGGCAGTCTTGACTGATATTGATTTTGTATGAGAATAGCTAAATGAGCATGCGTGACAATCTCATATTCCAATGAAATGTTAGAGGTCTTGTATGATGCATTGAGATCCGTTGATTTGATAACTTTGGAGTAGTCATTAAAGGTTAGTTCAAAACTCAGGCGGTCATTTAGTGCTCCTTGGTAATAAGGCAAATGCGCTGTTAGGATTTCAAACTCAAGTGGAATGCAAAACCTATTTCCATATGTTTCTGCCACTATAACGTCCTTGGCTTCTGCTGTTGATTTATCACCTGCGTTGATTCGAATTTTCATAATGCTATCTGACTGTATGCCTTGATAAATACGATCCTCTCGTTCTTTCCGTGTAAGCCACAAATGTTTGTAACAGTAGAACACATCGGAATCGTCAAGACTAAACACTTCCTGTCCTTCAAGTTTAACTTTAATATTCTTAATAATTGCTCTGCCCAGGTTGTTAACTAGTGTTCTTTTGTCATCTGTGTCTGATGATAGTTCAATATTAAATGCTAGGTGTGCAGTACCAGGAACAATAACGTCACTGGGACCTAGGTTAGGAAACTTAACAGTAAGAATTTGGTTTTGGTCTATGGAGCTAGGATTGTTAGTGATGACAATTGATTGCCTAATGCCCTTAACACCAAGAGGTTCACGCAGTTTTCTGTATGGGTCTAACTTCGATCCATAGGACTGTGTCATTTTATTATGCAAAAATCAAAAAAAAAAAATTAATAAAAACAATGGCAGCGGGAGGATTTAACCATGAAGATTTTGAAATGGATGACATGAATGACTATGATACTAGTGCAACAGATGTAACTGGAATGGGAAATACTTCTAGTATGTATCACGAACTGTTAAAGGACAAAGTGAACTCGTTTTATGATAGTGTTGGTGACCGCCCAGATGAAATAGATCCTAATCAGTTTGAATATGAAAAAGGACATTTATATTTAAACACTGTTGACAAAGGAAAAGTACAATTGACTAACAAAAGAGACCCTGGTAAGTTTAGAGCTTTAAGTACAATCAAAAATGAAGGTGGTGTTGGCGTCTTGCGTCAACTTGGTATTGGAGATAAACAGTTACCACCTCGTCTTGCTAGTGCTCTTCATGATGGCACAAACAAGACTGCCGACGGGACAAGAAATTGAAATGACTGAAGTAACAAGACTGCCAGAATTAGCAAACACAGTAATACAAGAAACTTTGTTTACAGAAGGGCAAATAAATGAGGCTATGAAAACAATGGGTGACTCTCCTTTGACAATGCGGGAAATTATGGGGTTGGATAAATCACTGCAGTCAATCAGAGGTGAGCTTGTGAATAATGTAGCCAAACTAGGGGAGCTTGATAATCACATAGAAAGGGATAAAGAAAAACTGGCTACAGCTGATGATGAGAATTATGACACAGAAATGAAAGAAAGAATACAACACAGATTAAATGATTTGCAGATAGAAAGATCAGCGCGACTAGAAGTGATTAGTAATGGAAGACAAAAACTGAGAACACAGATTAACAGGATTAGAGAAACTATTCAGAAAATACTTCACGAAGACACAACTTTGGCTGAGAGATTGAAAACACTTTTCAGAGAGCAGGGTATCACTATTGCAAGTTTAATTACTGCTTTTGGATTTATTATCAGTACTGTAGTGTTAGCTGTAACGGGAGGACCAGGGGGTAGCACTCCGGCCCCTCCAGCTCCACCAGCACCAACTGACCCAAAAGATTTACAGTCATGGGTAAAGAAACAACTGTCTCATATTTCAGACCTGCTTAAGAAATTGGCTCTGAAAGCAATGGATGCGTTGCCTGGTATTTTAGGCTCACTTGTCAGTTGGCTTATTAGTACAGCGGCGAAGGTAGTTGGCTTTATGGCAGAACATGTGTGGGTCTTTTTGGTGACAGTAGGAGGGTTAATTATAGGATATTTAATGAAACAGGTAAAGAAGTAATATTCCTAATCCAGTAAGGCCTATTACCAATGCAGTTCTCTCTGACTCATGTGTGTTTACTGGTGTTACTGGCTGTGCCGGTGCAGGTGTCGGTGCCGATGCTGGGGTTGTTACTGGCGTTACTGCCTGTACGGGTGATGATGATGTTGCTGGCGTTATTAATGGTTTTAATGGTTGTAGGTGTGTGGTTGTTGGGCTCAAGTTTACAGATTGATTGAGGCCTCATTTCTGATCACTCCCAGCAACAATTATTTCGTTATTATAATTTGTTATTGTCCCCATTTGGAGTTGAAGATCAGACGGCAACATGTATAACCCGATGCCAACTACAAAGTCAACTTTTGATCTAGCATATCTGAGAACATCTTGATAGCGCTGTATGCTTGACGGGAGATCTACTGTTGAGTTGATCGAGTCTTCCAAGTTCGATAAAAACTGTTTTTGTGTGGCAAACTTCTCATTTCCACTCAAAATATTTGATTTTGTTAACGATTGTGCACCTAGTAAACACCAGACATATGTTCTGATAGACTCATTTACGCGCTCGACTCCCGCTTGAGTAAACCCGTCACTCCTGTAAGATAAATGTGGTCCAGGCATTAGACTGTTTCTGTTCTATTGATCCTAACCAGACTTGTGATTTTGATGAGAATGAAGTGTAACCAGGGTAATAATCTTGAGGGTATTGTCTGTGACTCATAGCGTAATACAATGTACCCATGCCGTTGTGATCATCAAGTTTTTGTGTAAAGTCATACCCGGCACGGGTGCTGATGTTAAATTCATTACAAATCCGTTCAAACGCTTTCATATCCATGGGGTTGTTAAACCTTTTGAAACTGGATTCAGTGGGTAATGGTGTATGCAGTTCTGACAGTATACGTCTAAGCTGGTAATACGTGTGGAAATGATACACAGACCTAATCAGTTTGTTTGAGTGATTCAAATGGTCTGTAAATGAAATGCCACATCCTGTAGTACTACACAGTATAGCAAAGTTGAGTTGGTTTTGAAACATCTGTAGTGGACTTGAAGACCACTTTCTTGCAGTAGCATCGTCTGTTATTGGAGGGTTTAGGTAATGATCAAAAGGGTTGGGTACTTTGACTTGAAATAAATCTTGTTCGCTTACAGCTATGTCGAGTTGATTTAGTTGAATTATTTTCTGGTCATAAGTTGGTGCGACATTGTATTTGGCATTCACGTTAAATTGAAATGCGTTTGTAGTGGTAATGGTTGGTGATTTAAATTCCATCCTTTTTTTATGAGATAATAAAAATGTTTATAACCTTAACAAATATTGACACAAGCAAACCAGTGTGGTTAACTAATGGAATAGATAATCGTGATGGTAGCAAGGCTGTAGCTATCCATGAAATGTTCTATACAGTAAAGTGGTTTAATGTAACAGATGATAAAAATTATTCTGTAAGTGGAACTCTCGATGGTATTGACAAGGGTGATATTTTACAAGCTGGGTATTATGACTTTTGTACTTTAGCTGAATGGCTTCAAAATGAATTTAAAATTAAAGCAACTTTAAACCCAGCTAATTTACTTGTCACAAATGAATTTCCGAAAAGTGGTCAGTTTTCTTTATCAATTAGTCTTTTATTATTACTTGGTTTTTTAGGTAAAAAAATAACACATCCAGATGAAGATTGGTCACAATCAGACGGACGTCTACTATCACCAAAAAAACCAAGAATAACTGGCAGATATCCTGTTCATTTGTCAGTACACACAGTGCTAAATGTTCATTTGAAAGAACTAAGCACTACTGATAATCTTCACAATGGAAAGCCTTCATCTTTGTTGAAATGTGTGTCGCCTGGAACTGCTCCTTATTGCGAAAATGTAGTTGTTAGATTTCCTAATTCTCAGTTTAAAAAATTGGGCTGCAGTTTCTTTGAATCATTGTGCTTATATGTAACTAATCAGGATGACAAACCAGTTGTAATGCATGATTTTTATGTTGTGTTGGAAGTGAAATAATTTTTATTTTTGCTAAAATACAAAATGAGTGGTCTTGGTCCAAAGCCAAGAATTATTCCAGTTGCATGTCCATCAATAGAGTTGAAAGATTTGGCTGACGTGCAAGATTTTGATAAAGAAGGTGAGGTAGGAGAGGTGTATGGCCTTGAACTTGTTTCCATTGGATTGTACAAACGAAAGGTAATTGATGATGTAAAAGATGGCGCTGAGAGACAGTTTCCTAAACTTAGTCAACTTCGTGATGTTACTGTTCCTACTCCTGTAAGTAATGTGCTCTACAGCTTAAAACATGTGGGTAATATGTGGGTAATTATTCCTACCCCTGTTCCGCTTGCACCTATTCCCATTGTATGGGACGTAAAGTTTGTTTTTATCAGTCCTTATGTTTATTTTACTGATGAAGGTGCCTTAGTATTTAGAAAAGTTGTTAACTCTGAGCCAACGCTTGTAAGTCTTGTGCCAAGCTATTCCGAAACCAATAGCAGAGAAAAACTAAAACTTCAAGAGTATGGGAAACGAAGGTATTTTCTTACAAATAGAAAGGGTAGAACAGATACTTCTATTTCGTTCGTACCAGCAAATTTTACCATAGATAGAGATGCGACAATAGTTTTTGAAATTCTCGTGAGATCTGTGGATGCTGCGAAAGAAGCAGATATCGCACAGGGAATCAAACTTACGTGGGAAAGCTCAGTAGCAGAGTCAACAAAGGTTGTTATTGCTATTAGAAAAATCAATACAGATTTTGAAGTTTTGAGTAGTGTCCCTGCTGTTAAGGTAGTGATTGATAAAACAACTCTAGTTTATCTAAGTTTCATTAACCTAGAACACATAGATCTTGTTTCATTTTATTATGCAAGCAAATTGTATACATTTGAAGAGTTGCAAAATAAATTAGAAGATTAAATAAAATAAAAAATATTTGCCAAAAAAATGCCACCACTGTATCCACAAATACCACCTGAGCTGCTTGATCCTGTTGAGCATGATAAAACATTACAGGCAGACTCATTCCGTTTAATGAATATTACAGAAGCATTGAAGTATTTGGAAGGAGAACAAGCAAAATACTCCCGGTGCAAACGCCGTTACAAAACGGTTTTCAATTCTGTACACAACACATCAATGGCCGTGGGTGTGGTTTCAGCTGGATTATCTGTCACTGGTTTAGCTCTGTTTGCCACTGGAGTTGGAAGTGTCATAGGAATTGCTATTGAAGGTGTTGGTGCTGCTGCAGGTCTGGCATGCTTTGGTATGGAAGCCCTTAACAAAAGATTTCATACAAAGTTGCAGAAGCATGAAGCATTGAGTACACTCGCTGGAGCTAAGCTGAGCAGTATGAAACTTATTATCAGTAAGGCTTTAGATGATAATAAAATTGACGATCACGAATTTAAAAGAGTGCAGGATGATTTGGCCAATTACAAACAACAGATATCTGAAATACAGAATAAGATGCGTAGTCAACCCTTGAATGTTGAAGAGCTAAAGCAATCTTTTTTAGAGGAAGGAAAAAAATAGGGGTGGAAGAAACTATGAAAAAAGCTCAAGGACTTTTAAGCAAGTAAAAATCAATTGTTCATTAAATTTGTTATACTCTTCGCAAAGAGATGTCTTTCCTTTTATGCCTGCCCATTTGACTCCACTGGAGTACTACTGAGAAAAAAAAAAGTTTTCTTGTTATAGTTGTAACTTGAGAAATCTGTCCAAGTATCTTGTCGACTTGGGTTAAGAACTTATAAGAACTTATGATAGGGGTGGAAGAAACTATGAAAAAAGTTCAAGGACTTTTAAGCAAGTAAAAATCAGTTTTGGTAATCATTCATTAATTCTGAAATACTCTTCACAAAGAGATGTCATGCCTTTTATGCCTGCTCATTTGATGCCATCAGCTCCACCACCAGAGTACTACTGAGAAAAAAAAGTTTTCTTGTTGTCCTTGTAACTTGAGAAATCTGTCCGAGTGTCTTATTGTCTGGAGTCAAGAACTTATAAGAACTTATGATAAGACACTTATAAGTTCTTATTTTAAGTCACTTATAAGAACTTGTGACAACTAACTTCAAAGTTAACATCAAAGTTACTTGTAAGTTGTAGGTAACTTTGAAATTAGTTATCAAGTAAGATCACGTTATTCTAGAAAGTTACATGAACAGTAACTTCATAAGTTATTGACAGGTCCCATCAAAGCTGTGTTATTTTTTAATTTTTCATTATAAAATGAACCAAGATGAATTACTTCTTCTAAGCGATATCTGCGCTGTAGAAAACAAAGACTTAGACTCGAAAAAACAGCGTCTTCTCTCTGTAGTTGTTTCTGGAAAATCAAAAGCTTTTCTCGGTAAACAATACATGACAGAAGACATAGAATCCCTCACCGCTGACGAGTTAATCAAACTTCATGCTAAATATGAAAATCACATTGCTTCACTAATGACACGTGATTTGAGTCGATCTCTTCTCTGCCTATACACAAAAGCTGTGAGTCATTTCCTACCTGTAGATACTGACAGTCTATCACACGATTTAGAAAGCAACCCCATAGTTTCAAGTTCAATAGGCAAATTAGCATGCCTTATGTTTTACAAATTTGGCAATTACCTTGCACCTGTGGTAACCTTGCTTGTAACTGGGAGTCATATTGACTTTTCTAAAATAAATTTTAAATTAGAAGAAAATGGACGAGACCCAGACGACTCCACATCAGAGTCCTGTCTTGACACAGGTTCAAACAGTGATGAAGGCTAAAAGTCCAGGTCAAATAGAGGCAGGGAAAAAATTAGCTGAATATAATAGACAAAAAAAATTACAGCTTCAGGCATTAACACAAAAGACTCATGTAACTGACACACTGCCAACAGCACCAGTGTCACTACCATCAGGACCAACACCCTCACACCCCCAACAAAGAGAGAGACAAACAACTGAGTCTAAACCCAAAACAACAAAATATATAGTTGCTGGATTTGTTGTCGGATTTGGTTACGTAGGTTATCGATTATACAAAAAATACAAACCAAACACTCGAACAGTGTCCAAAAAATCAAGCACTCCAAAAATAAAAGAAGAAGTCTCCACATTACCAGCAGTGTCAAAACCTTTGGACCCATTTTACATGCAGTATTTTAATTTTTGTGGCATAAGAAAATGAGCGACACAAAGAACATCATGAACCTCGTCTATCACTCTGCCATGATAAGCAGACTAGCAGTAGCGTATTCTATGCTGGGGAAAAGTCTTCTCAAAATGAAATCAGCAGACTTGCGTAGATTAGACTTCGAAGACAGCGCTAAACTAGTAGCAGTTGTCACAGCATCGATTGCCACAAAAGACTTTCTCGTCAAGCAAGGAATTATTCCAGAAAATGTTTCTATGTAAATAAAAAGTATGGCAACTATAGCTATTATGATTGGTGGGGCCGTTGTTAATGCATTGTCATTTAGTGGATCAAACTATCTTTTTTCAAAAATGGGTAGAGAGGAATCAGCAGAAGAAATGAAGCATCACAATGAGGCATCTGAAAAACTAGCTCAAGCCCAACAAGATTATGAGAAGCAAAGAATAGAGAAACTTGATTTCATCAATGAAAAACTCAGGCTTGAGGGTCACGCACAGCATACATTTTCAAATGTCGATGATGCGATCAAAGAATATTTTCTTGTTACTGGCGAAGACATGACCATCCCATGACCAAAACTTAGTGACTATTACCAACCAAGCCCAGAACAAAGAAATGGAGAAATAATATTTGTTCTAGTAGGAATGACATTAGTATATTTTACAGGAGTTTTTATTGCTAGAAGAAATGACAGATGTCGGAGCTAAACTATCAAAAATATATTACTCCCCTATTGGCTACTGGAAAGGAAAAACTGCAAAAGAAAAATTGCATGCTGCTGTGGGTGGGGATGTTACACTCGACCAAATAAAACAGTGGCTACAAAAACAAGCAATTTGGCAAATATATCTTCCTGCTCCAAGAAAAATAACAAGACCTCATTTTGTAAACACTATCCCTAATGACACCCATCAAATGGATCTCTTGTTCCTACCACACGATACAATAAGAAAGAAACGATACAAGTATGCATTAACTGTTGTCGACATAGCTTCGAGGTATAAGGACGCCGAACCCACAACTGACAAAAATGCTGTAACAGTGGCCACTGTGTTAACAAAGATATATAGTCTAGGCCCTTAAAAATTTCCTAGGCTTGTGCAAGTCGATGATGGGAGTGAATTTAAAGGCGCTGTTAATCAGTTATTTGCAAAGCATGGAGTGCTAGTGCGGCGAGGCATTCCAGGCGTGCATAGATCACAGGCAATTGTTGAAAACTTTAACAAGCAATTATCAGAGAGACTTTTCAGCTATCAGTATTCTAAGGAACTCATGCATGACACACGTAACACTGAGTGGGTTAAGAGATTACCGTCTGTGATAAAAGCAATGAATAATGAAGGTCACCCTAAACCTGTTGATGCTATTAAATTGAAAACAATACCATCAGGGTCAGAAATAAAAACAGCACCACCCAACACAAGCTTGTTTACAAAACAGGTAAGATATTTGTATCAACCTGGCGAGGCCGAGAATGACGTCAGACGTAGGGCAACTGATCCGATTTGGTCTACGTCCATTCACAATATATAAAAAATAGTTCCTGGTGCTAATGCAACAATTTATTATCTGCATGAGCCTGCGCCTCAGAGGGCATTTGTCACAGAAGAATTACAGATTATTCCCCCAGACACTGTTACGCATTTTTAACCATTTCATCAACTAATTCATCGATTAGTTCATCAACCAGTTCATCAGCTATTTCTTCAGATAACTTGAGCCTGTAATGTCCAGGTGCATAAGCCTTTTCCTTAGTGTGAAACACTCGTTTTGTGTCCCCTACTGCAAGTGACTTTTTATGTGTTTGGATCATTTCAATATTGTGTTTGTTTGATCTCAGTGACTTGTTTGGATAATCAGGCATTAGTTCTCCATCTAATACTTGCTTATAATGTTCATGACGGATGTCTTTATTTTTTATGGCTGTTTTTTTTGATACCTTTGGCTTTGGACTGACTGCCTTTTTGGTGCAGTATGGAATACATTTTTGATCTCAGTCCAACGTACTCAACTATAGGCACACCATTTAGTTCGTCTTTAAATTTTCTAGGCACTTTCTTGTTTTGTGTGCTGTACAGGGGGTGATCCTTAGGGTAATCAGACCTGTCATACATATGCAGTTCTGTTTTCATGTCTTCATAAAAGTCTTCAGTAGGCACGTCTATGATCATAGAGTCAGTGTCAGTGTATAGCAGACGGCACTCAGGATACTTTGGTTTAAAGTAATCATAATAAAATTCAAGCATCAACAGTTTTGACAACTCAAGAATTGCCATACCAATGGTGGTATGACGAGGCTTGAGAGTAGAGCGAACAAGCATGTCCCGCAAATTAATATCCCTCTTGAAAGCTACCAAAGGAGGTTCAGAAAAGATAGCAGCAGATTCTTGACTGGATGACAAAAGACCCCAGTTAGAAAGAAGGATTTTACGCTCTCTCTCTCTCTCTCTCTCTCTCTCTCTCTCTCTCTCTCTCTCTCTCTCTCTCTCTCTCTCTCTCCTCTCTCTCTCTCCTCTCTCTCTCTCTCTCTCTCTCTCTCTCTCTCTCTCTCTCTCTCCTCTCTCTCTCTCTCTCTCTCTCTCTCTCTCTCTCTCTCTCTCTCTCTCTCTCCTCTCTCTCTCTCTCTCTCTCTCTCTCTCTCTCTCTCTCTCTCTCTCTCTCTCTCTCTTTCTCTGGCCTCATCTACACGCCTTTTCTTTCGCTCGCTCCTGCACCTGCTTGCACACACTCTTGTCTCTCGTGTTCAGGTTCTTTCCGAGTCTCTCTCTTACGATTTTTCGTTGACGTCATTTTTACTTTTTCCGCACTTTTGTTCTTCCTTTTCTTTCTTTTACGTCACCTCCTTCAGTTGCCACATTCTTTCTGCCAATGAAGATAAGTAGCGGCTAATCTCTCTGTTTGTTTGTTTGTCTATTTTGACAAAGGGTATTTACCCGAAATATTAATAAATTGTGTTGTACCCGTCTTTTCTAAGCGTGTTTCTTTCTCCGTTGGGTACTTTTCAACTTTAGCAGTAAAAATTACTTCTGCGCAGAAAAAAATAAAAGTGTTTTTTAAAAATATTTTTTAATCGGCTTCTGGAGAAAACCAGACAGTGACGGTGAGGTAAAAGCAGCCCACGCATCGACATATTGTCAGACGAGCATGCGCGTGAACAGTTGTATATCATGTATCATGTTAAGTTAAACTTAATTCACAAAAATTATAGCAAGACTGAAATTTCACCATTTGTCTCAAGACTAGAAGCCAAAGTGAAACTCATATCACGTAAATTCTACAATTACGTAACGACTAATATTACGTCATGACAAATGACGCTTTCAAACCAGTGACGCGTATACTGTGCCTCTTATAAAGCTCACTGAGGTATTGGCAAATCTGCTCCCCGATCACTTTACAGTGCCAGCGGGACACTAAAAAGGAATTAATGAAGGCAAATCTGCGAGGCTTATTCAATAGGAGTTATCTCAACATCAGAGTCAAGTCAAAGACAGTAGTTAAAGACCATTGATAGACCATATAGAAGAGACTTTATGGGTTATGGTACATCCCATCTTGTTTTTTTTCTGTCCACAAAATGGTAATTAAACTCTTTCTGTACGTACATGTTCATTTCTAAAATCGACCTAAACCCGACACCGTCCGAGAAACATGGATACACATTGGTCTCGGCAAGAGGCATAGATCCTCATGAGCCCGCGCAGTCGCGGGGGTTCATGAGGATCTGTGTCTCTTGCGGTTGGATCATGTTCACTTTTTTCTCGGCAGTGAAGAGGTTAACTAGTAAATGGTAATTAAATGAAGGTGCGTGTGTAAGACACAGTCTAATCCGCCAAAGGGAATGTCTGTTTTAACTCATTCAGCCCGACGGCCGTATTTCCCAAATTTTGAAGGCGTCATCTAATAACTATGCACTAGTTGCAGGAAATGGATCGACCATGATAATTCAAGGGCAGTGCCAGATTAGCTTGACGCAGACAGGCGCCAAGCTAATCTGGCACTACCCCTGAATTATCATGCTCGACCCATCTCCTGCTGTACTACGCGTCAGGGTTGAATTGGTTATTCCCTTAGCAGTCACGCCGGCTTTCAAAAGAGCAGATTTGCAAGACCTTGTTCTCTGTTCGAGTGATGTGCATTTTCCCAAGCGTTCTTCAACTTTTTTGTAAGGAGTCAGTATAGCTGTAGAATTACGTGACCAGCATGTACAAAGAGTCACTATTGTTACAACCTAACAATTTCCACGCTTCAAGTTTGAGATGATCATGAGAAACCGGAAGCCTCGTTTCCGCTTGCAAATGGCCGCAGCCGGATGGCTGTTATCTGTTTGATCGGGTGAATGATTAGACAGCTGACACTATTCCTCTTTATGAAAATGAAATTATAGTCGAACCGAGTTTTTAACGCGTGCAGAAAAGCGACTAGTAATGTAGATCCAAATGACATGCAGATTTTAGAGACCGGGAACCATTTTGTACCGAAGTTTGGGGTGTGGACATTTTTGGGGTCCACTGAACAACTTTCAGTACAGCCTTGACCCCCTTCGCTTCTATTAATAGCCAGTGATTGCCGACTGCGTGAGCAGCTCTGATCATCTCTCACACAAATTGCATAGGCGGAGCTAGAAGTGAAGTTCAGCCCATCTGCGGTATAGGCTCTGTCGGCCACACTGATTTCGAGATAAATAACATAGTCCATAAGCTAGCAATGTCTACCGTGCACCCCTCCCCCCCCCCCCCCACCACCCAGTACTCAATAAGATTGGTTTCAGAGTGTTCCTTAGTATGTCCTGATATGTTTAAGCCATGTTCCCCGAAAATCCTTAGGAACACACCAGAGATATGGCCGATGGCGCAAGGGTACCCCCGTTCATGCTCTTCGCAGGTGCTAAAATGAGGTTGAGAAACATTTTCCTCTAAATAAATCAGAATTCATTCCAGAAGCTCAAATCAGCAATACTATGTCAAGGCACACATTCTGCATCCTCTGCAAAAAAACAGAATGAAAAAATATTGAATCTCTGGCTCACAGTGAAGGTATTTGTGCACCCAGTAAATGACCATTTCCGCGAAATCGCAAAAAAAGACAAAAATAATGTGTCAGATGCCTTCAGACATTTTCTATAGCACTGACAGTCCATTTTCAGGTTTACATCATTAAAACAGGATCTCACAATTATTATAAACTTAACTAGGTGATGCTGTGATCACCGTGAGTGCCACAGTCGTTGATTTTGTATCCCTACCCCCAAGTTGTAAAAATACACAAAATTAATTAGAAAAAATTGCTTAAGTTATTCCATTTTATTTTGACCTCTCTTTACCTATCAAGTTTCAATAATGTGAGCATAAAGTGCAAGAAAATAAGGAAAGTCGGCATCCTTTACGGTATGTTCGTGGTGAATGATAGCTTTTTCCCATTTAAAATTGCGGAATTGGGAAACGTACGTTATTTCTGATGCCCTCAGTAATTTTGTATACAACTGATAGGTCTTTTTAGGTTTTATTGGTTAGGATAGAGTACCACAGTTACTCCCAACCTGATTTTATGATGCTGTGATGCATTTAGGGGCCACAGTGGCTGAATCTGCTGCCCTACCCCCATTTTACCTGTACGCAAAGGAACGAAAAATGATAACAATTGCTCCTCTGATTAAATATTTTTGTTGCCACTTTTCTTAACAAAATATGCTTATTGGGCATAAACATTTGTGATCATTTCATTAATTTCAATGTGACCCATCAATTTAATTGTAATTCGTTTTATTTAAGGCATGCTTAACAGGGGCTGCCGCTGAAGCTTCTATCGTCTGCACGTTCAGCACTCTTCTCGGGGAAGGTGTACCTCAGGGAGATGTTGTGTCTGATGCTGTTTTTGGTCTACATTAATGACATCAGTACAACAGTACCAAGGTTCGTCTTGAACATCCTCCATGCGGATGACTTTGCAGTGTGGAGCGCAGCAAAACATAAAGAAATAGCATCCTCCAGAATCCAGGATGCTGCCAATAGAGTGAGCAGCTGGACTGAAAGAGGCCACTCAAACTGAGCTAGACCATCTCTTTCAATCAGACGGAAGAGGTCACCTCAAACTGGAGACCTTCCAGTACCAAAGACAGACAGGCCAACTTTACTGGCAACAAATAAATTACTAGATTCACGTGGAGGCCTCACATTGAAGCCATGGAAGCTAGAGCTGCAAAAAAAGTCTCTCATGACGAAACTGGTGGGGACCACATTGGCGCAAATTACAGCATCCTGGCACAAGCAAACACCTGCTCGGTCAGACCAGTTGTGCGGTACCAAGATACATCGACAACAGGAAACACTGCCTGCAAAACCCAAAAAGCCAGGCTTGACAAGATGCAGAACATGGGTCATTCTCATGATGCAGTGACATTCTTAGAGCCATCTGGAGCACCCCAATTTAGGAAATGGAGGACATTGGAGCCACTGGAATGCAGAACAGCACACACGATGAAGACTTACTAAACACCGACAGCATGGGAGACTACAGAAGCAGACCAAGAACCGTCAGAAATGCCCAAGTCTGAACCGCCAACTGAAGGTCCTGCAAAGGGCTAACACTGACGTCCTGGAACCAAGCCCAAAGATGTGTGAACAGCTCCCTTCAGATACCTGGACATCTCGAAACCTTCAAGACAACATATACAATGTTCCAGGACTCTTTGCCAAAGGTCGCGGCACTGCACAAAGCCATCTTGCTGGAGGTTGTGCACAAGCGCTACCCTCACAGCAGCTGTGATACCACACAAGATGTCGCGCGGAATGAAGGAAGTGGCGTGTACATCTGTTGTGCAGACCGCATTACTACCTCCCTCTCCTTACCAGCTGGCGGCAGCAGCTCCAACTATCGTACAGATCTGCAGGTGTTCAACACAGCAGCAGAGCACTAGCTAGGGAAAGGCAGCAGCTTGATCCACTGATCTCACCAGGAAGCTTCAAGATAGACTGGATGCCCTGTCCACAAAATAGTGCTGCAGTGGATTCTAGTGCATTCTGGACTAGCTGGGAATGGAGACACTACAACAACAAAGTGATTGGCAACAGCAGAATGGCGGCTGCAGCCCGTGGGCAGATGACATCAACAAGCTGAACAGGGAGAGCCAGGCCACCATCTTTCATCTACGCACTGATTACTCTGGACTGGGTCCATACAGTAAAGCAGGAACATTTCACAAACCCAAACTGAAGCCTGAAGGTTTACACACTTTAATCAGATCACTCTGTATCAGCAATTATTTGAAGCTTCCGTGCCTAATGCATGAAGAGATACCAAAATAAAAGAACGCTTACTGCTTAGCGAATGGCGGACTTCAGTAGAAGCGTAAACAACCAATCAGAATGTTCGGCAGAAAGGCCATGCAGTCACTTTATGATCAGAGCTAAATATATAGATCACTTGCAACAAGCGTCAGCATGATCGTTCGCAATGGAATAGTCACAAATTGGGGGAGAAAAAAAAAAAGAGGTAGACAAAAGTTTGCCAGCACGTTGTCATTTTTTACAAACTTTCACAGACTTTAAGGAAAAGGACTGAAATTGACAGACTTTCCAGGGCCCTGAAAAAAACTTGTCATTTCTTTTTAACAACTTTCACAAATGTTCACAGACCGTAAGCACCCTGCTAGACTCACCTCGTGAGACTGGGTCAAGCGGAAACAGCCCTATGCAAATTTGGTGTAGAAAATCAGTCTCCTTAGCACATTCTGCAAACATGTCCATACAGAGAAGCGGTCTGCTATCAGTTCTGACCAGAAGACACGCCCCTTTACACCAAACTCTGAAAACATGCTGCCTAGCTCTTGACAGCTCACTTATTGGCAGTGTGACCAATATAAGATTTAAAGACGGCCATCAAAAACTTGAACGTTGCAGAAGGTGGAAGTGGAGATCTCATGGTCGACATGTGGAAACTAAGTACTTGATAACATTGTTTTGGCTATTAGGAACCATGAAACTTTATTACGCATATTCATATTTACACATTTCTAGATGAAAATAAATGAAAGGAAAAGGGGAGACCTTACTAGATCCGCCTTACACTAGGTAAAATATCACCTAAAAGAACAGCCAGTTAAAAATAGTTACAATTAAATTGATGGGTTACATTGAAATTAAACTAACTAACTACATTGAAATTAATGAAATGATCACAACTTTTTATGCTCAATATGCATACTTAAAAAAAAAAACTGGCAACAAAAAATATTTAAACAGAGGAGTATGACGTAAGCAATTTTTATGATTATTTTGCGTTACTTTGCTTACTGGTAAAATGGGGTTAGGGCAGCAGATTTAGCCACTGTGGCCCCTAAATGCATCATAGCATCACAAAATCAGGTTGGGAGTAACTGTAGTACTCTATTCTAACCAATAAAACCTTACAAAGACCTATCGGTTGTATACAAAATTTCTGAGGGCACCGGAAACAAGGTACGTTTCCCAATTCAGCAATTTTAAATGGGAAAAAGCTATCATTAACCACGAACGTACCGTAAAGGATGTCGACTTTCCTTACTTCTTGCACTTTATGCTCACATTATTGAAACCTAATAGGTAAAGAGAGGTCAAAATGAAATGGAATAACTTTACTAATTTTTTCTAATTAATTTTGTGTATTTTTACAACTTCGGGGGTAGGGATACAAAATCAACGACTGTGGCACTCACAGTGATCACAGCATCACCTAGTCAAGTTTAAAATAATTGTGACATCCTGTTTTAATGATTTAAGCCTGAAAATGGACTGCCAGCGCTATAAAAAAATGTCTGAAGGCATCTGACACATTATTTTTGTCTTTTTTTGCGATTTTGCGGAAATGGTCATTTGCTGGGTGCACAAATACCTTCACTGTGAGCCAGATTCAATATTTTTTCATTCTGTTTTTTTTTATGCAGAGGCTGCAGAACGTGTGCCTTAACAGAATATTGCCTGATTTGGGCTTCTAAAATGAATTCTGATTTATTTAGAGGAAAATGTTTCTACAAAGAGCGTGAATGGGGGTACCCTTGCGCCATCGGCTATATCTCTGGTGTGTTCCTAAGGATTTTCGGGGAACATGGCTTAAACATCTCAGGACATACTAAGGAACACTTTGAAACCCATCTTATTGAGTACTGGGGGGGGGGGGGGGGCACGGTAGACCTTTCTAGCGTGTGGACTAAAAGCCCCAGCACGCGAAATTTCCTCTGGCCGACGTCGGCCGCAGTGGGCCTGCACACGACAGTACGCGGGCACACTGCGGACTACGTCGGCCAGAATATTTTTTGCCTACCGAATGAAAGCGTAGATCTATGAAAGGCAAAAAGGCAGTAAGTCTATTCTTGTGAAAAGCGAGATGTTCATTGTAGCTCAATGAAAATGACGAAAATAGATATACCTCGCACTACAGATGATTTTGAAAGCATGGCTTTCAATGGACATTAAAAAAATTGCTTCCTGTTGATGCTTGTGAGTCCGTGACCGACTGCATGACAGACACCACTTGTGGCTATAACCGTGAAGGATTTGTATTGTGTGCACGTATGCTTTGGTGTCGCAAGAGACACTTCTCACAAAATACTGCCGGGGATAATTTGCGCACCGTGGATTTTACGCTACTGCAGATTGCGTAACTGTTTGTAAGTATGTCTTCAACTAAATTTCATTATTATTTTCAACTTCGCTTATAACGACGTCGGATATAACAAAAGTCAGCTATAACAAAGCTTTCAAGGAGGTCCCGACCAAATGTAGTTTTTTGTCTTTGTAAAATTAAGCCGTTTTTAACGGGTCTGTTAATTCTGAACAATTTTTTTCCCCCGCGGCACTGTCGACTTCGCTCATAAGCAGCAAAGTAAACAGGAAAATACTCCTGATTTCACAGCTGTACGTGCTTTCATTTGCCTTTTGGTTAAGCCTTTGCGTGTCCGTAGCGGTTTTTGTCGCGATGATTCCTGTAGAGAGAATTACGCCATATTTAGAGTATTATGTCAATGTCTGCGTGGTGAAAGAGTTTCCTCTTTTACGTCGCCGCCACTGTCTGACTTTCTGTAGAAGTCAAGTTTCTTTTTTATGTTTTTATTCTTTTCTGAAAAGAATTATTTTTTACTAAAGAAGCTGAAAATATACAAAGCTGGCTAACGAACTCTTTCAATGTCTTTATCCAAACTAGCTATATCCAAAATGTCAAGTAAATATGACAAAAATTGACTTTAATAGGGGTCAACAGACTTTCTATAAACGGTTGTTTATGTCTTAAATGAGACATTCAGGTAGAATATGCTCGGAGGCTCTCTTAGCCACCCCTTTAAGAAAGTATTTCGCCAAGTTTCAAGGTTGTGTGTACAGAAATATACACAAACCAGATAGGTGAGGCTAGCGCTGGCAGAATTGTACACAAACCAAGACGAATCACTCAGCGCCGGACAGACAAACAGTTAGACAAACAGACAAACAGTTAGGCGGGGGCAGGGGATCTAACTGTTTGTCTGTCCGGCGCTGAGTGATTCCTCTTGGTTTGTGTACAGAAATATAGGAGATTCTCTTGTTTACATACATACGCACACACACATACATACATACATACGCATATAGGCGTTTCGCGCCAAATGTGCGTTCAGCAGCGAGGTTAGCGTAACTAGACACGACATAATTTTTGTCTTGTTGCTTCAATTGTGAGAGGTTTAGGCCTGCCGACCTTTAACATCATGGATGTAGTGAGTTGCAAGATTGTGGCTACGATACGTATTTACGTTCCACCTTTCATGCACACACCAAATGATATGTAAACAGTTAGTGTTTACTGTTTAGTGTTGGCCACCATCTTTTACTTTTTTTTGACCGGCCCGTGCGAACACTCCCGTGTGAACCCCGTACCCATGATACGTCAGAGTTCTGTGGGTACGCAGATTCTCATTACATCTTCCCCTTTTAGATGGACAACTCAAACGCACTCGAGTGTGCGAACATTATTCTTTAGAGTCTTTTCACAATAACCGAGGGGGGTGTAATATTTCGATCGATCACAGCTGGTAATCCTTGAAACGGGCTGGGACCTTCAAGCGCGTCCGCAGCGGGTTGTTGTCGCTGATGTAGACCTCGGGCTGGGAGGCACAGGCAGTGGAGCTGGTTGGACTGCCCCCGAAGGTTGAATAGGGCTGAAATGAGGTTGGCCCCGTTTACTTCCCGGAGTGTAAGGAAGGTCGGTTGCTGCCGCCTCAGTCATCATCGGCAGATCCGCTGGAGGGAGATTCTGGATGACGTTGGGATTGGAGGCAGAAGGAGGAAGGGACAAAAGGGGAACAGGTGTGTGAGCAGAGGGTGGTTGGAAGCATCTGGTGGGTTTCAGATGTCGTCGATTACGTCTGAACAAACCAGAAGCTGTCTCGATGATGTACGAGCGCGAGTTTGTTTGGCTCTGCACTGTTGCTGGATTTGCCCATTCCTTTTCATGATCCAGTTTCTGAAGAACGACATCGCCAGGTCGAAGATCAGGTAGATCTCTGGTCCCGTTGCGACGATCGTAGTAGAACTTGTTCACCTCCTTCTTCTGAATGTCCCGGTTGTTGAATTCTGCCTTGCTAGCAATTTTTGGTTCCAAGTTCTCCGGCAGAGTGGGAAGTGTGTTTCGGATGCGACGACCCATGAGGATCTCTGCTGGACTGAACCCGGTAGCTGTCGTAGGCGATGATCTGTGGACGAGTAGTGCTAAGAAAGGATCCTTCTGAGCTAGGATTTTCTTCGCCTCTCTTACTGCACGCTCCGCTTCTCCATTGGCTTGAGGGAAGTAAGGACTACTGGTTACATGATGGATTCCCCAATAGTCAGTGAAGGTACGGAAATCTGCATCGGTGAACTGAGGTCCATTGTCGGTTACTAGGGTTTCTGGTACACCATGATGAGCGAAAATGTTCTTCATTTTCTTGATGGTTACCTCAGACGTAGCTCTCGGAAGATGTGCAATCTCCAGATATCTCGAGTAGTAGTCTATCACCACTAAGTATTGTTCCTTGTTATACTCGCACAAATCAGCAGCCACTTGCTGCCATGGTCTGTCAGGAAGTGGTGTTGGTAGTAGTGGTTCTTTCACTTGTGTTGGTTGCTTGGCTTCACATGGAGGACAATTTTTTACTATCTTGGCTATGTCTTCGCTGATGCCTGGCCACCAAACAGACTGTGCCGCACGCTCCCGACATTTTGTTATGCCGAGATGTCCCTCATGTATCCGGCTCAGAATGTTCTTCCGCATAGTCAGTGGAATCACGATGCGACTACCCTTGGTCAGCATGCCGTTGTTGACACTTAGGTCACCTCTGACTGCAAAGAGTTCTCTGAGAGTAGGGCTGACCTTGCTAATGTGATCGGCCACCCTTCTGCTGTGTAGAGCAGTGCTGAACTCAGAATCGTGTCCTGGCTAGTCTCCTTCGCGATCTCTTCAAGAAGTTTGTCTGTGGAAGGCCATGACGCTCTAACCATGTCCAGATGAGCTGTAACGTCGTCTTCAGTGTCGAAATTTCGTCGACGACGTGCTGTTCCAGTGGACTTCGTGACAGCGTGTCAGCCACGATGAGATGTTTCCCTGGGCAGAATTCGGCTTTGGCGTTGAAGCGCATAAGACGAATGAGTAGTCGCTGACATCTCAGTGGCGTCTCGTGTAGATCTTTGGTGTTGATCAGCGGGACTAATGGTTTGTGGTCAGTCTGTAGCCTGAACGATTCGAGACCGACGAGGTATCTTTCGAATTTTTCGCATGCCCACACCGCTCCTAGGCACTCCTTCTCTATCTGCGCGTACCCCCTTTCCGCCGAAGTGAGAGTACGAGAACAGTACGCGACCGGACGTTCGACTCCGTCGTGATCCTGTAGCAGAACTGCCCCTATGCCGTAGCTACTGGCATCAGAGCTGACAGTTGTCTTCTTTGACAGATCGAAGAATGCGAGTGTGGGAGCAGTAGACAGACTCTCCTTGACCTTGGCTAGTGCCTCCACTTGAGGCTGGCCCCAGGTCCACTCCTTGTCGTTCTCCAGTAGTTCTGTGACAGGGCGCAGAGTAGATGACATGTGTGCGATGTACCGACCCAGGAAGTTGATCATTCCCAGAATACGCTTGAGTTCTGTGACGTTTGTAGGATCTGCCATGTTCCGTATGGCTTCCACCTTCTTGTCGTCGGGTCGGACACCTTGTGCGCTGATTCTGTGCCCTAGGAACTCTATTTCTGACTTGCGAAATTCTGACTTCTCGCGATTCATCTTCATTCCAGCCTCGGAAAGTTTCTTCATGACTCTGGTCAAGTGTTCTTCGTGTTCGCTGGGACAGGCGGAATGAATCACGACATCGTCGAAGAAACAGATTACGTTGCTTTCTCCAAGGAGGATTTCTTCCATGGTTCGCTGAAAAATTTCTGGAGCAGATGAAATGCCGAATGGAAGACGTTTGAAGAAAAATCGTCCGAAGGGAGTGATGAACGTGGTATACTTGGCGGACTCCCGCTCGAGAGGAATCTGATAAAACCCCGATGTTGCGTCTAGCTTGCTGAAGATCTTCGAACCTTGGAGTTTGTGAAGAGTATCTTCAATTGTCGGGATCATGTAGCGCTCCCGTTTCACTGCAACGTTCAACTTTTTCAGATCACAGCAGATCCTGACAGCTCCCGTCTTCTTCTTCAAGACCGGTACCATTCCAGCGCACCAATCCGTTGGCTCTGTGATTTCCAGGATGATGTTTGCCTTCTTCATTCTTTCCAACTCGAGTCGCACCTTTTCCATCAGCGGTATGGGGACCCTTCTTGCCGTGTGTAGACTGTAAGGCTCAGCGTTATCTTTAAGCTTGATCTTGACAGGCGTGCATCTTACGGGGTTACCGTCAAGGTCGCCGAAGATTTCCAGAGGACTCTGCACCGCGTCGAGTCGCTGGATGAGGCCCATTCTGGTTGAAGCTGCGCGCCCCAACAGATTGTCGGATTTTGTTTCAACGACAAAGAAACGCAGCTGTAAATTGTCGACATGGACCCTGAAAGCACCCTTACAGCTCAGCACACCCTTGGGACAAAGGAGTATTGCGCGAGTGCGCTGGAGAGGGGGTGGGAAATGGAGTTTTTGGTACTGCTCATAGGACATCATGTTAACATCAGCACCTGTGTCGATTTTGAACCGAGTGGGCGTACCGCAAATGTTCAGCTTTTTATACCAAGCTGGCTCCGTAACATCACCTTCTACTGAACCCAGAAAGTATGTTCCATCATCCTCGACATCGTACACTGCATTCACTGAATCGGTGCTTTTGCTTTGTCGGCAAACAGAAGAAAAATGATTGTACATACCACAGTTTCCGCACTTCTTGCCCCTTGCCGGACAGTTTTGTCTGCCTTGATGTCTTTTACCGCAGTATCCACAGGCACTACCACCGTCGCCGTGGTGAGCACCGCCGTATCGAGCACCACCGCCGCGATGAGCGCCGCCAACGTGGTGAGAGCTGCCGCCGTGATGCGCGCCACCGCCGTGATGTTGAGTGCCTCCACGTCCTCCTCCTTGAGGATAGGAGCCACCGCGATCACTCTGACCGCTGTAGCCCTGAGAACCACCTCTGGAACGCTGGAAGGAGTTGCCGCGACCGCCGCGACGTCGTCCCTGACCGCGGGACACCGCATCCAACGAAGATCCATGTGCCGAGGGCTGGTAGAGAAGTGCGTCAACGCCAGCTGTACTGGACCGTTGCTCTGCGATCTGGCATTTTGTCAGTTCAGATTTAACGGGTTTGTTGAATAGCTTCGTCGAGAGTAAGAGTTGCCTGTAGCTGTAACTTCTCTGACAGCTCTTTGTCTAGTATGCCTAACACTAATTTGTCTCTAATACTTTCATCGCGATCTTTGAAAGCTGCATTCTTGGATAAGTCATACAAACTGCGTACAAATGTTTCCACATTTTCCCCTTGAAGTTGATTTCGGCCAAAGAACTTTGCGCGTTCATGCATGACATTCACCCTAGGCACAAAATAAGCGTCAAACTTTTCAAGCACTTGATCAAGAGTTGTGTTGTTGTCAATACCCGTAAACTGACTGAAAACATTCTCAGACTCATTCCCCATAATATAGATCAGGCTATCAATCTGGGCTGCCTTTGGCCTCTTAGAAAGTTCTTCTGCGTTAAAATACCTTTGGAATCGTAGTTTCCAAGCCGGCCATCCGCTGGGCTTGGTAAAGTCAAACTGGTCCGGCGGTTTGAAAGGCATGGTGAAGACGAGAAACGTCCTTTGCACAAAACGAAGAAAAAAGTCAAGTACGTACAGGGCTAGGAAAGCTGTGAGTTCCTACTACCGCTGCCACCATGTCGTGAGTTGCAAGATTGTGGCTACGATACGTATTTACGTTCCACCTTTCATGCACACACCAAATGACATGTAAACAGTTAGTGTTTACTGTTTAGTGTTGGCCACCATCTTTTACTTTTTTTTTGACCGGCCCGTGCGAACACTCCCGTGTGAACCCCGTACCCATGATACGTCAGAGTTCTGTGGGTACGCAGATTCTCATTACAATGGACATGCTATTAAATTCGCCCCACCGCGACCCGTTCTAAAAGTCCCTTCTATAAATAAAAAGCGATTGATACCCCCTGTCTTGGTGTGTGTGTGTGTGTGTGTGTGTGTGTGTGTGCGTGTGTGCGTGTGTGTGTGTGTGATTGTGTGTGTGTCTGTGTGTGTGTGTGTGTGTGTGTGTGTGTGTGTGTGTGTATGTGTGTGGGTAAAGTGCCAAACTTTGTAAACAACTGTTTCTACATGAACAGTGTATCTGCAATTCATTTTGCCTTAATGAAGATATTTGTACATAATTATATTTTTATTTTTAAGTTTGCAACTTTGCTTATAACATGAGAAATCTGCGGCCTCTTGTTGGACATATCCGACGTTTACTGTACTTGTGAAAAATATCCTGATCCAAGTCATTAGAAAGAAACAAATTATTTTTTAGCTTAGTTAAGCCCAATGCGCAAAAGGCCATCGGGCCGACCTCGGCCACCGTAGGCCTGCGCACGGCGTGCGCGGGCCTGCGGCGGCAGACGTCGTCCCGATGGCCTTTTTGTTCGGTTTGGGAATGCTACTCGCACCGGCAGCGCAAAGAAGGAACCTTAGTAAAAACACAAATTTGGAGTGTAGCGGATTTGACTGACCACCGACGCACCCCCTCCTCCCAACCCCCTCTCTCCTGTCGCCCTACCCCACCCCCTCTTCCCTCACAGCCTTTCCTTAAAAACAGAAGAAGTAGAAACAAACTGTCTTTTTGTTGCGGTGATTTCAAACCACTCTAAATAAGTGATTCCACATCAACTTGTTCAGCGTGCCAGCTGACACAAACTGCATGTGTTTCTACAATCTTTGTTGACTCAACATACACAAAACATAGTTGTCCCGGGAACATGGATTCCGAGCGATGACAGCAAGAGGTATAGATCCTCATGAGCCCCCGCAACTGCGGGGGTGGGGAGGGGGTGGGGGGAGGGGGGAGGGTTGGGGGGAGGGGGGAGGGGGGGAAGGGGGGAGGGGGGGGGTTGAGGATCTATGCCTCTTGCAACTGAGTGGCTTTCAAAATAATGTTCTCGGCATCCGAACGGGTTAAAATTCTATTGTAACTAAATACACTAAGATTGAAAACAACCTTCGTCGATATTTCAGGATTATTACAATGAAATTCGGACACTTCGCATATAACAAAACTGGCTTATAAATCTTGGTCCCCTGCGAATTTGTTATATTCGGCTTTTGCAGTATATAGTCGTTAATTTCATGACCTGGGAAGATTATTTTAAATTGTAATGTGTTAAAGCTGATGAATTGATTGATTGAATGAGTGATTGACTTTAATATATTATTATTTATTTATTTGTTTATTGATTGATTGATTGATTACGTATTTCCTTTTACGGATGTCGCTATCGTCTTGTAAACAAGGGAAATGTGTCCTTTGTCTTTGAAGGCAAAAGACATTAACTCATACCAGACGTAAGACATACGGATACGCGGCCGCAGCCGCGTATCCGTATTTCTTACGTCTGGAATGAGTTAAGTCCATTTCTGCGAAAGGCGAGATTTTCATTTCATTTAAAGTCGTACTCCATAGGCAATAGCTGTCCCTGCCCTTTTCATAACCCGCCCGTCAGGGCCGTCCATTATCACTACGGTGCGTGGACGTTCAAACCCGAAGCAGCCAACCAACCAATGGTATTCAAATCAATGCTGCCCTGGGGATGTGGCAAAAGAAAGTATGTTTATTGTTGCGAAAAGCGAGATCCCATTGTTGTTCGCCTTCGCATATTAGCAGCGTGAATTAACCCTTTCAGCCCCAAGGTTCCATTTCTCAAATTTTAGAGGTGTTGCCTAACGATTATGTACCAGTTGTAGGAGATGGATCGACCATGATAATTCAAGGGTAGTGCAAGATGAGCTTGGCGCCTTCAGGCGCCAAGCTCATCTGGCACTACCCTTGAATTACCATGGTCAATCCATCTCCCGCTGTAGGACTCAGGGCTAAATGGGTTAAGAACCTAAGTGGTGTTCGCAATACAATACGGTGGTACACCTCTGTAGTCTGGCTGTCGATCAGCAACGCATGTTGTTAACCCGTTTAACACCAAGGCCATATTTCTCAAATTTTGGAGGCGTCACCTAGCGACTTTGTACCGGATGCAAGAAACGGATGGACCATATCATTCAAGGGTAGTGCCAGATTAGCTTGGCGCCTTGGGCCATGTCTGAAGACTGTTGATCGACTGGTCTTCGAGAAAATGCCAACATTAAGCTACGGTTCCATAAGCTCGATGATCGAATCCGATACGAATACGAATACGATCCAAACCTTATACGGTGATGCAATTTTCCTAAAAAGAAATGCGTCATTTCCGTTCAAAGTCGGATGGAAATTAGTTTTCGAATCGGGCATATGGAAACACATCAACATGAAAAGGACTTGCACGAACTTTTCTGTTTCCGACCCGCTTTGGATTCTGATCAAATTCGTATCGGATTGGTGTTTATGGTAGCGTGGCTTTAAAGTGTAAAACGGACGCCGGACGCCGGACAACGGACGCCGGACAGACGACCATTACATAGACTCGCTTTTGCAGTCGCATTTGAGCCAAAAATCTTTTCCACTTGCATTTTGTTATATCGGATGTTTACTGTGTAATCGTAATTTGATTGACCTCCACAGCCAATGGCGACAAGAGTAGTCACAAGCCAGCCTCGGCAAGGAACAAACAAGCTGCCTAGGGAATGGAGCTCTGGCCTGTCAGACTGTTTTAAAGACTGTTGCATCTGTGCGTATATATTTATATATCTGTCTTACACTGAATTCGTCCTCCAACTTTATTAAAATGGCTCTAAATGAATGGCGTAGAAGTGAATGTGGTCGAGCTATCTCGAAAATTTTCGAGTTTCTAACCCCTTCACTGCCGAGAAAAGGTGAACACAATCCAACTGCAAGAGACACAGATCCTTATGAGACCCCGCGACTCGTGCTGAGACCAATTTGTATCCTTGTTTCTTGGACGGTGTTGGGTCTTGGTCCTTGGAACGAACAAAGATTTAAGAAACAAAGTATGTTCGCAAAATAGCGGGGAAGGGGTTACAGTGCCCCGAGCGATTTTTTGTTTGTTTTTTTGCATTGATCTATCATGCGGCAAATTGGAATGGGACAAGTGTGAATAGTAACTACATGACAGCCGTTTGAAAATTGGATTCATGTTTGGGTTCAATCTGAAAGAGGAAGACCGGTTTTAAATTTAAGACCTTTCTCTCTCCACGAATTCCTAGAAATTTATATACAAAAGTTTGATCTGAATAAATTTGAAGTCTTTGACCCTTTCTATCTATCTATCTATCTATCTATCTATCTATCTATCTATCTATCTATCTATCTATCTATCTATCTATCTATCTATCTATCTATCTAATCTATCTATCTAATCTATCTATCTATCTATCTATCTATCTATCTATCTATCTATCTATCTATCTATCTATCTATCTATCTATCTATCTATCTATCTATCTATCTATCTATCTATCTATCTATCTATCTATCTATCTATATCCCGTAGTCTTGCCGATCGTTGGGGCACCACTGATGACTTGGCAACCAGCTCCCTCCATTCCTCTCTGTTCTCTGCCATTCTCACCGTATCTCCCAGCTTCAGTCCTGTCCACTCTGAGATATTGTCCTCCCATCTTTTCCTCTGTCTTCCTCTCCTTCGTCCTCCATGCCCATATCACTTCAGTTTGCGTTTTTTCACAAATGCTAATAAGTCTTCATAGGGCCCGATGGCTTGCCTGATTCTGCTTCCCACTTCCTCGTTTGTGATGTGATCTCTGTATGAGATGCCAAGCAGCCTTCGAAAACATCTCATTTCTGTGGCTTGTATCCTCCTTTCAAGGTCTGCTGTGAGGGTCTATGACTCGCAGGCATAGAAGAACACTGAGATGACTAAGGAGCGTATCAGTCCGATCTTAGAGCAGAGTGTGATGTTTCTGTCCTTCCATATGGTCTTCAATCTTGTCAGTGCTGTTGTTGTCTGCGCAATCCTGGACAGTATTTCTGGTTTTGATCCCTCATCTGTCACAATGGCTCCTAAGTATTTGAATTTCTTAACTGTTTCCAGTTTTTGGCCTCCAACCATAATTTCAGTGCCAGTGCCACTGGCGTTATTGGTCATCATCAGTTTGGTCTTCTCTGCACTGATTTCCATCACATATGCAATGGCTGTACTATCCAGCGTTTCCACCAGCTGAGCTAGCTCCTCTGTTCCTGCAAGGCCATCAATGTCGTCCGCAAAGCGCAAGTTCGTGATTGTTCTGCCTCCAATACTGACAGTTCCTTCATGATTTTTCAGAGCGTCCGTCATGATTCTTTCCAGGAAGATGTTGAAAGGAGTAGGTGAGAGCAAGCAGCCTTGTCTGACTCCAACTGTAGTCCTAAACCTGTTTCCTATTTTGCCTTTGAAGCGGACTGCGCTAGTGGCCTTGTTGTAAAGGTTTGCTATGACTTTGATCAGGTTGGCATTGATGTTGTATAGCTTCATGGTGGACCAAAGGGCTGCATGCCACACCCTGTCAAATGCTTTCTTAAAATCCACAAAGACATGATAGAGGTCCTGCTGGTGCTGGAGGTATCTCTCACATAGAACTCTCAGGTTGAAGATCTGCTCAGTTGTGCTGCGCCCTAGTCTGAAGCCTGCCTGTTCCTCAGCTATGATTTCCTCTGCCTGTGGCTTCAGCCTGTTCAGTAGAATCTTTAACATGACTTTGCTTGGGTGGGATATAAGACGGATCGTGCGATAATTCTGGCATTGATGTAAGTTGACATTTTTGGGGAGAGTTATTATAAGTGATTGGGTCCATGGTGTGGGCCAATCCCCTGACTGCCAGATCTTATTGCAGATTGTTAGTAAGGCGCTTATCGTGTCTTCTCCCCCTTCTTGGACTAGCTCTGCAGGGATGTTGTCTGCTCCTGCTGCCTTCCCATTTTTCAGCGACTTCCTGCAGCCTCTACGTCTTCTCGGAGGATGCCATTGTTGGTCACGGGTGGGTTGACAATTATGCCTGGGTCCCCCGCAGCTCGGTGGTTATACAAATCTGAGCAGTACTCTGTCCATCTCTTCAGTGTGTCTTGGTCTTCCGTAAGACAGTTCCCTTCACTATCTTGAATGATCGAGGAGCGTCCTTGTTTTACACTGGTCATGTCTTTCACCAGCTGGTATGTTTTTTTTTGCTATTATTTTTGTTCAGAGTTTCTTCTACGTGTTTACACTGATCTTCAATCCACTTATTCTTTGCTTTTTTCATGCTTTTCTTGATATCCTGGTTAATTTCCCTGTATTGTTTAGCTCCTTCTACCTCTGATTTCTTTTTCTTTAATTCTCGACGCTTGTCACATAGAACAAAGATGGCAGCTGTAACCAAAGGTTTATTTGCTTGTCGGTGTTTGCCAAGGATCTCACTGGCTGTTTGGGTTACAACAGTGTTAAATGTGTCAATCAGTGTGTCCACGTCCGTGTCTTCTGCACCTAGAAGTAGCAGTGGTGCAAATTTTCCACCTATCTTTGCCTGAAAGGCTTCCGCTACCTCTGGGTCATTCAACTTCTCCAGGTCAAACTTGATTCTGGTGTGACCCTGCTTGTTGACCTTCTTTAGGCGGAGTCTAAAGAGAAAAAAGTGAGAAAAAGTGAACACCATCCAACCGCAATAGGCATATATCCTCATGAGCCCTCGCGACAGCGGGGGCTCATGAGGATCTACGCTTTTTGGTGACATCACTTTGAATCCACGTTCTTCAGACATCTTAGGTTTGTGTGTGTGTGTGTTGAATTAACGAAGATTGCTGAAACACAATCTGCGTCAGTTGGCACTGAATGGGTTAATGTAGGTGTGGTCTATATGTACGTAGACACATTGTCTTCTTCTCTTTTGTCCAAACATGGCTATCTGGAGTTCAAGTTTATCATCTGTGCCCATTATGCTTAACTTTGGAGAGGAAAAGGTGATCTATCAATATCAATTACCACATTTCTTCAAATTTTGGAAGACACAAATTCTGGCGTCGATTAGTGTTCCCCAAACTATGACAAAATCAGAATAAACCATTTTTTTCTTTACGACAATTACATTTAAATTTGCAAGCTGTGTGCTGGTCCGTTATTTTGACCTTAACCCGTTCATTGAGCACTTAAAAAATTAAACACAATCCAATTGCAAGAGGTATAGATCCTCAACAATGGCAACTATCCCATCCTCCGAGAAGAAGTAGAAGCTGCAGTGAAGTCGCTGAAAAAAAGGGAAGGCAGCAGGAGCAGACAACATCCCTGCAGAGCTAGTCCAAGAAGGGGGAGAAGACATGATAAGCGCCTTACTAACAATCTGCAATAAGATCTGGCAGTCAAGGGATTGGCCCACACCATGGACCCAATCACTTATAATAACTCTCCCTACAAAAAGGCAACTTACATCAATGCCAGAATTATCGCACGATCAGTCTTATATGCCACCCAAGCAAAGAAGTACCCAACGGAGAAAGAAACACGCTTAGAAAAAACGGTACAACACAATTTATTAATATTTCGGGTAAATACCCTTTGTCAAAATAGACAAACAAACAGAGACATTAGCCGCTACTTATCTTCAGATGCAGAAGGAATGTGGCAACACCCAAGCAAAGTCATGTTACAGATCCTACTAAACAGGCTGAGCCACAGGCAAAGGAAATAATAGCTGAGGAACAGGCAGGCTTCAGACCAGGGCGCAGCACAACTGAGCAGATCTTTAACCTGAGAGATCTATGTGAGAGGTACCTCCAGCAAGACCTCTATCATGTCTTTGTGGTATTTAAGAAAGCATTTGACAGGGAGTGGCATGCAGCCTTTTGGTCCACCATAAAGCTATACAACATCAATGCCAACCTGATCAAAGTCATAGCAAACCTTTACAACAAGGCCACTAGCGCAGTCTGCTTCAACGGCAAAATTGGAAACTGGTTTAGGACTACAGTCGGAATCACACAAGGCTGCTTGCTCTCACCTACTCTTTTCAACATCTTCCTGGAAAGAATCATGACAGACACTCTAAAAGATCATGAAGGAACTGTCAGCATTGGAGGCAGAACAATCACAAATATGCACTTTGCGGACGACATTGATGGCCTTGCAGAAACAGAGAAAGAGCTAGCTCAGCTGGTGGAAAAGCTGGACAGTACAGCCATTGCGTTTGGGATGGAAATCAGTGTAGAGAATACCAAACTGATGACAAATAACACCAGTGGCATTGGCACTGACATCATGATTTGAAGCCCAAAACTGGAAACAGTTAATAAATTCAAATACTTAGGAGCCATTGTGACACATGAAGGACCAAAACCAGAAATACTGTCCAGGATTGCGCAGACAACAACAGGACTGACAAGACTGAAGACCATATGAAAGGACAGAAACATCACACTCTGCTGCAAGATCAGACTGATGTGGTCCTTAGTCATCTCAGTGTTCTTGTATGCTTGTGAGTCATGCACCCTCACAGCAGACCCTGAAAGGATACAAGCCACTGAAATGAGATGTTTTTCGAAGGCTGCTTAGCATTTCATACAGAGATCGCATCACGAACGAGGAAGTGGGAAGCAGAATCAGGCAAGCCATCGGGCCCTATGAAGACATAATAGCCATTATGAAAAAACGCAAACTGAAGTGATATGGGCATGTCACGCGTTCAGCAGGGCTTGCCAAAACAATCCTGCAAGGCACTGGGCAAGGAGGACGAAGGAGAAGAAGACAGAGGATAAGATGGGAGGACAATATCTCAGAGTGGACAGGACTGAGCCTGGGCGATAAGCTAAGAATGGCAGAGAACAAAGAGGAATGGAGGGAGCTGGTTACCAAGTCATCAGTGGTGCCCCAACGGTCGGCAAGACTACGGCATATAGATAGATAGATAGATTCACATGAGACCCCGCAGTTGCGGAGGTTCATGAGGATCTATCCTTTTTGCTGAAACCACTTTGAATCCATGTTTCTGGGACATAGTTTTCTGAGGGTCTAGTTTTGAAGACTACAGAAACACGGTCTGTGTCATCTGGCACTGAGCGGGTTAATGCTTGCAGCGGCAAGGCTCAGAATCACCGACTTTCACGCACTTTGACAAATCACAAACCACGTCAAATGTACGGGCTTCTGACCTGACCCTTTCAATGCCAGAGGGGGCAGATTTGCGAACTTGGTTAATTCCGCACCAAAGAACAGCAGCCGTTCCTGGAACTTGGATTCCAGGTGGTGTCAGCAAAAAGCATAGATGTGCATGAGCCCCCGCAACTGCGGGAGCTCATGAGGATCTATACCTCTTGCAGCTGGGTCATGCTCTATTTTTTTTCAGTGGTGAAGTGGTTAAAATGACGGTAAAACAGATGAGTGTCAATGACAATAATAATTATAATAATAATGAGTACTTGTATTAGCGCCTAACCTCAGAAATTAGAGTTAGTTAGTTAGTTACTTGGGTTTACCGCCGAGCAGGCAACTAAGGCTCAGAAATTAGGGCTCTAAGCGCTTAACAAACGCAAATTGAAAAAAAAAACTAATCACAAAACGCAATTTACAAAAGTATTAAACAACAACAACAACAACAAAAGGATTTTTTATTCAACAATGATCCTTTATTTTCAACAACGGTGCAGGATTTTGGTAGTCCCAACCATTTTTCGAACTTACATTTGTAAGTCTAAATATCAAACGCAATACAAACATTTTCTATTGGCAAACATCAATGTGTTATATATTGAAGAGCAAAAGAAATGGGACATTTTTTAATCGCGTTTTCGTTTGACAAATGAAAGTATCAAGACCATTTTTTGTATGTAGCCTGCAAGGGATTATGGGAAGGAAAGTATATCAAGCAGGTTCATGAATATTAATTTGCTTGTTATATATCTATCTATTTCTATCTATATCCCGTAGTCTTGCCGTCCTTTCGGTCACCACTGCTGACTTGGCAACCAGCTCCCTCCATTCTTCTCTGTTCTCTGCCATTCTTAGCGTATCGCCCAGCTTCAGTCCTGTCCACTCTGTGATGTTGTGCTCCCATCTTTTCCTTTGTCTTCCTCTCCTTCGTCCTCCTTGCACCGTGCCCTGCAGGATTGTCTTGGCAAGCCCTGCTGAACGCGTGACATGCCCATACCACTTTAGTTTGTGGGTTTTTTTTTCACAATGGCTAATAGGTCTTCATAGGGCCCGATGGCTTGCCTGATTCTGCTTCCCACTTCCTCGTTCGTGATGTGATCTATGTATGAAATGCCAAGCAGCCTTCGAAACATCTCATTTCAGTGGCTTGTATCCTCCTTTCAAAGTCTGCTGTGAGGGTCCATGACTCACAGGCATATAAGAACACTGAGATGACTAAGGAGCGCATCAGTCTGATTTTGGTTCAGAGTGTGATGTTTCTGTCCTTCTATATTGCCTTCAATCTTGTCAGCGCTGTTGTTGTCTGCACAATCCTGGACAGTATTTCTGGTTTTGATCCCACCTCTGTCACAATGGCGCCTAAGTATTTTAATTTATTAACTGTTTCCAGTTTTTAGCCTCCTGTCATGATGTCAGTGCCAATACCACTGGTGTTATTGGTCATCAGTTTGGTCTTCTCTGCACTGATTTCCATCCCAAACGCAATCGCTGTACTGTCCAGCTTTTCCACCAGCTGAGCTAGCTCCTTCTCTGTTCCTGCAAGGCCATCAATATCGTCCGCAAAGCGCAATTTCCTGATATTCTTTCCAGGAAGATGTTGAAAAGAGTAGGTGAGAGCAAGCAGCCTTGTCTGACTCCGACTGTAGTCTTTAACCAGTTTCCTATTTTGCCGCTGAAGCAGACTGCGTTAGTGGCCTTGTAGTAAAGGTTTGCTATGACTTTGATGAAGTTGCATCGATGTTGTATAGCTTCATGGTGGACGAAAGGGCTGCATGCCACACCCTGTCAAACGCTTGATTATAATCCACAAAGATATAATAGAGGTCTTGCTGGTACTAGAGATACCTCTCACATAGAACTCTCAGGTTGAAGATCTGCTCAGTTGTGCTGCGCCCTGGTCTGAAGCCTGCCTGTTCCTCAGCTATGATTTCCTCTGCCTGTGGCTTCAGCCTGTTCAGTAGGATCTTTAACATGACTTTGCTTGGGTGGCGTATTAGACTGATCGTGCGATAATTCTGGCATTGATATAAGTTGCCTTTTTGGGGGAGAGTTTATATAAGTGATTGGGTCCATGGTGTGGGCCAATCCCTTGACTGCCAGATCTTATTGCAGATTGTTAGTAAGGTGCATATCATGTATTCTCCCCTTTGTTGGACTAGCTCTGCAGGGATGCTGTCTGCGCCTGCTGTCTTCCCTTTTTGTTGCCTTTGTTGGTCACTGGTGGGTTGACAAGTATGCTTGGGTCCCCTGTAGCTCGGTGGTTATACAAATCTGAGCAGTACTCTGTCCATCTCTTCAGTATGTCTTGGTCTTCCGTAAACCTGTTCCCTTCACTATCTTGAATGGTTGAGGAGCGTCCTTGTTTTACACTGGGCAGGTCTTTTACCAGCTGGTATTCTTTTTTTGCTATTATTTGTGTTCAGATTTTCTTCTACGTGTTTACACTGATCTTAAATCCACTTATTCTTTGCCTTTTTCATGCTTTTCTTGATATCCTGGTTAATTTCTCTGTATTGTTTAGCTACTTCTACCTCTGATGTGTTTTTCTTTAAATCTCGACGCTTGTCACATAGAACAAAGATGTCAGCTTGTTATACAATATATCAATACATGTGTCAAAGAAGAGAAAACTTTATGGAGTGGGTACATAGCTGATCTGTGCAAGCAGTGCGCCACTTTGTCATGTATTGCCTTTCAGTGCAATTCGTCACAGATTTATGCGCACAGTCAGACTAATCTGTGTGTATTACGTTGTAGGTTAGTGTGTGTTTCTACGTTTATATTATGTTATAATTTTCTGTTATTGACGTCACATATTTACATATATTAATGAGCAAAAGAAATGCGACATTTTTTAAATCATCGGAAACACGAGCAAAAGAAATGCGTCATTTTTGGGATCATCGGAAACACTAAAGTGTCTCCGATGATTCCAAAAATGTCGCATTTCTTTTGCTCATCAGTAAATTATGTTTCAGGTACGAATGTGTTCGTCTGTTGCCCCTGTGCAGCTTGTCAGATTTCGGCGACGATGGGCGAGTACATGTGCCTACCCATCTTTATTCCAAATGCACTTGTTCCACTTCGCACAAAGCTGAGGATGCAGCTTGGCATAAAGGTATCTTTTTCTCTTCATCCATTCCCAAACCGTTCCTCGATCATTCAAGACAGTGAAGGGAACTGTCTAACGGAAAACCAAGACATACTGAAGAGATGGACAGAGATCTGCTCAGATTTATACAACCACCGAGCTCCATGGGACACAGGCATACTTGTCAAGCCACCCGTGACCAAAAATGGCAACTATTCCATTCTCCGAGAAGAAGTAGAGGCTGCAGTGAAGTCGCTGAAAAAAGGGAAGGCAGCAGGAGCAGAAAACATCCCCGCAGAGCTAGTCCAAGAAGAGAGAGAAGACATGATAAGCGCCTTACTAGCAATCTACAACAAGATCTGGCAGTCAGGGGGATTGGCCCACACCATGGACCCAATCACTTATAATAACTCTCCCCCCAAAAAGGCAACTTACATCAATGCCAGAATTATCGCACGATCAGTCTTATATGCCACCAGAGCAAAGTCATGTTAAAGATCCCATTGAACAGGCTGAAGCCACAGGAAGAGGAAATCAAAGCTGATGAACAGGCAGGCATCAGACCAGGGCGCAGCACAACTGAGCAGATCTTTAACCTGAGAGTTCTATGTGAGAGGTACCTCCAGCACCAGCAGGACCTCTTTCATGTCTTTGTAGATTTTAAGAAAGCGTTTGACAGGGTGTAGAATGCAGCTCTTTGGTCCATCATGAAGCTATACAACATCAATGCCAACCTGATCAAAGTCATACCAAACCTTTAAACAAGGCCACTAGCGCAATCTGCCTCAACGGCAAAATAGGAAACTGGTTTAGGACTACAGTCGGAGTCAGACAAGCTTGCATGCTGTCACCTACCCTTTTCAACATCTTCCTGGAAAAATTTGGTTATTTAGGTTTAACGCCGAGCAGGCGACTAAGGCCATCTCACGGCGGGTCTTCCTGGAAAGAATCATGACAGACGCTTTGAAAGATCATGAAGGAACTGTCTGTATTGGAGGCATAACAATCATGAACTTGCGCTTTGCAGTCGACATTGATGGCCTTGCAGGAATAGAGGAGCTAGCTCAGCTGGTCGAAAAGCTGGACAGTACAGCCATTGCGTATGGGATGAAAATCAGTGCAGATAAGACCAAACTGATGACAAATAACACCAGTGACACTGGCACTGACGTTATGATTTAAAGCCAAAAACTGGAAACAGTTAATAAATTCAAATACTTAGGAGCCATTGTGACAGATGAGGGATCAAAACCAGAAATACTGTCCAGGATTGCGCAGACAACAGCACTGACAATATTGAAGACCATATGAAAGGACAGAAACATCACGCTCTGCTCCAAGATCAGACTGTGCGCTCCTTAGTCATCTCAGTGTTCTCTCACAGACCCTCACAGCAGACATTGAAAAAAGGATACAAGCCACTGAAATAAGATGTTTTCAAAGGCTGCTTGGCATTTCATACAGAGATCACATCACGAACGAGGAAGTGTAAAGGAGAATCAGGCAAGCCATCGGGCCCTATGAAGACCTATTAGCCATTATGTAAAAACGCAAACTGAAGTGGTATGGGCATGTCACGCGTTCAGCAGGGCTTTCCAAAACAATCCTGCAAGGCACTGTGCAAGGAGAACGAAGGAGAAGAAGACAGAGGAAAAGATGGGAGGACAATATCTCAGAGTGGACAGGACTGAGGCTGGGCAATACGCTAAGAATGGCAGAGAACAGAGAGGAATGGAGGGAGCTGGTTGCCAAGTCAGCAGTGGTGCCCCAAAGGTCGGCAAGACTAGAGGATATAGATAGATAGATAAGCCTTAGGTGTGAAAATCATCAAGAAAATTGCAACGTATAATCCTCTAATACGTCAAATGTCAGTACTGCAATGAGTGACGAATAACATCGAGTCGTCACTATGAACACGTCGTAGTGGGACTAATGATGCCACGACGTGAAGCTTGAAGTGACGTCATTTCGCTGCTCGTGCTATCATTCTTCTTCTGAATAGCTATGCTACGCCAGATCACAGAGCTTACGAATGGCTTGAATCGCCGTGTGTCCGTCTTTATTTCTGTGTGCCAGTGTGTGTGGATCAGAGGGTGGGTTAGAGTAGAAGGAGATGAATTCATGTCGCTGCACGAGCCCACAGAGCATACTAATGGCGGGAAGCGCCGTGTGTCCCTCTTTATTTGTGTGCTCCGACGTGTGTGTGTTGATCAGAGGTTGGCTTACGGAAAGGAGTTAGTTAGTTAGTTATATGGGTTTAACGCCGAGCAGGCGACTAAGGCCATCTCACGGCGGTCTTACGGAAAGGAGGGAAATGGATCAGCATAATAAACCTAAAAATATAAACAAATCTGAATGTTCTTAAAAGATAAATGCATGTGAGCTCTAAACAATGCGGTTGACTTTTAGGATGAAGTCCTTATCTTGTTTTGTTTTGCAGCAGACATTTTGAGTCTTTGAGAATGATGATGTGACTGATTTGGCTGTCATGCAGTGCAGCAATCCATTTCACAGCATGAGTGATGGGCATGTTTGATTGTGTGTTCATCCAGGGTTCCATTTGCGAGGACTGCATTGCAACTACTTTCTGCCCTCCGTGTGCCCTGGGCCAGATGATGCGTGAACACGAGATGGCCCGCGAATCCGCCGGACAGCTCTAAGCACATAATATGAATCGTAGTCACGTGATTACGAGTCATATGGCAAAGCAACATCGCGTGATAAAGCAAAGTCACTTGACTATGTTAAAATCATCTTGTTGTAGATTATTTTTCCTTTCCATTTCCTAAGATTTTTCCTTATGATCTTTTAATGCATGTACACATAATAATGACATTTCAAAAGTCGACAGGAAAATCAGAATGTTTAATAAGATGTCATGTGACGCAACAAAGAATTCACATGAACAAATAATAAAGAACAATTTTAAAGTCACTTAAATCGACCTACTCCAGGGAAAAAAATGGCTAATAGTTTGCAATGAGTCCCGTCACACGGTGAACCCGGGATATTCATTTTGGTCAAAGTTAACTTGATCCAAGTGATTACACGACCTGAAAAATCCATGCCAAAATACATGGCAAACAGAATAAACTTAACTCATTTGAGACGTGCTGCCTACAGATATGCGGTGATTCGCAGCGTATCTGTAGGCGGCATGACTCGTATGAGTTAAACCAGACTAGGTTTTGGGTGATCACATGACTCAGTTATCTTGGACTAAATTTCGAGTTGTGTTGATCACACGACCTGACAAAACGAAAGTTAACTCATTCAGCCCGAGAGAAAGAAGAATAGAGATCTGAAAGACAATGAAATCAATAATGCCGCATCGCTCATTAAATTTCCTCATTTTAAATAATAAAATTATTGGCCCCCCATTACGACCCTGAATCAACCTGTTTTTTTTATATATAAAATGGCGAGCATGATTAGTGCGGCATTATTGATTTTGATACTCTGGAATTCTCTTATTATCTCTCTCTATAACCATTGTCTCTGTCAACACCTAAACATTTACCTGTCTAAGTGATTCCAAGTGGAACTTTATACGTTACTAACAAGTTACAACTTACTTTTAGGAACCTGCAGAGGTAACCTTTAAGTTAGTTGCCTTAAGAACTTAATAATTTCTTAACATAAGAACCTATTAATTACTTACCCTAAGTTCTTACAAGTTCTTACAACAACTTGACTCCAGTCCCAAAATACTCAGTCAATTTTACCAAGATACAAGGACAATAAAAAACTGTTTTTCTCAGTAGTACTCTTCTGGTGGAGCGGATGGGGCTAAATAATCAGGCCCAAGTGATGTAAATGACGTGTCATCTCTCTGCGAAGCATATGACAAAAATATTGATTGATTACCAAATCTGATTTTTAATTGTTTAAAAGAAGTCCTTGAAGTTTTTTCCGTGGTTTACTGAACCCTGATCTGTTTTCCCATCTCTAAAAAGCTGGCCTTCAGTTGTTCAACATTCACGGGAGATTGACTACGCATTTTATTCTGGATTTCTGACTTTTGTTTCTTATAATTGTTCGAATCATCCTGCACTCTCTTAAATTCTTCGTCGCTAATAAAACTGTCCTCCAAAGATTTACTTATAATAAGTTTTATACTGCTCAACTTTGCATTAGCAAGAGTACTCAACGCTTCATGTTTCTGTAATTTTGTATGAAATCTTTTGTTTAGGCCTTCCAAACCAAAGCATGCCAGTCCTGCGGCAATGCTAGCTCCTTCAAGACCCATTCCAATTAAACTTCCTATTCTCATCGCAAACAGGGCTATACCCCCTACAGATAATCCATCTGAAACCATACCAACAGCCATAGATGTGTTTTGAACAGAATTGAAAACCATCTTATACCGTCTTTTACTCCTGGAGTATTTTGCCTCCTCACTTTCCAAATATTTAATTGCTTCTGTAATATTTATTAATCAGAATGCGTCTGCCTGTAATGTTTTATTTGATGCAATTGGCACATGCGGATCAATCGGCACAGACTCAAGCGTCGGTAGTTGTGGATAGAAGTTTACCATTTTTTAAATTCACATATATTTTTTTATTTAATCAGCAATTACATTTTGTAACTCGTCAAAAGTATACAATTTGCTGGCGTAATAAAACAAAACAAGATCAATGTGTTCTAGTTTTATGAACCTTAGAAAAACAAAAGTTCTTTTGTCAACCTTAACAGCTGGAACACTGCTCGAAACTTCAAAAACATCAACATTTTTTCTAATAGCAATAAAAACTTTTGTTGACTCTGTCAATGTGTCATCCCACGTAAGTTTGATTCCCTGCGCAATATTTGCCTCTTTGGCAGAAGAAACAGATCTCATGATAATTTCAAATACTATTGTAGCTTCTCTTGCAATAGTCTTGTCTCTCATACTCCTGTACTTTCAGTTTATCTCTGCTATTGTTGTCTTGTGCAAAACTTGGAACAAGACTCACAATCAAAGGTCCAGAGTTAACAACTTTCCTAAATACTAAGGTGCCTTCGTCATCAGTGTGTACATAAGGACTAATAAATTCCAACGTTATGTCCAAGTCAATTGTGGGTGGCAGTATAGGCACAGGTGAAACTACCCACTTATTACCCACATGTATTTAGTTGTAGAGTGCATTATTTACAGGTGGAGTAGGAACAGTGGCATCACGCAGCTGACCAAGTTTAGGTATAGGTCTGTCAGTGTCGTCTTTTATGTCATCAATTAATTTTCTCTTGTACATACCAAAAGCATCAAGTTCAAAACAATATACATTTCCTACCTCCCCCTCCTTCTCAAAATCCCTGTACATGTGCCAAATCTTTCAACTCTGTTACAGGACACACAACTGGAATAATTCTCGACTTTGGACCAGCACTCATTTTATTTAACAAAATAAAATTATTTAACTTCTAACACAACACTAGAATCATGCATCAGAACTGGTTTGTCATCTTGATTAGTTACAGATATACACAGTGACTCAAAGAAACTAGAGCCTAATTTCTTAAACTGCAAATTAGGAAATCTAACAACCACACTTTCGCAATAGGGTGCAGTTCCAGTTGGCAAGCATCTCAACAAAGTTGAAGGCTTTCCATTGCGAACATTTTCAGTCGTGTTTAGTTCTTTCAAATGAACATTTAGTAATGTGTGTACTGACAAACGAACAGGATATCCTCCAGTTATTTTATTTTTTTGGGTGTAAATAAATAAAACGGGTCTGGACCTGACCAATTATCTTTATCTCATAAATTAAACCCAAGTAATCTTATAAGATTTATTGTAAATGAAAAACTACAAACACTGGTTTGCTTGTGTCAAGATTTGTTAAGGTAATAAACATTTTTATTATTTCATAAAAAACAAGGATGGAATTTAAATCGCCAACAAGCGTCACTACAAACGCGTTTCAATTTAATGTGGATGCCAAGTACAATGTCGCACCAACTTATGAACAAAAAATAGGTCATTTAAATCAGCTTGATATAGCTGTGTCTGAACAAGATTTATTTCAAGTCAAAGTACACAAACCTTTTGATCATTACATATACCCTCCAATAACAGACGAGTTAACTGCAAGAAAGTGGTCCTCAAGTCCACTACAAATGTTTCAAAACCAACTTAACTTTGCTATATTGTGTTCAACTACAGGCTGTGGTGTTTCATTTACAGACCATTTGAATCACTCAAACAAACTTATTAGGTCTGTATATAGCTTTCACATGTATCACCAGCTTAGAAGAATAGTGTCAGAACTTCATACACCACTACCTACTGAATCCAGTTTCAACAGGTTTAACAACCCCATGGATATGAAAGCGTTTGAATGGATTTGTAATGAATTTAACATAAGTACAAAGTATGACTTCACACAAAAACTTGATGATCACAACGGCATGGGTACATTGTATTATGCTATGAGTCACAGACAATACCCTCAAGATTACTACCTTGGTTACACTTCATTCTCATCAAAGTCTGAAGTCTGGTTAGGCTCAATAGAACAGAAACAGTCTAATGCCTGGACAACATTTATCTTAGACAAAAGTGACGGGTTTACTCAAGCAGGAGTCGAGTGCGTAAATGAGTCTATTAGAACATATGTATGGTGTATACTAGGTGCACAATCACTAACAAAATCAAATATTTTAAATGGGAGTGGAAAATTTGAAGCACAAATCCAGTTTCTTGCAAATCTGGAAGACTCGATCAACTCAGTAGTAGATCTCCCATCAAGCATACAACGCTATCAAGACGTTCTCAGATATGCCAGATCGAAAGTTGACTTCATGGTTGGCATCGGGTTATACATGTTACCATCTGATCTTCAACTCCAAATGGGGACAATAACAAATTATAATAATGAAATCATTGTTGCAGGTGTTGGTCAAAAATTAGGACTCAACCAATCTGTAAACTTGGGGACAACAACCACACATTTACAACTGTTAAAACCATTAATAGCACCAGTAACATCATCACCCGTACAGACAGTAACAGTCCCGGCTTTGACCCCAGCACCTGTACAGACAGTAACAACTGACTCAACATCACCAAACACACATGAGTCAGAGAGAACTGCATTGGTAATATGCCTTACTGGATTAGGGGTATTACTTCTTTACCTGTTTCATTAAATACCCTGTGATTAATCCACCTACTGCTACCTAAAAGACCCACACATGCTCCGCCATAAACCCAACTACTTTCGCTGCTGTACTAATAAGCCAACTGACAACTGTGCCTCTTATACCAGGCAATGCATCCATTGCTTTCAGGGCCAATTTTTTAAGCAAGTCTGATATGTGTGACAACTGTTTCTTTACCCATGACTGTAAATATTTTGGATCTGTTGGAACCGGAGGGCCTGGTGGTGTTGGACTGCTACCACTACCCCCACCGCCAGAGACAGCCAACACAACAGTACTGATAATAAAACCAAGAGCAGTAATTAAATTTGCTATTGTGATTCCCCTTTTCTCTGAAAAGTGTTTTCAATCTCTCAGCCAATGTTGTGTCTTCGTGAAGTATTTTTTGAATAGTTTTGCTAATCCTGTTGACTTGTGTTTTCTTTTTTTTTTCTTCCAATACTAATCACTTCTAACCTTCCTGATCTTTCTATTTGCAAATCATTTAATCTGTGTTGGATTCTTTCTTTTATTTCGTGTCAAGATTCCCATTGTCTGCTGTAGCCAGTTTCTCTTTTTCACGTTCTATGTGTTTATCAAGCTCACCTAGTTTGGCAACATTATTTACCATCTCACCTCTTACTGACTGCCGTGATTTATCCAAGCCTATAATCTCTCACATTGTCAAAGGTGGGTCATCTATTGTTTTCATAGCATCATTTATTTGTCCTTCAGTAAATGAGGTTTCTTGTATTACCGTGTTTGCTATTTCTGGTAGGCTTGTTACTGCTGCCATTTCAATTTTTTTTTCTTGTCCCATTGGTAATCTTGTTTGCGTGTCGTGAAGCACAGTAGCACGTCTAGGGGGTAACTTTTTACTAGTACCAACACGAAGTTAACGCTGCAGTGCTGACTCACCACCAACATCAGTTTTGATTGTACTTAAAGCTCTAAACTTAGCAGGACTATTTTTATGGGTTAGATACACTTTACCTCTGTCTGTATTTACAATAAGTGTCCTTTATCATATTCAAACTGATTAGGATATATTACATCTGGTCGAGCACCAACACTGTCATAAAATGAGTTCACTTTGTCTTTTAACAGTTCATGATACATACTACTAGTTCCCATTCCAGTCATATCTGTGATACTAGTATCTGAGACATTCATGTCATCCATTTAAAAATCTTCATGATTAAATCCTCCCGCGGCCATCGTTTTTATTAATTTAATATTTTTGATTTTTGCATAATAAAATGACACAGTCTTACGGATCAAAGTTAGACCCATATAGAAAACTACGTGAGCCTCTTGGTGTTAAGGGCATTAGGCAATCAATCATCATCACAAACAATCCAAGTACGATAGACCAGAACCAAACACTTACAGTCAAGTTTCCAAACCTAGGTCCCAGTGACGTTATTGTTCCTGGCACTGCATGCCTAGCATTTAATATTGAACTAACATCAGATGCAGACGTAAACAGAACACTAGTTAACAATCTAGGCAGAGCAATTGTTAGAACTATTAAAGTAAAACTTGAAGGACAGGAAGTGTTTAGTCTTAATGATTGTAACGCACGCAGACTTGCCCACAGTCGCACGTACAGACTCTCACGCAACAGACGCATACACCGCCACTGACTCAGACGGGCGCATTCATGCAGTAAAACACAACACACGGGCTCCCTTTCTAAAGTGACTTTTATACAATAAAAAAAGAACGCTTAAAAGATTATCAGACTATATACACTCCACCTTCCCCACTGCATCCAAATCACATACACACAAATCACAATATCTTTGCCAGGCTAGGTTTTAGTTTCACACTGTCTCCAACCTGTTTGATGTTATTGCCTGGTTACGTTGGTCCTTCTCACGTCTAGGCGTGAAAGTCCTTTGTCGTACGCTTCTTCTTGCCGTCCTGTCTCTTTGGCACGGACGTCCTCGTTCTTGTACTGTTGCACAGTTCTCGCTTTGACTCGGGTGTCTTGGTCCCGGTCAGACTCACTCTCAGTGAAGAGCTGGAGGGATGACCTCACGTAGGTCCCACCTGTGACTCGACGTCTCGGCGTCCGTCATTCCACTCTTTACAAGAACTCTGAAATCTAGGCTTCAGGGTCTTGAAATACGGGCTAGGTATCTCAAACACAACCGTTCCATATGACAAGACAGCCCACACTACCGATCTAGACCTCTGACAGACAGCTTCCGCCTAGAACTCAATAAACAGAACTCACTAAAAATCCCGTGCTAACCATGTCTTACAGATTTCCCGTGGAGCCTAATGCCATCCGGACTATCGGCACAAACAAACCGTTAACAAAACCCGTACCGTATTTACCCTAATGTGTGAGCACTATGCACGAGCATAGAGCTTCATCACAATGATGCTGATGTATTCTACTGTTACAAAGATATTTGGCTTACACGAGAAGAGAGAGAACATCGTATTTATCAAGGCATACAGTCAGATGGCATTATGAAACTTCGAATCGACGCTGGAGATAAAACAACCACTGCAGCCAAAGACATTATATTAGCAGAAACATGTGGAACCAGATTTTACATTCCACTTTAGTTTGAAATCCTAACAGCGCATTTACCTTATTACCAAGGAGCACTGAATGACCGTCTAAGCTTTGAACTAACCTTCAATGACTACTCCAAAGTTATTAAATCATCTGATCTCAATGCAACATATAAGATCTCTAACATCTCTTTGGATTATGAAATTGTCACAAACACTGATCTAGCCAGACTCATTCAAAATCAGTACCAGTTAAGACTTCCAATTTATTATGACCAGGTGATTAGACACAGTTTAATGCATAAAGACAAGAGCGACCCAATGTGGAACATAAATTTGAACACACCTGCCAGGTCACTGAAAGGTATACTTATGTTGTTTGCTGAACCGGCAGGCCCATGCAAAAGGGATTCAAAAAAAATTTATAATCCAAAGATAACACATTTGTCTTGTACAATCGAAGGCCGTCCAAATCAAGTGTATGCATCCGGAATGCTACCTTATCAGCACTACAATGAGATTACAAAGTATTTTGCGGGTGGAAGACTTGGAGAAAAACCGGCAAACATGGCGTGTAAAGATTTACATCTTATTGACGTTAGGATCAGTCAATACCTTACAAACAAGTATGCACTTTGGCTAGACCTGCGTAGTACAGATGATGACTACCAACATGGGTCAGGTCGTACTGTTGAAAACGGTAGTGACGGGATTACAATTCAGATACAAAAAAAGGTTGAAAAAGCTGAAGCCATAAACATATATTTGTATCTGATTTATGATGCACAACTCAATATTGCAGAAAGCAGACTAAGTGGTCACTTGTATTAAAATTATATTCTATATTAAAATGAACTTGATGACACTCGACCCCCACTGTGGCATATTTTGTGGTGCCATAGGGTGTGGTAAAACTGAATTTGTACTTAATCTATTACAAACAAGATACATCCATCATTTTGAAAACATAGTAATATTTTGTCCTACGATCAAACACAACAAAGCTTATCACAACCGTTTATTCATTTGGACTGACAGCAACATTTACTTAGTCGACCCTGAGAAAAAACTGAATGACTACCTACAATATTTTTACAAACAATTTGAAGGACAGCCAACTTTGTTTATTGTTGATGACTGTTCTGCAGAGAAAGACATTGTCAAGAAAAGAAACATTTTAGCAGAACTTGCCTTTAGTGGCAGACACTCAAATGTCAGTGTATGGATTCTCACTCAAAAATATAATGCTGTACTAAAAGATTTTCCAGAACAGTTAAAGTTTATCTGTTTGTTTTACTGTAAGGATCATGACAGCTTTGAAGACTGTCTCAGAGAGAACGATGTGATACCAAATAAACATGAACGAGACATTGTGAAAAACAAACTGAAATCAACTAAGCATCTAAAGCTTATTTTAAAGACAGATCAGCCCACAGGGTATGGGTTAGTGAATTAATTTATACATTTGTTTTGTCCAATAAAAATGACAGACCGACAAACCCACACAGTTGATGTTATAGACTGCTTCAAAGACATTAAGTGTTTTTATGACTTAAAAACACGTGTGTTTGAACCCAGCTTTAAACTCTCAACACCACCAATGAAGATATACATGTCATATAATGTTACATTGGAATATTCTGATGGATCACCACGTTATGATTACGAGACTGTTGATCTTAAGACAAATGCTTTTAAAGTTTATGATGCTAACCACTTGCGCATTGGCTGGTTTGAGGCACTGTGTAAAGACATATTTGATCAACTAAGAAAACTACATTTGTTACATTGAAAGTGTTACATTCAATAAAGTGATATTACACCTGCAGGACAAGACCTTAAGACACACACGAGGGAAGTGGTTGATTTGTTTTGGTGACTAAACTAAATTTGTTTATTGTAGCTACATGTAAAGCGGTATTGCATAAAGTGGGGTTTTTTTTCATTTATTATTTTGTCAGTCAAATAATGATGGACAATCTACAAAGCCCATCAGACTCATCTGGCTTAAGAAATGTGTTTCACACAACAGACTTGCCTATATCTAATAGTAACAATGTTTATGAATCAATATAAAACTCTTTTTCTGTCATACAAGATAATCTTCTTTCAGGCAGTGTAAAGATTCAGGTTGTTGCTAAAATAGACTTTACTAGAGTAGACGGTGAAGTGATTGTATCGTTTATATCAACAAAGCAACACACAGTTAACACAAGAAGAGAATTGGAGAACATGTTTAGACAAAGATTGTTGCCTGACTTTCTAGAAGCAATTGACAAAGCAAAAATGAAGGGGTCTGGTTGGCATGAAGGCCGTGTACATGAACTACAATTAAAACAGTCAAGGTATCATCCTATATTAGGTAAATCATGGTTGCCACTGCCGACAGAGGTTGCAAACAAAAAGGCTGTCATTAATATACAGAACAACGACCACCATTGTTTCATGTGGTGTGTGCTTGCTAAACTACACTTTGTAAAAACAAGACCAGATCGCGTATCTAACTACACCAAATTTGTAAACGAACTCAACTTCAGTGGTATAGATTCTCTTGTTAAAATAGAAGACATAGACTTGTTTTAAAAACTAAATCCTGGTATATCTGTAAATGTGTATGTGTGGGATAATGAGTCTGTTGACAAGTTACAACCCATTAGAGTATCACCACTTGCTCCGACCTACGGACAGTCAGACGATAAGCATGTTGACATGTTACTAATCGGTGATAATGATAACTTTCACTACACAATTATCAGGAGTATAACAAACCAAGGGGAATCACTCAGCGCTGGACAGACGAACAGTTAGATCCCCTGTCTGTCCAGCGCTGAGTGATTCCCCTTGGTTTGTTGTACAATTCTACCAGCGCTAGCCTCACCTATCTGGTTTGTGAGTATCAGGAGTATGTCATGACTAATTCATAATCATGTATCAAAACACAATGGCAAAAAGGAAGTGTGTAAAAGATGTTTACAAAGATTCTCCTCTATTAAAGTAGCACATAAACACGTCCTGTACTGTAGGTCAGCTGACGACATACAAACAGTACTTAAGTACCCAGATCCTGGTAGTCAAGTGTGTTTTAAGAACTATAGGAATCAACAAAAGCTGCCGTTTGTAGTGTATGCTGATTTTGAATCACTGGTAGTATGATGGTCCTGTTCCAGAGTCATTACCAAAGACTTTAAAGTTGAGTGACCAAGTGGTGTGTTCTTTTGGATACATTCTTGTTAGGTCAGACGGACAGCATTCAGAACCTGTTATCTACAGAGGAGAAAATGCAGCTTGTCTGTTTTTAACAGAAATGAGACATCTGTATAGTCAGGTAGTACAATATCTCACAACATGTCATATGCCTTTGGTGGTGACACAAGAAGACAAACTAAATTTTGATACAGCTGTGATGTGATGGATTTGTGAACAACCCCTCCAGGGTGATAAAGTTCACGACCATGATCACATAACTGGGCATTACAGAGGTGCTGCACATAACAATTGTAACTTGATATTAAAAATAGATCCTAAGACATATAAGTTACCAATCTTTTTTCACAATCTCAAAGGTTATGATTCACACATTATCATGCGTGCTGTGGATGAGTCTTACAGAAACATAAGTTGAATAGCGCAGACAAATGAAAAGTACTTGACTTTTAGATTGGACAACAAATTAGCATTTTATGACTCTATGCAACATTTGTCTTTAGGCTTGCTTAGTCTGGCAGAAGGACTGCCTGAGTATCCAATAACAAGTAAACATTTTGAGCCAGACTTAATTAAGAAAGGTGTGTATCCGTACGAGTACACCAGTGAGTGGGTTGTGTTTGAGGAGAGGAGTCTGCCAGCAAAAGAGAAATTTTATTCTACACTAAATGGTAAAGGTATTTCTGACTCTGATTACCAACACGCTCTCGATGCATGGGGTAAATTAGGGTGTCAGACGATTGGTGACTATCATGACCTGTACTTGAAAGCAGACGTTTGTTTGCTAGCAGACGTATTTGAAAGTTATCGAGAAAAGGGTTTGTTGCACTACAGTCTTGACCCAGCTTGTTACATAACTAGTCCTGGCATGACATGGGATGCATTTTTTAAATCCAGTAAGATATTTATAGACCTGTTGTCTGATCGTATGATGGGTGAAATGGTGGAACGTGGATTGAGAGGAGGCATTAGTATAGCCGCGAACAATTATGCCAAAGCTAAAAATAAATATCTTGATGACCTTGACTTTGACCCTCAAGGTCAAGGTCATTCATTACATAGGTAGACACTAACAATTTGAACGGATACGCGATGTGTGAGTTATTGCCCCTGAAAAACTTTTGTCTGTATGATTTGTCACAGTATGACATAACAGAGCTAACAAACAATATTATAAATCTTCATCGAAATGATGCGAAGGGTTGGATCTTTGAAGTCGACCTAGAGTACCCACACCATCTACATGATGACCACAATGATTATCCCTTAGCTGTTGAGAAAATGAGTATGATGGGGGGAAAAGAAGACACTAAACTTGTACCAAATATGAGTGATAAATTCAATTACGTGTGTCACTATTGCTTGTTGCAGTTTTACATCAGACATGGGTTAGTATTAAAGAAAGTTCACAGAGGCATTCAATTTGATCAGAGTGCTTTTATGAAAGATTACATAATGAAGAACACAACATTGCGTGCGAGAGATGATAACACTGCATTTGACAAAGACTTTTTAAGCTTATGAACAATGCCTGTTTTGGCAAGACTATGGAAAATCCTCATCACCGCAAAGATGTGAGACTTGTCACAACTGAATTGGGTGCAATTAAACTTACAGGTAAGCCACAGTACACAGGGTATAAAGAGTTCATTCATCATTGTATGCAGTGTCACTCAAAAAAAAAAAAAAGATTATCAAACTGGACAAGCCAGTATTCATTGGTATGGCAATTCTTGAATTATCAAAACTATTGATGCTTGAATTTTATTATGATTACTTCAAACCAAAATATCCTGAGTGTCGTCTGCTATATACTGACACTGACTCTATGATTATAGATGTGCCTACTGGAGACTTTTATGAAGACATGAAAACAGAGTTACACATGTAGACACGTCTGACTACCCTAAGGATCATCCACTGCTTAGCACACAAAACAAGAAAGTGCCTGGGAAGTTTAAAGACAAACTGAATGGAGTACCTATTGTTGAGTACGTTGGACTGAGATCAAAAATGTATTCTATACTGCACCAAAAAGGTAGTCAGTCAAAAGCCAAAGAAATTAAAAAAAAAAAAAAAAACAGCGATTAAAAATAAAGACATTCGTCATGAACATTACAAGCAAGTATTAGATTGAGCATTAATGCCTGATTATCCAAACAAGTCATTGAGATCAAACAAACATAATCTTGAAATGATTCAAACACATAAAAAGTCACTTGCAGTTGGGGACACAAAACGTGCGTTTCATAGTAAGGAGAAAGCTTACGCACCTGGGCATTACAGACTTAAGTTATCTGAAGATATTTGTGATGAGCTCGTTGATGAACTGATTGATGAATTGGTCAAAAGTGAGTAACAGTGTCTGGGGGAATAATCTGTAATTCTTCTCTGGCAAATGCCCTCTGAAGGGCAGGCTCGTAAGGTAATATATTGATGGACCGCCCGGAATTATTTTTTTAATATTATGAACAGTCGTGGACCATATGGGGTCGGTTGCTCTGCGTTTAAAATCATTCTCAGACTCGCCGGGCTGATATAGATATCTCACCTGTTTGTAAATAAACTTGTGTCTGGTAGTGGTGTTTTTATTTCTGGCCCTGACACGGACGGTACTGTTTTCAATTTAATAGCATCAGCAGGCTTTACATGGCCTTCATTATTCATTGCTTTTATCACATGTGGTAATCTCTTTACCCACTCCGTGTTCCGCGTGTCATGCATGAGTTCCTTAGCATACTGGTAGCTGAAAAGTCTTTCTGATAATTGCTTGTTGAAATTTTCAACTATGGCCTGTGATCTGTGCACACCTGGAATGCCGCGTCTAACCAGTACGCCGTGCTTCGCAAATAACTGATTAATGGCGCCCTTGAATTCACTTCTATCATCAACTTAAACAAGTCTAGGGTATCTTAAAGGACCATGACTATATATTTTTGTTAATGCAGTGGCTACCGTGGTAGCATTCTTGTCAGTTATAGGTTCAGCGTCTTTATACCTTGAAGCAATGTCTACAACAGTTAATGCATATTTGTATAATTTCTTTCTTATTGTGTCGTGCGGTAGGAACAGAAGATCCATTTGATGTGTGTCATTTGGTGTTGTGTTTTCAAAATGAGGACGTGTTATTTTTCTTGGCGCAGGTAAATATATTTGCCAAATTGCCTATCTCTGTAACCATTGTTTTATTTGATTAAGTGTTACATCACCGCCCACGGCCGCTTGTAATTTCTGAATCGCGGTTTCTCCTTTCCAGTACCCAATCAGAGAGTAATATATTTTCGATAGTTTATTTTTGACGTTCATTTCTTCTAGAAATATAAAGTCCAGTAAAATATACACATGTCATTTGCACTAAAACAAAGATTATCTCCCCATTTCTTTGTTGTGTGCTTGGCTGATAGTAATCGCTAAGTTTCGACTTTGGAATAGACATGTCATTACCTGTGATGAGAAAATATTCCTTAATTGCGTCATCGACATTAGAAAATGTATGTTGTGCGTGACCTTCTAGTCTGATATTTTCATTGATAAAATCAAGTTTCTCTATTCTTTGCTTTTCATACTCTTGTTGTGCTTGTGCCAGTTTTTCAGATGCCTCATTGTGACGTCTCATTTCTTCTGCTGATTCCTCTCTACCCATTTTTGAAAAGAGATAGTTTGATCCACTAAAAGCAAGTGCGTTAACCATCACTCCTCCAATCATAATAGCTATTGTAGTCATATTTTTTTATTTACATAGAAACATTTTCTGGAATAATTCCCTGTTTGACGAGAAAGTCTTTTGTCGCAATTGGCGCTGTTACAACTACAATTAGCTTTGCACTGTCTTCAAAGTCTAATGTACTCAAGTCTGCCGATTTCATTTTGAGTAGACTTTTACCAGCATAGAGTAAGCTACTGCTAGTCCACTTATTACGGCAGAGTGATAGACAAGGTTCATTAAATTCTTTGAGTCGCTCATTTTCTTAGGCAATAAAAATTAAAATAAAAAATTAATCACTGCATAACAAATGGGTCAATGGCTTTGGATGATACTGGTAATGTGGCAGCTTCTGGTTTTGTTTTTGGAGTGTCTAATTTTTTGGACACTGTTCGAGTCTGTGGTTTGTATTTTTTGTATAATTGGTAACCTACATAACCAAATCCGACAACAAATCCAGCAACTATATATTTTGTTGTTTCAGGTTTAGACTCAGTTGACAGTCTTACACTTTGATGAGAGTGTTTTGGTGTCACCGATGGGGTTGGTTCTGATGGTCCTGATGGTTGTTATTGTCACTGGTTCTGACAAAGGGTTAGTTACATGAGCCTTTTCTTTTAATACTTGAAGCTGTAATTTTTTTTTTTTTTTTGTTCCATTCCGCTAATCTTTTTCCAGCCTCTACCCTTCCTGGACTTTTAGTCTTAGTCACAGTTTGAACCTGTGTCAAGACAGGACTCAGTTGTGGAGTCGTCTGGGTATTGTCCATTTTCTTTTGCAGTAAAATTTATTTTCGAAAAATCAATATGACTCCCAGTAACAAGCAAGGTTACCACAGGTGCAAGGTAATTCCCAAACTTGTAAAACATGACGTATGCTAATTTGCCGATTGAACTTGAAACAATAGGGTTGCTTTCAAGGTCGTGTGATAGACTGTCAGTGTCTACAGGTAGAAAGTAACTCACTGCTTTTGTGTATAAACAGACAAGAGATCGACTCAAATCACGAGTCATTAGTGAAGCGATGTGATTTTCATATTTAGAATGTAGTTTAATTAACTCCTCAGCCGTGAGAGATTCTATATCTCCTGTCATGTATTGTTTTCCAAGATAAGCTTTTGATTTGCCTGAAACAACTACAGACAAAAGATGTTGTTTTTTAGAGTCTAAATCTTTGTTTTCTACAGCACTGATATCATTTAGAAGAAGTAATTCGTCTTGGTTCATTTTATAATAAAAAATAATAATTTTTGAAACTATAATTAAACATATTAAATACGCATTGTAGCATGTACACACTTACATAATCAATGGATTAATTAACTCAGGGTGTTAACCCCCTGTTGGTATTACTCTGCTGAGAGGTACATAAAAGAGTGATTGTTAAAATAATAATGCAGTAGCGGCCTGTATGTTAGGCAAGCTTGCCGGGCGCTGTTTTAATACTAGCATTTTTGCAAATATGCGCGGCGTGATCATTACGAAGTTTGTTAGCAAAAATCGTGAAATTATGGAGTCAAAATAAATTGTCGAATTCCTCTCATATTTCCTTTCTCTGCCCGACGCACGTATTTCCCAAATTTTGGAGGCGTCACCTAACGACTATGCACCTGTTGCAGGAGATGGATTGACCATGATAATTCAAGGGTAGTGCCAGATTACCTTGGCGCGACAGGGGCCAAGCTAATCTTGTACTACCCTTGATTCAATTATCATGGTCGAACCATCTCCTGCTGTAGTGTGTCAGGGCTGATTGGGTTAAACTGTTGCGGGCGATTAACCTGAGAACGGAGATGGGTTAGCGACTTGTGCCAAAACAGTAATCAGGGAGATGACTCGGGACCGCATACCTTTTGACGGGTGAAACGATTTTTCTACGCATTTCGCATTGTGACGGTAGGACTGGTTTGGCGTTGTTCAGCTCGTGATATTTACACTGTTCAGGCGGAGCGTGAAATATTGAAGTAGGAGAGAGTGGAGAGTACAACTGGATGCTTGCAGATGAAGAGGGAGGAAAGAGGGGCGGATCTTGGTTTGGGGGTACAAGCTTCCTGTCTTCTTCCCCTCCCCCACCCTTTTCCCCAAAACAAACACAGATACACGCACACATACACACACACACGCATGCACACACTGCACACACACACATCTTCGTTTGATTTACGGCAGCCATAAGGTTTAACCGTTTTGTTTCTCACCCCCCCCCCTCCCCAAGGGTATTAAAAGCATTAAATTCACACACACGATTATGACTGTACATGAGCTGAGGGAGTTGTCCTCCCAGGGACTTTGTTTGTCATTCCAATAGTTCTGTCATCAATACCATAATATCTATATATCCACCGATTTATTGACAAACAACTCATGCATTCTGACTTCATCATGCCACGAGTTATTCCTCCCTCCCGTCAATACTGCTTGCACGACATTTCAAGAGACTCGAGATACTACGCTGACTTTCACCTGGTTCTGAGTGTCAACTATTTATATTTGCATTTGGAAGACTATTCAGAATGAGGCTCTTAAACTCTTTGATCAATTAGTTCAGCTAAACGCACCACCCAGTATGTGTCTTTAATTGACCCGAATATTAAAACAAGAAGCACAACTTTCCACTATTTCACATTTCTTTCCAAATGCTACACTGCTTAATTAGTCTCAGCCTCGCCGTCGATTTCAATGGATAATGAATATCGTATCGTCTTCCAACCTGTCCCGAGTTAGCGGGAAAATGAGGGTGACCCGCTATATAGTACGGGCTATGAAACACGCCTCTATTCTGGCCCGCGTCACTTTTTAGCCCCAGTGTGATCAGTTTAAACCGAGATAAATGCCCTTTAAACCGGTCTAAATCGCTCGTGTGATGGCGCTCAATATTTTCTTTATTAGTGTTCTTAACATGCCTTGTAATCCTGCTGGACAAACTTAACCTTTTAGCCCCAAGGTCACATTTCGCAAATTTTGGAGGTGTTGCCTAACGACTATGTACCAGTTGCAGGGGATAGATTGACCATGATAATTCAAGAGTAGTGCCAGATTAGCTTGGCGCCTGAAGGCGCCAAGCTAATCTGGCACTACTCTTGAATTATCTTGGTCAATCAATCTCCTGCTTTAGGGACTGGGGGCTAAATGGGTTAACTTATACAATTTAAAAAAGGTAAAGACTTTTCTGCTGTTCGTATCCTGCATGTGTAACTAGGAGAGATCCACTTACTGAAACCGCTTATGTGACTTGCTGGCGACTTTACAGTCAACACTCTTTTCTTTCAAGCAACGCAGGCAATGCGGGACGTTATGCAATGTATACTGAGGAGCACAAGAAATGAGACATTTTTTTAAAGCATCGGGGAAAGTGTTTCCGATTGTTCCAAAAAAGTCGCATTTGTTTTGCTCACCAGTGTTTTCGATGATTCCAATAATGTCGCATTTCGTTTGCTCCATAGTGTTTCCGATGACTCTAAAAATGTCGCATTTCGTTTGCTCCTCAATATACAACGAACTAACCAGTCGCACCAGGGGCAACAGACAACCTCTGTTACGTGTGCCTATACTCACGCAGATTGTGAAGAGAAGGATATAAACTGCTTAGCCGAGAGAAGACAGCATTGAGAACCCGTTGTATCGGCAAATCCGCCCTTGAGCAGATTGCTTTAACCCGTTCGGTGCCAAGAAAATGTGAACACTAACCAACTGCAAGAGGTATATATCTTCATGAGGGGGGGGGGGGGGGGTCATGAGGATATATACCTCTTGCAGACACCACTTTGAATCCATGCTTTGGGACAGCAATTTTTTATTTATTTATTAATTTTTAATTTATATTTTTTTTTTTGGGGGGGTGGGGGGTTAGGGGGGGGGGGGCTTGGGGGGTGCGTTGAATTAACGAAAGTAACTCGCGATTCTGCGAAAACTGGCACTGAACTTGTAAATGACATCGAGGTAATGGTCCTAGCACATGACGCACGTTAATGTTAGTGACGTAAGAGAAAAAAACAACATTTGCACGAGACCACGTGACTCATCGGGAAGTAGGGGAAAGCGACTACGTTTTGTTATTGGTTTTTTTTTTTTTTTTTTTTTTTTTTGTAGCTTTGTTCCTCTGTCCGTCGTGAATTACCAACACACGACGAAAAACTGTCTATTAACTGGTAGCAGGTGAAAGATTGTGTAACATACACTGGAAGGAGCTAGCTTTTACCATGTGCTGGAGGTCTCCCCAGAATCAGTCTAGGAGTACGCTGGGCCACAAATACACTTCTGTTCAAAAATAGAAGCGCATTTGTGGCGTAAGACCGTACCTAGTGCGCTAAGGCCATCGGGACGACGTCGGCCGCTGTTGGCCCGCGCACGGCTGTGCGCTGGCCAAAGGTGGCCGACGTAGGCCCGATGGCCTTTTGTGCATTGGGTAGTGGGTCCGTCTGGGGGTACTGCCGCAATCGGTGCGGGTTCATAGACTAGCCTGGCAAGTGCAGAAACAGGAAAATGTTGATGAGCATCATTATAGCATAGAAGTAGAGTGCTCGTTTCGGCTCAGTCTAGGAGTACGCTGGGCCACAAAATTATACACTTCTGTTCAAATGAGAAGCATCCCATCTAAACAGAAGTGTATTTGTGGTGTAAGCCCGTACCTAGTACGCAGAGACCATCGGGCCGACGTCGGCCGCTGTTGGCCCGCGCACGGCTGTGCGCGGGCCAACGGCGGCCGACGTCGGCCCGATGGCCTTTTGCGCAGTGGTCTCAGTGTCATTGGGTACTGCCGCAACTGGTGCAGGTTTAAGACTAGCATGGCAAGCGCAGAAACAGGAAAATGTTGATGAGCCATTAAAGCATCGAAGTGGAGTGATCGTTCCTGTCGCGCTCGGTGACTATGGATCAAACAGTTGCAGAAGTGTCAGCCGCTCGATCTGTCTAGAAATGATAGTATACGAACACTCCAACTCTATGCTATATTAGTCCTACAAATGAGAACTATTCTGCTGTGTCCCGATACAGTGTATTTATTTTTGTTTGTTAGTATTTTTGTCCCTTGACAACTGATTCCAATGCTTTTTTTTTTCTTGAATAAAACTACGCTGTGGTATATAATACGAGTGTTTCTTTCTTCAAGTGTGTGCATGTGGCTCTCTCTCTCTCTCTCTTGAATAAAATCTCCACGTGGTTTTAGTCAAAGCAATGCAATAATTCTCAGGTTAATCCTTCCAAAACAGAATCTGAGGATCAAAGAGCTTTCTGTTATTCTTTTATATAGATCGGCCTCGTCAGTTGAGTTGAGGATGTTATTTTTGGTTAAAGCGTAGAGTGTACAAGAAGAAGCAGGGTTGCACATACGATATGAAACTGTGTGGATATATAATTGTGTACTTCTTATACGCATGTAGTGTACCTATTAAATACACCCTGAAATTAATTGTTTCGAAATATTGTTTGGAAATTCAGTTTCGAAATTTGGTGTCACATTGTGTACCGTTGTCGAATCGATCGATTCAATTAGAGCGATTAAAAAAAAAATACTTCAGATATCTCAGCGATTGTGCATCACTAACTGCGTTTCATCATCTCAGTAATAGCGAAAGAGAAAGACTGAGCTGGCACCCACGGGCGGACAACGCCGGGGATGGAAAACTCGCTGACCGCTGGAAGATTGAGATTGTGAGATTGTACATTGCTTAACGTCCCGACAGCAACAAGGCTTTCTCAGGACGTGCCTGCACTGCTTGTGAAAAAAAAAACTAAACAGAAAATTGAATGTATGTCGCCAGCCGGTCAAATACATTAAATAAACCTACAACATGGGGCATAAATAAAGCTAAGACCATTTAGCAACACACATCCAATATCAAGAGCTACAGGCAGTGCAGACAGTAGGGAGAGTTTTAAAAAGGCAAATACAGATGAATGGACCTCGGGTAGACAGAAACACATGCCCCAGAATAGAGAGAAAAACCCACCCTGTGGGGCTGACCAGGGTGACCCTGGGAACTAAAAAATACCTAACCCCACCCAAGTCCCCCAGGGCAGACCCGGGTGGGGGTGACCGCTGGAAGAGGGAAAGAGAAGGGTCATGTAATATAATGCCGTCATCAGGCGCTGGGTTAGAAGTTAGTTTAGACAGCTTGATCCTAACCCACCCACCACCTTACCCCTTCCCTTGGCGTTGGACCTAAGACTGTGTAGGTAATCGTGTGTGTGTGTGTAGGTTGGTACACTTACTTCTTTGTTGTTGCTGTTGCTTTTTGCTTGTGTTTGTTTGTTTGTTTGTTGTTTGTTTGTTTCTTGTTTGTGTCTTTTTTTTTTGTTTTGTTTTAGAGTAGCAACGGCAAGTATGAAAAATGGCATACATGCTAATTACTTCATTTGTTGAGAAATAAAGTTTCATTTCATTTCATTTCTGCTCGCGCGCGCGTGTGTGTGTGTCCGTTTATGTGTGTGTGTGTGTGTGTGTGTAAGTGAGTGTGTATGTGTGTGCATACCAATATGCAAATGAGTGTGCAAGCGTAAGTATGTATACAAATAAGTGTGCATGCGTAAGTACTGGTAGGAAGCAAGTCAATTACTATAATAGTAAACGACTAATGCAGGCAGTTAATATTAAAATTCTAATCAATTAAATTTGCGAATTGACACCCACAAACCAGGTAGGTTAGGCTAGCGCTGGCCGCATAGTACAGATACCAAAGGGAATTACACAGCGCTGGACATACAAACGGTTAGATCCCTTGCCCCCTCCTATCCGACACCCAAGCACCATCCCACAGCAAAATACGCAGGTAAATAATGTTTATTACCTGCGTATTTTTCGGTGGGAAGGGGATCTAATCGTTTGTATATGTCCAGTGCTGGTACTAATGATGTGTTTTGACTCATGTTGACAAGTCAGAACTTTAAACGGATGCTTTGAAAGGCACTTCCCTCACTGCCAGCTGACGATCGCGTTGCTGTTGTCTTCGTTAGTTTAACGCTAATGAGCAGGATAAGCTCGTCCGAGAAACAGGAATTTGAAGTACATCAGCAAGAGGCAAAGATCCTCATGAGCCCCCGCTAAAGCGGAATATTTTTTACTGAACTCCTATGATTTGTCGATTTTGCTGTACAGTCTTAAAAAATTGTGAAAATACAAAGAACAAGCCATTTTCAGTACCCTAATAGAGCCCCGGCAGACTTCAATATGGAGGTCAAGCATGCAGACTTCATGTATGCCTGTGCTGCTTCAGGCTTGAAAACTGGCCAATTCACGTGAAAATGGATTTTTCTTACACTAAATTTATCCGGAGCTAATTTAGAAATGTAAAATCAGTCGTTTATGAGAAAAATCCGAAATATTTCGACTGTACAGTAAAGATGACACATTGTTCGAGTTTCTTAAAAGTAAATCGTATTAGGTAAACTGGCACTGAATGATATTGGTTCTAAGATCTGTATAGAAAAGTGGCCAGGGTCTTTGCGGAGGTATTTGCGGAAAACGTTGTGGCGCTCGGATGTCAAACGAACTTTACGATGTCTTAAAGGGAGGCCAGCAGACTTTTACAAGTGCATTGCCTAATAGCAGATATGATAAAATGATTAGCTCCGGCCATCCCAAGAATTAACGAGTATAATACACATGTGCACTTATTTATTTTTTTAATCCAGACCAAAAAGGTGACTGCCAAGCGTGTAATATGCAAAGAAGTACCCAACGGAGAAGAAACACGCTTAGAAAAGACGGGTACAACACAATTTATTAATATTTCGGGTAAATACCCTTTGTCAAAATAGACAAACAAACAAACTGTTTGTTTGTTTGTCTATTTTGACAAAGGGTATTTACCCGAAATATTAATAAATTGTGTTGTCAAAATAGACAAACAAACAAACTGTTTGTTTGTCTATTTTGACAAAGGGTATTTACCCGAAATATTAATAAATTGTGTTGTACCCGTCTTTTCTAAGCGTGTTTCTTCTCCGTTGGGTACTTCTTTGCTTTATTTATTTTTTTAAGCAGAAAAAAAGACACGCAAACAAACATCACACAAACAAACCAAGAGTATGCCTGCACTTTGCATGCAGTTCTACACCTTCTGTGCCCTCTAAACTGATGTACGATAGGGGGCGGGCTGTGGGTTGTCTCTCTTTGGTCGCGTGCAACAAGTGCTTTGCCGCACGTGTTGCGACGGAGCACGTCACGTGCGATTTTTCTGTCTGTGGAGGAGCGGGTTGCTAACGAAGCTGGAGCTGTACAGGATGCGAAAGTAGAGAACCTTATATCTCTGGTGTGTTCCTAAGGATTTTCGGGGAACATGGCTTAAACATCTCAGGACATACTAAGGAACACTTTGAGTACTTGGGGGGGGGGGGGGGGGGGTGCACGGTAGACCTTCCTAGCTTGTGGACTACATGTTTTCTGAAAATGTAAACATTTTTCACACATCTGTCAACCCCCCGTGACCCTTGACATTTGTGATGAGTCGACTAAATTAGTATGCATAGGAAGGTCTTATCATCAGCTATCTTTGTACCAAATGTTGCTGACAAATTAGCAAAAATGTTGGTAATACCTACAATTGTCTCAAAAATCAGCATTTTGCACACATTTGCCAGCCTCTTGTGACCCTTGACCTTTGCAAGGGGTCATCCAAATTAGTATGCATAGATAAGTCTTACCATCATATATCTTTGTACCAAATTTGGGTTTGAAGTTGTGTAATAGTATTTGAGAAAAAACATCTTTTGTCAAAATATGGCTATTTTGGAACCATTTCCTGAGTTTTCGTGACCCTTGACTTTTCTGAGGGATCAACCAATTTAATGTGAATAGAAAGGTCTTCCCATCAGGTATCTCTGTAGCAAGTTTCAGGGACGGATCCAGGGGTGTCTCGATGGGGGTGGGGGGTGGGGGCGGGCCGACAGCCTTCCCCCCCCCCCCCTCCGTTTTCTAAACCGTGTCATACAAAAGAAATCCAGACCAAAACAGTGACTATCAGGCGAGCATAAATTCATAACGAAGAAAGAAACGCGTTTAAAAAGAACAATTATAAAGAAGTTGTGTTGAAATTATTCTTTCTTGGTGCTTTTTTATTTGGGATTTTCTTTTAAATTGTACTATAGTGTTGTAACCGTTCTCCCTACGCGTGTTTATTTCTTTCTTTTTTGTTTGTTGGGGTTTTCTGAGACATACTATTTAGAGTTTGCAGAGGTTACGATTTTTATTTGTTAAAACGTTTCTTCTTTCATGTCGGGACACAGCACCTCTTTTGGCACTTTTTAAAAAGTTTAAAAGGAAGGGCTGATCATATCTACATGCACTTGTCCTCCTTCCCGCCTCCACCCCAACACAACAAGATTAATCTGGCACGTCTGATTTTTATATGGTGTCAATTTTCCTACTGAAAAAAATGTTCTACCTGGAGCTTCTGCAGGAGCAATCACCTTGTGTTTGACAACACTACACTACCCAGTACTCCTCCGTCTGAGGAACACAGCCATTTGTTAAAATTGTGATACTGCTCTATACACCCACAAACCTCCTCCATATGAGGAACACAGGATCAGATCACATAAATAGTCATTATCACTCATGATGTATACCTCTTACACTGACTGACGATTACTTAAGGGTTAATTCAAGGTTGATCAAAATCAAGACATATTACACCTCCCCTCTGGTGACACGCATCAATGACCACATTGCTACTCTGATGGCACTTGTACATGTCCAAGGAAGACAAAGCTATGCAATCTGTGTGAGGCCGGAGACCCACTGTGTTCAGAGAGTGTTGTGTGACAGGATTAGGGGATTAGCAATTACCTGTGACACCCGGGCCAGTCGGCTGCTCACTCTGGGCGCAGTGATTTCTCGCTTTCTGATCACAGTTGGCGTGTACACAGGCGTAGACTTAAACCTAGATGACTGCCACGTATGCGGATGCAATACAATTCGTATGGCACAAAAAGAGGTAATGCTTTTCATGAGCCCCTGTGACTGAAGGGGCACATGAAACTCTATGCCTGGCTGAGGGACTGAGTTGGGCCCCAGTTCGGCAATTTTCGGACACTTTTCCACGGCTGGGGTGGACCAGCAGTCAGCAGCTTACTGCCAGATGGCTGCCTCAGTCTGAATATGCAATGAGGATTGTATCGCACAGCAAGAGGCACTGATTTACATGAGCCCCTGAGTGCGGGGCACATGGCACTCTATGTCTGCGTGAAGTACTGTGACAGGTGCAGGTAAGTAGTGCCAAGTGAGGATATTTGACTATAGGTCCATGAACACACAATGCTCACCCACCATCTCGTGAGATAATTGTAAAATACACTGTAGAAGAAAAGAAGAATCATCGAATAGTAAAACACAACTTAGACAAATAACCATCAAAAAAGTTTTTTGTCAAGGCTGACGGGGGAGGCGGGGGTGGGGGGGGGAGGGCCCCTGCCCCCCCCCCCCCCCCCGGATCCGCCACTGATTTAAAGTTGTGAATAGTATTTGAGAAAAAACATCTATTGTCAAAATATGGCTATTTCGGAACTATTTGCTGAGCCCTCCGTGACCCTTGACCTTTCCGAGGGTTTGATTGATTGTACATTGCTTAACGTCCCGACAGCAACAAGGCTTTCTCAGGACGTGCCTGCACTGCTTGTGAAAAAAAAACTAAACAGAAAATTGAATGTATGTCGCCAGCCGGTCAAATACATTAAATAAACCTACAACATGGGGCATAAATAAAGCTAAGACCATTTAGCAACACACATCCAATATCAAGAGCTACAGGCAGTGCAGACAGTAGGGAGAGTTTTAAAAAGGCAAATACAGGTGAATGGACAAAGGGTAGACAGAAACACATGCCCCAGAATAGAGAGAAAAACCCACCCTGTGGGGCTGACCAGGGTGACCCTGGGAACTAAAACATACCTAACCCCACCCAAGTCCCCCAGGGCAGACCCAGGTGGGGACTTTCCGAGGGGTAATCAAATTAGTACGCATAGATAGGTCGTACCATCAGGTATCTCTGTACAACATTTGGGTTTGAAGTTGTGATGGTATTTGAGAAAAAAAACATTTTTTGTCAAATTATGACTATTTTTCACCGATTTCCTGAGCTCTTGTGACCCTTGACCTTTCCGAGGGATCAACCAAATTAGTATGCATAGAACGGTCTTACTATCAGGCATCTTTGTACTAAGTTTGGGTTTCAAGCTGTGAATTCTGTCTCTCTGCTACAAATCCCTGAACAACTACGCTCCTGCCTATCTCTCCAACTTACTTCACCCCTACACTCCTTCCCGCTCCCTCCGCTCCGCCCCCTCATCCCCCGCACCAAACTCAGCACTTTTGGCCCCCGCTCCTTCTCCGTCTACGGTCCATCCACCTGGAACACCCTCCCACTCTCTCTCCGTCAGAAACACTCTCTCTCCTCCTTCCAGTCTGCCCTCAAAACTCACCTCTTTCAACAGTTCTAGCACTATATCACTACACTCCCCACCCCAAGCTGACCGTCGTAATGTATTTTCACTATTTGTGGTACGTGAGTCATTGTCTAAAGCGTGCGCATGCGTGTGCGAGTTGTGAGTGCGCGCTTAGAGTTATAATTATTATAAGATAAGCGCATTATAAATACCGTAATTATTAATTATTATTAATAGTATTTGAGAAAAAAAAATAAATTATGTCAAAATATAGCTATGTTTTACATATTTCCTGATCCCCTGTGACCTTGACCTTTGTGAGAAGTCACTCAAACTGGTATGTTTAGACAGGTTTTGCCACAAAGTATCCTTGGGCCAAGTTTGAAGAATCTGGCTTGAATAGTGTCCGAGTAAATGCTAACGTTAAAGTTTACCACGGACGACGATGACGGTGGACGGACGAACGACCACTGGCCCAAAACATATAATCACTTTTGCTTCGCACGTGAGCCCAAAAATGTCACTGTCCCTAGAAGTATGTGAGAACAAAGAATATCTACAGGCAAAGTTTGATATAAACCATGATACACAATGTTTTAATGAAATTGTCAAGTGGGAAAAGCAAAACGGCTAAAAATAGTTCCTCAGGGCTGAGGAAACTGCTCTGCATGAACACATAACTGTTGAGGGAATTCCATCTGGTGAAAGTTTATGCAGACTGCTTATTTTTTCATGTGATAATTTCATTGTTAATGTTTTCATATTTCACATGTTCACTATAAATAACTTCATAGACAAGTCATGTTTTAAAAAATAAAATGCTGCACTTTTGACTATTGGGGGTCATATCAAAGGTCAACTTCCACCGACATTATTTGTCACGAGTAAGGTGAGACAGGACATAGTTGTTTCGAAGCGAACAAAGTAGCCTAGTACACTGCTTAATGTCATTTCAAGAACTAGCCTTCCTCAGCACATGCCTGCCCTGCTTGTAAAAAAAAAACCAAAACAGAACACTGAATGTATGTAGCCAACTGGTCCAATGAGCAAAATAAACCTAAGCGTAAGATATGCTTGGCACCCTGCACCTTCACCAACAAGCATGTGTGCCAGTACTTTCTCATCATCCGCCAAAATATTGAAAAGCAGGAGTACGGTGGGGACTAAGCTCAAAAGTTAATGGGTCATTTTGCAAAATGATACGTTAATAGTGCAGGGCGCATGCTAAAAATGAACCCTGCTTCATGCTAATTCACCAAACTCTTTTCAGACATACTTAATGTGATTGAACCCGGGGAAAGGTCAAAGGGCAAATGTGTGACAAAATGTTTCGTTTTTTTTAAGAACTTTAGTTGTCATCATTGTGTTTGCAAACTTTTCAATCAAATGTAACTCATGATAAACACCTTTTATGCGTACTAATTTAGTTAGCTCTTCACAAAAGTCAAGGATCACGGTGGGGAGGGGTGTGACAAACAAGTTAAAAATTTATAATTGATTGCTTTTGCTAGGAGAAATATCAACCTTAACACTTCTTCATTTCTGAGACCTGTCAGATAGACCGATGTCATAAAGTCAGACTAATTATGTGGATTGGTCATACATGCGGCCACACGGGCTTTGCTATTCTTATTTTGTTGTTGTGAGATTTCCTTTATAGTTCATATGGCTGTTAACAGAGTACATCATTGTGAAAGGCTTCTCCTCTCTCCTTTCAAAATAATACACCAAACTTCTTTTCAGTTTTCTTTATTCTAGTTTACAGTCCTTCTCTGCCGGCCGCCAGCTCTCAACTAACTCATTCTTCCCCTTTCTCACACTCTACACCCTTCCTTTCTATCTTGATTAAAACTACCCGACCCTTGATCTATGACATCTGACAGTGGACAGTAAACAGACCCCTGCCCCCGCCTTAAGGTTGTAGGACACACCTGTTTCGCGCATCTTTTCTGCGCATTTAGATACCGCTATCTTGCGTCTGCCGTGACCTGAGACTAGAGGTCACCGAAAAAAACCGCCGTACGGCAAGTCGTATTGCAAACAAGCTCAATTTATCGATAATTGACAAAAGATATATACTGTCTTAAATAGGTGTGTACGCTGACTGTTTCTATGCATAAAATGTTGTGTTTCCTCAGAAATAAGATACTTTTGCATAAGTTGCGACAAGTCATCGAGCGTCAGTAGTAACGCATAACCATTTCTCAGAAGAAGAAAAAAAAATGAACGGGCCAACCGAACGGGAGCCAGGAAAACAACAAAATCTCTTTAAACATCAGGAAGGTAAAGTAAAGTAGAAAAAGAGGTTGGTGGTGTTTGCTAAGTGACTAGAACACGAGTTACTAGTAGTGAAAGAAAAATGTCGTACGTAAGTGGCATATCTGACTGGTTTTCCAACTCTTAAAAAAAAAGAAAGTTTTATGCACCGCCGTGAGATGTCACCTGCACGGCGTAAAACCCCAATAGCTAACTGTCCTTTTATGCATGGAAATTTACAGCCTACCTGCAATGAAGAAGACTACATTTTATTGTGGGTTGACAGGGGCATGCATTCCATGTATGTCAGTCACCACCTAGAAGTAGAACATTTCCATACATTCTCAGAGAGCCTTTACTAATACCGTGGAAGGAATGTAGTCCACATTGTAGTGATATTAAACCAGTGCCAGTGCTTATTATTTAGGAAAACGTACTGTGTGTAGTATAAAGTCCTGCTAAGGGAGAATTTTGCATTACTAACTCAGTAACTGCTTTACTTTCAGTACTTAGTAACTTAGTTTTCTCATCCATTCTCTGTCTTATGAAGGCTATATTAGTTATTACAGATTAGGAGATAGGTCCAGCATTTTTTTAGTTCAAGGATGGTGCCAGAATAGCTTGGCGGATGAGATGCCAATCGATTCTGGCACCACCCTTGAACTATCATAGTCACATTTATTTCAAGCAGTGGGTGTATCAGGATTAAAAGGGTTACCTAGTAAAACGCTACTTTGACTGAAACCCTAATATTTGTTGACTACCATTTTGGATGACCGTAGAATGTGTGAAAAATACAAATTTGACTAGTACAAAAGCAAGCCTGTATGTTGAGACTCGTGACACTTGTGACACTTATTTCAGCTACCGTTTGGAAAGGTCACACAGGTTGTGAATCAGTTATGCGCATGAGGCGTACAGACGTGACTTTGCCATTGTTGTTTGTTCTTTGTGGTTTACACAGTTTTTGTCGCATTTATTTTGAAAGTAATAATCTGCCCCTGCATTTAGTTCACGCAAAGTGAAATTGTCATGCTGCCGAACAAACAGTAATAATCATGTATTTCATTTCAGGCTAATACTGCTGTTGACCTCTCGCTGTGGAGTCTCAGTACTTTCACCCAGAGTACATACTTGCAAACAAGTGCAGAAGTATGACGTCTACACCAACTGACCAAGGTCACACTCACAGCTCAAGTGAAGTGAGGAAATGTGACACTTATTCTCCTGGACTCAAGGTAAATCATACCAGTAGATCTGTGATGAGAATCAGGTGCAGAACACAACACAACTATGGTGTGAATGAACACATCATACTGTAATGCCTTCTTTCATTGGCTCATGTGTGAAGCAAGTGTAAGGCTATGTTCTGGGCCATTGGTCGTCCATGATAAACTTTAATGTTGGCATTTTCTCGGAGACTATTCAATCCACAGTCTTCAAACGTAGCCGAAGGATACTTTGTGGCAAGACCTTTCTTACTCTTAGCCTACCAGTTTGAGTTCAGGCCAAGGGTCATGAGAAATCAAGAAATAGGTTAAAAAAAAAAAATAGCCATATTTTGACAAAAGATATTTTTTTCTCCAATACTATTCACAACTGTACATAAGCCAGCACTTTACATATGCTTAGCCTCATGGCACTTAAATTTCAGTCACCTTTTGGAAAGGTCACACAGTTCAGATTAAGAAAATGATCAGTTTTAAATGCACGCGAGCGATCCAGGCTTCACCATTCTTGTTTGTGGTGTTCACAGTTTATTTCACATTAGTTTGAAGGTAGTAATGTGTAAACTAAATGTAGGGATGAATTGGGTGGGTGGGTGGGGGGGGGGGGGACTCCCCCCACCGGCCCCGAATTGTTTATAATGCTATAACAAAGTCCCTGTTTGTGGAGTTTGGAACCGACCCACCCTGAAATAAGATCAGAAGTGAAATTGCCATGCTGCCGAATAACACGATACACATGTATTTCATTTCAGGTCAGTGCTGCTGTTGACGTCTCACTGCAGAGTCACGCCCAGAGGGTATACTTGCAAACAAGCACAGAAGTATGACGCCTACACCAAGAAGAGGCAAGAGCTAGTCAGGTCATGTTTGCTCACAGGAGAAGGCCACAGCTAAAAGCAGGCAATTCCAGTTCCAGCGGATCAACTAAAGTGAGAGAATGCGACACTTATTGTCCTGGACTCGAGGTAAAGCATACCGATTGATTTGTGAATAGAATCGGGTTCATAACAAAACACAACTGGTTGGGATAAACACATCACACTGTAATGCTTTCTTTCATTTTGAAGATGGTGTAGTAGTAGTACCAGCATTCTCAACAACACCGAATGCTAAAATCACTTGCTGTCAACAAGTGGCACCATATTGCATTTGATTTGAAAACTAGAGGGTTGGGCAAGTCTCCAAATACTGTCGTTTTCTTTAATAAGCACTTAGTGCATTCAAAAGGACTAGAAAAATCTGAATACTACCCATTTGGTCCAGTGTGTGCAGTTGCTAAACAGCAATGCGTTGTGTCCTGTTTGAAACAATTTCTGCAAGTTACACTTTGAATATTGATGCTGATTCTAGATATATGTATACACCCTTTGTGGTCATTTCAAGCTCAATGGCGTCTAATTTTTGGCGCAAGTGTGATAGCAAAAGTAAGTGTTTGTAATGGGTCGTCCGTCAACTGTCTGTTACCTGTGGGCAACTTTAACATTGGCATTTCCTCGAAGACTATGCAAGCCTCAGACTTCAAACTTGGCACAAGGGTACTTTGTGGTAAAATAATTCTAAACATACCAATTTCTGTGACCTTTCAAAGGTCATCTCAAGTAGTATTTTCAGCTTCAAACTCAAACTTGCTATGGAGATACCACATGATAAGGGTGACAAAAGTTAGTTTCGGGTAGAGTTGTAGTTTTTATCAATGTTTTTGCAAACTTTTCAATAAAATTTGGCATGATGATAACACTTTTCTGTGCTACTAATGTAATCAGCCCCTCACAGAGGTCAAGGGTCACAGAGGGTTGACAAATGTGTGAAAAATGAAGGGATTTGGAAAAATACTCAGGTTTCGCTGGTACAAAATCCAGCCCTATACTTATGTTTAGACATTTTCAGAGACCTGTTGGAGAAGTCAAGCCAAGGTAAAAAAGGACAGACATATTATGTGGATTAGTCATACACGTGAACCATAAGGACATTGCCTTTCTTGTTCATGTTCTGACTACTGTCAAATTATGCATGTATGTACTTTGTATAAATACTTGCAAACATATATGCACGCAATATGTGCATGTCAGAAATTTTTTTGATACAAAATTATCTTTTGCAGGTTGTGAAAGCTGAGGGAAGAAAAGTTCAGCGGGTACATCTCTCCGCAATGGCCAACCGACGCGAAGGCAAAGGAAGTGAACTGATTGTCCTGTGTAGGAGGGCAGACGTCCTGTTATTTTGATGTCCATCCACCAGGCTGGCCACAGTGTCAAGGTTTTGGACAGTCACATCATTCGCAATGCAGCAAAAGCCTGTGCCTTACTGCCTGAGCTGATGCATAGCCATATATTAGGAGAAGGGCAAGCAGGCTTTAGGCCTGGCTATTCAACTGCAGACACAACAACATTGGGGCAGTGACAACAAAGTGACAATGACAAAACTCGAGAAAATAGAAATAAAGAGGGAGTGTTTCCATAAGCCTGACATAGAAGCAGCGGGGCAACAAAATTGCAACGTGCAGTCGAGCAGTTCAGGGGCTATTGTACAGTGATGGGGGTGTGCTTTGTGTGTTTTCATATAACAACGTGACAAAGTGATTTGACACCCATGTTGTAATTTGTAGTGCAGTAAAAAGGTGAAAAATATCTGTATTTTGACCAAAAAGATGTTTTCTCAAGTATACACAACTTCAAACCCAGACTTGGTACAAGGTGGTAAGAACTTTTCATGCATACTAATTTCGTATGCATGAAAGGTCAGAAAGGTCAAGGGTCACAAGAAATCGGGAAATAGGTACAAGATAGCCATATATTGCCCAAAGATTTTTTTTCTCAAGTATTCCTAACTGTAACCCTAAACTTGGTAAAGAGATACCTGATGGTAAGACCTTCCTATGCATATTTATTTGGATGACCCCCTCAGAAAAGTTACTTTTTGTCACTCTCCTGTCATGTCGCGATTTGGAAATGCAGCTTAATATGTATTAGTTTTTGATTATCCAAAGAAAACCCCTTTACTGACAATGTGTTCATTTTTCGAAGACATTTCATCATATGAACAGGTCTTTATTGTGACCAGTTCCTAAATGCTGGCATACATCAGTCATTCAAAATATGTACTCCACAGCTGACACGTATGGGGTAGGAAACAGTGGTACAGATAGATTTTGTGCAGCATCGGTGTGAGACAAGGAGAAAACTTATCACTGCTCCGCTTTGCATGATTCAAAATGATATACAGGGCTCATTCTGAAAATGGTCAGTGGCCTCGGAGTATAAAACCCACGGGTTCTTTCTGAAGAGGGGATGTGCGGAAATATAGAAACGTGGGGATGTATATTTATGTCATTAAACCCTCAGCTTAAAATGTTGTGCAAATGTGGACTTGCTCAACGAAAAACGCAATACTTCTCAAGAGTGAGTTGACCATGCAGTTTTTGCATTACCCTCCAGCTGTCACAGCAGATTTAAGTGGTTGGGTATCATAGGCATATGATATGTACTGTACTTTGTGTTTGTTTTGTTTTTTTCTTCCACTGTCAATCTTTGACTTTCAGCTGTGTGGCTTTACTTATCGTATCAGAATTGCTAACCACATGCTTCATTTCACAAGTTTTACAGATGTACTGTACATGACACACGCCTGCAAACAGAATGATCTGACTATGATCCGTGTCCATTTGTGATTTGTGCTAAGGAACATGCGTACAGTGTAGTAATAAGGATAATATTTCATTTCTGAGCACATTCATGTAAGTTCTTTTGTGATTTTTTTCATGCCCCAGCGGGTCCAAAATTAAATAAAGTAAACTGATGCCAACATTGTGTACAGAGTGCTATGCAGCAATTAGTTGTGACATGATAGTCTGCACCATGTTGAGTTTTTGGAGAGCAGCAATGGTATTGCTTGGATTACGGGCCAGCATGGTGCAGACTCTGTTGTAGACACTTTGCCAGCGTAGCACTCACGTCTCATGTATTTTGCAGTGTAATATGGTCCATTTTGTATCAAGAGCAGTACAGGTATTGTTTGGTGTGGATGCCTATATTATGCAGACTAGGTGACACAGTGCATTGTACCCTTGTTATTCAGTTGTTATGGTATTTTGTGTTGACATCAGCATTGTGCAGTGCAAGTTATGGGGCTTGAGACTGCATTTCACTTTGTTGTGCTGCAATTGGACACAGTGTGGTACTGGTAACAGTATTGTTCGATTTTCATGCCAACATTGTGCACAGTATCTGTGTAATGTAGTTTGGTACTGCATTTCACTGTTATTATGTTGTGGGATGTGCAATGTTGAATTATATCAGGACTACAGTGATGGTACATGGTCTCTCTCTCTCTCTCTCCCCCTCCCTCTCCCCCTCCCTCTCTCTCTATATATATATGAGCAAAATAATATATGTAGTGGAAGGCTCTAAATGATAAGTCTGTCATTCCTTCTCTCCTATCCCCCTTCTTTTATATACTGTGCAGTTGGCTCCCAAATAAATACCTCATGAGCAAGTGGTTGCCGGTGTCGGTCTCCGTTGGCATGCACACAACTAAAAATGACATCAGCTCCACTTTTCTCCCAAATAGCTTGTATACAGTCAGCACTTTGTCAATGTAAATGTGAATAATGTTACATGTAGTTGAAATATGTTCTGCAGTAAAGCTGTATTTTAAGGGGGAGCTGGGTGGCTCGGTGGTAGTGTGTTTTTGTTTCCTTATAATTTGTAACCAAAAACTGCTGGGAAACTGAGATTCAGCTAGAGAGATAGGTACATCCACTACCAATCTGTTTACAAACATCTTTCAACCAGAGATGTTCATCGACCTGCTTTCACGGAGACACCAAACGAGCATGTAGCATTTCTTGCAGCAGGTATATTAAAACAAATTCACATCAATTAATGTTTGTAGATGATGCCAGTAAAAATTATTTAAAAAAACTGTCTGTGACAACACTCTTTGGTGTGCTTTTTCATCAGTGAAGCTGTGAATGATTGAATGAATGTAAACATGCTCACACAATGCCTGGCTGAAAAAAATGAATGAACAAATGTACCGAGGTAACCAGTGTGCATTTTTATCCAAAACTGAATCCGGTTGTTTGGTTTCGTTTAACATTCACATTACCACAGTGATGATAATCGCATATTTAAAAAATAAAAATAAAAAAATAACACGCGTTAATTTTTTTTTGTTTTGCTTTGGGTTTAAAGTGTGTTTCATTTAGCGAAGTAGAAACTGTCTGGGTTTCAAATGTGAGCAGGAAAAAAATATCGCCATCTACGGGACTCGAACCCTGGTCACTGCGTGGCAAAGACAAGTACTTTACCACTGCACTAACTAAATTACTAAGAAATAGCTCGTGCATTTAATTACTTATAGATAAACGTTTTTATCCCGTATCTGCCGTTGTTGTTTGTTCCAGTTTACTGTCACAAATAGTAATCGAGGACTAGCAGTTTGGGCGTAGTTTGCAACAGTTTGGGCTTAGGTTTTCCCTTGTAAGTTTGGCATAGTCGTTTTCCCTTCTTTCTAATGCCGGCTACGGCGGAGATATGATCTGCCGGAAGTCAGACATCGCTTGTATCCCTTATTGAATCTGTCTGTCTTGGCTTGACTTCGCGAACGAAGATTTTATAGGAGTTGCCCGCCACGACGTCTGCAGGCTTGTTCGTGGCTGCGGAGGCCAATCCGAGACAGGCAGGTTCGACCGCAGTGGCTGCAGGGGAAGGTATGGCCAGGGTTCTGAGCTGCGGCATCTCTGTTTTTTCTCCTGAGCCGCTTGTCCTTAAGGCTAGCTCTGTGAGAGTCCTCAAAGGAGACAGCTGCCTTGTAAATGGTGGAGCGCCAGGTGTCACGGTCCGCAGCAAGCGAAGACCACTGGTGGTGGTCGATTTGGCAGGCACTAAGTGACTTCTTGAGACAGTCTTTGTATCTCTTCTTTGGTGCCCCTCTGTCACGGTGTCCAGTAGCAAGCTCGCCGAACAGGGTGATCTTTGGTAGGCGATGATCCTCCATCCTGGAGACATGCCCCGCCCAGCGGAGCTGTGTCCGCAGCAGCAAAGCCTCGATGCTCACAGTTTCAGCCTGTTCAAGGACCTCGACGTTGGTGACATAGTCACTCCAGTGAATGCCCAGGATGGTACGCAGGCAGCGCTGGTGGAAGCGTTCGAGGAGTCGTAGTTGGCTGCGGTAGAGGGCCCAGGACTCGGAACCATACAGCAGGGTGGGGAGGACCACAGCTCTGTACACGCTGATCTTGTAAGTTTGGCATAGTCGTTTTCCCTTCTTTCTAATGCCGGCTACGGCGGAGATATGATCTGCCGGAAGTCAGACATCGCTTGTATCCCTTATTGAATACGCACTCGAAAACGACCCAAAGTGCCCAATTTTGTGCGGGACCCCATATTTTTTTCATAATCAATGTGATAGTTATAACATAAAGTACGACTTTATCGAATAAAAAGGGCCTGAGCAATTGCCCAACATTGCAAACACTTGTAATGTTATTGATAACATCCGGGCAATTTGCGAATTTACAACATACATTTTTTTAGATTTCACTTAGAATTCCAATTATCAGAACACACTTTTTTTACGAGAAAATACTAACATACTTTATGAAGTGACCGAAATGTTTCTTTATCATTTTAACACACTATTCGATAATTTTTTATTGTGTTCTGAAATCGGCTATTTTGCGTGTTTTCCCGCGTGGGGTACCTCACAAAAAGGGCTCAAACTTACAAATATGCCCGGGACCATGGGTCTCTCAGGGTGGCAATAGCCTCCAGACTCAACAAGGCTCTCAAAAAACACTACAAAGGGCAGTTTTCAATTAAAAAATGTAGGTATAGTATACAACCTTAACTAATTGCTAAGCCTTCACCACATCCCGGCTGCATCTCTGCACTACGGTAAACATTCTCACGCTGCAACAGTCACACCCTAATTACTGGTTCCACCGGACCCTGAATATCTCTACATCTTGACACCCCCCACCATGATTAAAGCACGTCAGAGGTTTAAATCATAATCAACAAAAGTATAGAGATATATCACAATGCACATATCAGTGCCTAAATAGAGTCCGATGTTTCGACAAGCTTACTGCAATATTAATTGCCTTTTGATTCAGGCGTCTGACGGGCGCGACAGACCGTCCGCGTTAGCGTTTTTGGACCCGGCTCGGTGCTGGAACTGGATCTGATACTGCTGCAGCATCAAACTCCAGCGCAGCAGACGGTTGTTCTTGTCTTTCAACCGGTCTAACCACTTTAAGGGCTGATGATCCGTTTGGACGGTGAACTTTCGACCGTACAGGTAGGGGTGCAGTAGGTCCACAGCCCATACGATCGACAAACACTCCTTCTCCACGGTGGAGTAATGTGTCTCGGCGCCGCGAAGTTTCCGACTGAGGAACATTACCGGGTGTTCCTCCCCATCGTCCCCGATTTGCGACAAAACGGCACCCAGACCTCTTTCTGAAGCATCGGTCTGAACCAGAAACGGTTTCGATTGATTGATTGATTGATTGATTGTACATTGCTTAACGTCCCGACAGCAACAAGGCTTTCTCAGGACGTGCCTGCACTGCTTGTGAAAAAAAACAACCAACTAAACAGAACATTGAATGTATGTCGCCAGCCGGTCAAACACATTAAATAAACCTAACACATGGGGCCTAAATAAAGCTAAGACCATTTAGCAACACACATCCAATATCAAGAGCTACAGGCAGTGCAGACAGTAGGGAGAGTTTAAAAAAGGCAAATACAGGTGAATGGACCTCGGGTAGACAGAAACACATGCCCCAGAATAGAGAGAAAACCCCACCCTGTGGGGCTGACCAGGGTGACCCTGGGAACTAAAAAATACCTAACCCCACCCAAGTCCCCCAGGGCAGACCCGGGTGGGGTAGAAACGGTTTCGAAAAGTCTGGGTTCTGCAGCACTGGTGCGGCGGAAATGCGGTCTTTCAATGTCTGAAAAGCTAACCCACACTCGGGAGACCACTGTACCTTGTTTGAGCAATCTTTCTTCGTCAGGTCGCTTAGAGGTGCCGAAATTTCCGCGAAGGAGGGCAGAAACCGACGGTAATACCCAAACATTCCGAGAATGGCGCGAACATCGGTCTTGGTTTGCGGCCTAGGGAACTCCTGGATCGCTTTGATCTTTTTCTCTTGCGGCTTGAGGGTGCCCCCTCCAATGACGAATCCGAGGTAGGGCAGTTCAGAACGACCGATCTCACATTTCGAGGGCTTTGCGGTAAGACCTGCAGACCTCACACGCAAAAGCACATCGTTCAAATCCTCGATGTGGTGTTCCCACGATGGGCTAAAGATAACGACATCATCCATATATGCCCTCGCGTGCTTACAGCCTGCTAACACTACGGACATCAACCTCGTGAACGTTGCTGGACTGTTCACCATTCCAAAAGGCATTACTTCGAACTGAAAGTGTCCGAATGGGGTGACGAATGCGGATTTCAGTTTTGCCTCTTCAGTAAGAGGTATCTGCCAGAATCCTGAGTTAAGGTCTATGGTGGAAATCACCTTGGCATTTCCAACACTCTCTAGTACCTCATCAATACGGGGCATGGGAAAAGGGTCAAACTCTGTCACCTGGTTCAGCGCCCTATAATCCGCACAGAAACGAAGGGTGCCATCGGCTTTCTTCACGACAACGATGGGTGCGGCGTAAGGGCTGATTGACGGTCTCACGATGCCCATGTCTAACATGCGGTTCAACTCCTCCTCAATACTAGCTCTGGCTGACTGAGCTATTCTGTACGGCCTTCTGTGCACTGGCGGGGAGTTCCCCGTCTTCACGTCGTGCTTTATGAGGGACGTTGTGCCCGGTACGTCAGACAATACGTCCTTAAAATCGTACAACAGCTGCCTTATCTCCTGCTTCTGTGAGTCTGATAAGTCGTCCCCTATTTGCACGTCTAGCCATGTCTCCCTTCCTTGTAATTCGGGGTAGGACCTATCGTCAAAACTCGAATGTACTGGTTCTGACGACGTGTCTATAACAAGGCACGCTTTGGCCCGTTCCCGCCACTCATCCGTCAGCTCAACCCCCTTCCGTCGATCCCCGTTCTGTGATCCAGGCACTGACACATCAGAAGCGATAAACAGCACCCTCTCCGGTGCCTTTTCCATCACTAGACCTGAGTGATCTCCCTTCTCACCGACCGCCTCCCCATTTCCCATGGCAACATCCGCTAGTGATTCGTATCTGTGGTCTTCCTCTGTGACTGCCTCAAACGTATGCAAATCATACCTCTGAGTTTCCTCCAAGAGACTGGTAGTGTCCAGACTTCCAATTTCCACTTTTTCCCTCAGGCTTTGCTCTTCAAGGTCTAAAGTGTCTAAAAGCGAGGCCTGAACACCCTCCGCTAGACTACTATCCTCTGCCTGCATGCTTTTCAGACTTTCTGACCCCATCTCGTGTGAAGGGACTAACGGAGAGATTCCTGTTTCCTTATCAGCGGCCTTGGGATTATCACTGCCCTCGCTAGAGCCTAAGCCCTCATCCTCCATCAGGGATGTGGATTTTATCCCTGATTCCTGCATTCTTTTATGTGATTTGGTTTCCTCCCTCATGCGATCTTTTCGTCCTTGGCGAGTTTCAGCCCGAGCCACTACCCAAACCGCCAAATCGTTCCCTAACAAGACCTCATCTGGGCAGCTGTCTACAACGCCCACAATCACTGGACCGTTAACATAACTACAACGCAGGTCTACAGATGCCAGCGGGATTTTGGAAGTCCGCCCATCTCCCCACTGTACTTCTATGGACTCTCCAATGAAAGCTGAGTTGGGAACCAACTCTCCTCTCACTAACGTCCTCTGGCACCCCGTGTCCCTCACAATAGTCACGGAGTGACCATTGACTGTCCCTTGCTCAGGTTTTCTTCCGGAGCTATTTTTGCCCGTCTCGACCCCTTTAAATCTCCCCTAGGAGTTGGACACTTAGCGGCAATGTGTCCCTTCTTGCGACACCGGAAACACACCACATCTTTGGAACTAGCCCTGTCCTGCTCACCAAGCTCTGATGGTGGAGGGGGTGAATTAATACCCTCTCTTCTACGGGGCTTATGGACCGATAAATACTGATCGGCCAGAGACATCAGCTGGCTCAAAGAGGACGGGTCCTCCATGCGAAGCCAGTCTTTTAAGTGGCCTGGTGAACTTTCCAGCAACTGTTCCCGAAGGATGAGATCGCGGAGTTCGGTATCGCGCACCTTGACGTCACTAGCCTCGATCCACCGGTCTAAGTGATTTCCAAGGCGGACCGCATACTCGCGGAAAGATTCGTCCGCTTCTCGTCGGCTGTATCTGAATCGCTCGCGGTATGTTTCTGCCCTCAGCTCGTACCTGCAGAGAATGGCCTTCTTTAACATCTGATAGTCTTCACAGTCATCTTCGCCCATTCTGCTGTAGGCTTCCTGGGCCTTTCCTGACATACACGGGGCTAGGCGCCGGCGTCGCCCACTCCCTCTCCGGTATTCGGTATGATCGCTCCACTTTCTCGAAAGTCCGTAGGAAGACATCATTGTCATCTCCCTCTCTATACCTTAAGTGTTTTAGCCCCCCATAATCCGGCTGTGCTGTTATTTCGGACACCGAGCTCCTTTCTGATCCTACGCTACCTGCTACTCTCTGCCTCTGGCGGGCTCTTTCTTCCCGCTCGAACTCTAGCCTGCGGCTTTAAGCTCAATCTCCGCTAACCTAGTTTGATGTTCTAATCGGAGCTGTTGTTGCCTCATGACAAGCTCCGCGGCGTCCCACTCCGTCCCCGCATTTGACATGCCCACCAGGACGTTAGCCGCCTGAGCTGACCTAGTAGCGAACCCTGCCCTGGCTAGATTCCCCTCCTCTGACATGCTTTATGGTGGTTAAGGATTCTAGAGTATGCTATCGAAACAGACAAAGTTCTAAAACAAACCTAACTTATACTGGAATTATGAGTTGATGTACATGCAACCGCTAATTCTAACGATATCTTATGATACGCTACTAAACGGTGGAACCAGAAAGCATGCAAGGTACTCACTACTCGGCGACCGGCTCACACACGCGTCACAAACCAAACGTGTCTACTGTAAGTCTCTCTGTGTCACTTTAACGTTATGATAGTCTGTTCATAACATCGTTCCCGACAGCATATTTCACCGTGACCACGGCGACACTAAGCACGACAGACTATTCTGTCCACTTAGACACGATAGCGTCTTTCACACCGTGAACACGGCGACACCACCACGACAGGTTATTCTGTCCACTTAACACGATAGCGTCTTTCACACCGTGAACACGGCGACACCACCACGACAGGTTATTCTGTCCGGCACTTAACACGATAGCGTCTTTCACACCGTGACCACGACGACACCACCAGGACAGGTTATTCTGTCCACTTAACACGATAGCGTCTATACCACCACGGCGACACTACCACGACAGGCTCCCCTGCCCGCTGAACACGATAGCGTCTTACACCCTTACGGCGACACTACCACGACAGGCTCTCCTGTCAGCTGAACACGATAGCGTCTTACACCACCACGGCGACACTACCACGACAGGCTCTCCTGTCTGCTGAACACGATAGCGTCTTACACCACCACGGCGACACTACCACGACAGGCTCCCCTGTCTGCTGAACACGATAGCGTCTTACACCACCACGGCGACACTACCACGACAGGTTCTCCTGTCTGCTGAACACGATAGCGTCTTACACCCCCACGGCGACACTACCACGACAGGCTCTCCTGTCTGCTGAACACGATGTGTACACGGTAACTTTGGCAACACCGGTCTTACTGTGTCCTTTACGCAACGCTTGTTGCGGAGTTAGCTAGCTGGCCGGCTACACAGTTTGTCCAAGAGGTGTTGGGTTCGAAATAATATACTTGGTAGAAGTATTCTCTTCTTGTATAATCCCGTTCGCTGCCACCACTGTGAAAGGCTTCTCCTCTCTCCTTTCAAAATAATACACCAAACTTCTTTTCAGTTTTCTTTATTCTAGTTTACAGCCCTTCTCTGCCGGCCGCCAGCTCTCAACTAACTCATTCTTCCCCTTTCTCACACTCTACACCCTTCCTTTTTATCTTGATTAAAACTACCCGACCCTTGATCTATGACATCTGACAGTGGACAGTAAACAGACCCCTGCCCCCGCCTTAACTAATTGCTAAGCCTTCACCACATCCCGGCTGCATCTCTGCACTACGGTAAACATTCTCACGCTGCAACAGTCACACCCTAATTACTGGTTCCACCGGACCCTGAATATCTCTACATCTTGACAATCATGTATATGAAACGAAGGCACTGTAACACAGGCACAGGATGATCGTTGCATAGTTGGTCACCTCTCAACATGGGTAGTAGTAAATAGCACCAAGGTAGGTCACATCTGAGAAACAAACATGCCATCGAGTCATGTTATTTAGATTTTCCTACATAAAAAGACATAAAACATTGCCCATACAAGCAGTAGTAGGAATTTCCTTCAGTTATTGCTCAACATTTTAATTTCTAAAGAAGCTGCATTCATGTCACTCTCATGGGCGATGCATCCTCTTGCACATTCCATGAGGTGAGATCGAAAATGCGACAGATCGGGACTGGAAAGACCGTCTGTCTGGGCATTGGGTATAGGCAACATGTTTGTTTGTTTCGTTTTCTAGCGATGGCTAAAAAGATTAGCTGAGGATAATCAGAAACGATCTGTCTTGGGAATCTTCAAAGGCAGGATTTTTCTATAGGAAAATCTAAATATAACATTAACGCAGCTGCATGTTGGATTCGCAGATCGGATCTACCTTGGTGCTATTTACAACTAATGTGGTTAAGAGGTGACCAATTAGTGAATTTCTCAATGATCATCCCATGCCTGTGACTGTAATCCATCCCTTCATAGATCTGTATGTGCTTGACATAATCCACGTGTTTGTTAGACTCTGGGTAACTTTGCACTGTCAGACACCACCAACGCCTGCCAATAGAAAAAAAAGGCATTCAGTCAAGAGATAGCACTTATATCACAATACGCATAACTTCTTACATAAGCTCACACTAACAATGTCAGATCGGTGCATAGGTTTTGCCTACAGAGAACAAAAATGAAAGTAATGACTGTGGCTTGGTGGATAGTCTCCAAGAAAATGTCAACGTTTTAGTTTACTACGGACGAGAGAACTCAGACAACAGGCGGACAGCCATTAGTCCAGTACTAACTGTTGTAGACTAACTTTTGCTATCACACGTGAACCACAAAATAATTTTGGATTAACTATTTCCTATTTCCTGATTATCTGTGACTTTGAATGTCAAGAGAGGTCACTAAAATATTTATGTTTAGAAATGTCTTGCCCAAAGAATCATCAGGCCAACGTCTTTAAATTTTGGGCCAATGGCCTAGCAACGGAGTCAATGAATAGTGTTCGAGAAAATGCCAATGTTAAAATTTACCGTGCATGACAGTCAGACGACCATTGGCACATTATACACTTACTTTTTCTGTGGCACGTGTAGCAGTGAGCAAGTTATAAGTGTGATTTGGCTGAAAAGTACGAAAACATAGGAACTCATAACACACAGCCACTGAGTGTGTTACGTCAGTTGCGTGACATAAGCAACGTGACAGGTCTCCCTAATAACACACTCTGCATTATGTGTATTCTGTGTCAATATGTGCAGCATGCACACTATTTGTAGAGTTTGACATAACAAGCTAGTGCTACTGACAGGATCAGCCTTATTAAGGCATAAATCTGCCCAGCTGGTATCTACCTGACAAAAATCCACTGTCACAGCCATGAATCAACAGTTTTGTGATGCTGTGATTTCACTCTTATTTTGATGTAAACTACTCAGTGTGAATCTACAAAACATAACTTCCACCAAGTATTAATCCACACAGGCTTGACTCCATCCAACTACACACTCTGAACAGATGTAGCACAACTGTACACCGAGTTCATTCACACCTAGGTGAAGGCATTCACACCTTGGTAAAATCGCAGCAGTCAAATCATGCTCTCTCACCCTCTGGTATATTCATGTTGGGTAGATTCATGTGGATATGTAGCACAGTTGACTTCTTCAGCATGATTGTCAGTGTCAGTGTACCTGATGGCAGGAATGTGCCTTCTTATAATATTTTAGTAAAATTTCTGGAAGAAATCTGAAATGGTCACGTGCAAAATAGATCAACTGATATTGTCTCACTACTTACCAGATCATAAAACACTGGTGGATTCATTTTTTGCTGCAGCAACAAATTGAATCCAGTATGTTTCATTTTCAATAAACAATCCTATTAGTAACGCTCAATGAAACCCAATTAAGCTATCTAGTAAATCTTACCTGTACATAAGCTGTAAATCATCTTTTTAGAACTCATTAGTATGTGGCATGGTTGCTCGTCACACCCTGCTGACAGCAGAGTAATGCGGCAGATGATATGTAGTTCTAACCCCAAACTGAAATATACCACAATAAACATTAGCAGCTGTGTATTAACCCGTGGAGGGCAGGGGAGGGAGGGGGGGGGAGGTACCATGAAAAGTATAGGGGTAACCAGAGTATTCCTTGACATATCCCTCCACCCCAATATTTTGAGATAAAAGATTTTGGAAGAAAAAGATTTTTGAAGAAATAAAATAACTATTTACTTTAATAATTAAATCCTTTGCTTTTCTCCCAAAATCCTAACAACAATAGATATTTTACACATCATTTGCTTGCAACCGTTGACCTTTCCAATGGGTCATCCAATTTAGCATGCATACAGGGTTCATTCTGAAAAATCAAGCACATGGGTCATTGGCCCACAGAGTACAAATCCAATGAGTCATTTCTTAAAGGGATGGGCCAAACGTGTGACAGCACCTTCCCACTTACTGCACAGGGGGCTCAGTGTGTGGACACCTTGTCAACAACTGCTGAAATATTGAAAAAACTAAGGGATGGGGTGGGGTGTATGTTGGTACATTCTCGCAAGCCACAGAAATACTGATAAGCTGGGGTTTGGTTTGGGGGGGGGGGGGTTGAAAAAAGATGGGTGGGCCTTAAGTAACACATAAAAACATTTTGCCTGCAGAAACCTATGGGTCATTGACCCCTCACCTCAAAATGTTCTGGGTCATTTGGGGAAATTATGTGCCATTGGTGCAGAGTGCGCTTCAAAAATGAACCCTGTGCATAGGAAGACCTTACCACAAGCATCTCTGTGCCAATTTTGGGTTTGAAGTTGAGAATAGTGTTTGAGAAAAAACATCATCTTGTTTGTTTAAAAGCTTGGAAGGTGGGGTAGGGGTGTATGCTGGCATCTTCTCGCCAGCCAGAAATATCGATAAGCAGGAGCTTGATGGGGAGGGGGGGGGGGTGGGGAAGGGGGAAGGGGAAGGAAAAAAGATGGGTGGGCCTTATCGGAACACACGACAAAAGGTCCCACTGCCTACTGAAAACTATGAATCATTGACCCCTCACCTCAAAATGTTCTGGGTCTTTTGGGGTAATTATGCACCAATGGTGCAGGGTGCGCTCCAATATGAACCCTAGGCATAGGAAGACCATACCATCAAGTGTCTCTGTGCCAGTTTTGGGTTTGAAGTTGGGAATAGTGTTTGAGAAAAGACTGCATTTTTGGGGGCCAAAATATGGCTATTTTAGATCTATTTCCTGATCTCTTGTAACCCTTGAACTCTCCGAGGGGTCAACCAAATTAGTATGCACGCATAGGAGTCTTACTAGCAGGTATCTTTATTTGGGTGTGAAGTTGTCAATAGTATTTGAGAAACGTAAATTTTGTGAAAATATGGCTAATTTTAACCTATTGCCTGGGCCCCTGTGACCTTGAGGGAGGTCACTCATATTGGTATGGTATGTTTAGAAAGGACTTGCCACAAATTATCCTTGGGCCAATTTTGAAGACTGTTGCTTGAATAGTCTCCGATAAAATGTCAACGTTAAAGTTTACTATGGACGACGGTTGTGGACATACGGATGACCACTGGCCCAGAACAAAGATGCACTTTTGCTTCACACGTTTGCCAAAAACTACAGTTCTATCAAAAACTGACATTGTTCACATATTTGCTGTTATTGCCTGACCCTTGAACTTTCCGAGGCGTCATCCAAATTAATATGCATTGAAAGGTCTAGTGCTCTTAACATCCAGTATCTCTGTAACAATTCTGGGTCTGAAATTGAAAAGAGTATTTTAGGAGAAACAACTTGTGTCAAAATTTGGTTATTTTTCCACCCTTTCTAGACCCCTATGACCTTGACCGTAAGATGTTATTGAAATTGGTATGTTTAGAAAGGTGTTGCCACAAGGTACCCTTAAGCCAAGTTTGAAGGCGGAGGCTTTAATAGCCTCCAAGAAAATGCCAACATTAAAGTTTACCATGAACGCTGGGAACTACGGAAGAGAGCAGGCGCAGACAGCATCGCTGAAACCATCGCCACACGGAGATGGAGATGGCTAGGCCACGTTTGCAGAATGTCGCCTGACTCATTACCAAGGGTGGCACTGAGATGGACACCACAGGGGAAGAGAAACCGTGGGCGACCAAAGGAGACGTGGCGCCGAACCGTGGAGCGAGAGCTCAAGAACAGAGGCCTTACTCTGCAAACAGCACCCAAAATAGCAGCTGACAGACAAAAGTGGCGCTCCCTTGCCGTCGCCTCAAGCACCAGACGGCGCAGAGAGGACTGAATGAATGAATGAACGCTGGACAGACAAGGGATGGCATATTACGTAGACTCACTTTTGCTATCGCACATAAGCAAAAAAACAAAGAAAAGTACAACAGATATTTTTTCTATGCCTTGTCCCTGGCACACTTGCAGGCATTCAGGCCAGTTTGATATATATGGCAAAGACTGAGGAGACAAAGAAGCCAGGAAGCTGATCCTTTGGCAGCATAAACATTCCTCCTGCCATACTGTAGACACCAACCAGCCTGCATGTGACTTCTTTTTGGAGGCAGACTGTGCACACCCCGAGTTCCACTGTGTGTCCTGAAATATGCGAAGAAACCATCTTTGTCATAAAGTTTGCAGCTAAAACTGATGTATACCCCCAAAAAAACACAACAACAACAAAAAACAAAAACAACAACAACAAACAAAAACAAACAAACAAACAAACAAACAAAAACAACAAAAACATACACACACGTTACGGTCAGTAGTACAGACCAAATGCTGCTCCAACAGCCATGCTTTTAAAAACTCAGAAAACAATACAGCCACATAACCAACAAACAGTAAAAAAAAAAAACAACAACGCTACCCCAATAAAAACATATATTTCCAAACTGAGCCTGGCACACAAGGGAACACAAAATAATTGACCAAATGTTACAGCCGATTCATGGGCGGTACAACATATACAGCCATTCCGAAATGCCAGCACTACACGACCCGTCCGAGCTTAGTAGTCGAACCAACTCCTGAACCATACAGTGGTCCTCATAGCAAGGTCAGTGACAAAGCAACCAAACACCCAGAGGTGCCAATTTAAGCTGCCCCCAACCTCCACTCCTTTCCTAAAGTGTACAGCGATCCTGAAGAACTTTTACCACTCAAACTAGAGTACTCTGTATATTTACTGTAAATAGTAACTGAAACCATTTTTTTACTGCCCTAGTTGTGTACCGGGCCAAATTTTCAGTGGTACTAGAAATGTAGCTTGGTAGAAAACTGTTAATTTCTTTTAAAATGTTTGTTCTGTACCTCACGCCCATCACTGCAGTCGGTACACCTGTAGTACACGTGTAGCTTGTAGTTGGCAACATTTAGCCGCTTCCAGTCAGCTGTATATGTAGGTATCCGATCCCGTCTTTCTGTTACAAAGCCTCCGCGTGCCGCTAAGCTGCCAACAGTCTGATACATCAAGGCCTCAGTTGCACGAGTAAGCTTACAACAAGCAGGCACAAGCTGTACTGAGCAGATCACCTTGCTTGGCGGCTTGCACAGGAATTTTAAAGCGACCTACTCCAGGCAGTAGAGAATTAGTAATGTATCCTTTATAAATCAGGCATGGGAATTACTTACTTTACTTACGCCTGTCACCCTTACCCGGGTATAGGCCGTCGACGAGAGACCTCCAGCAACTCCTGTCCTGTGCTTCTCCTTCGATTCTACTCCAGGTGGTTCCCAGTCTCTTGATGTCTGCTTGGAGGTCTCGACGCCAGGTGTTTCTCGGCCTGCCTCTTTTCCTCTTTCCCTGGGGGTTCCATGACAATGCCTGCCTAGTGATACTGGAAGCTGGCTTTCTCAGACTGTGACCGATCCATCCCCATCTTCTTCGCCCAATTTCATTCTCTGCTGTTATCTGCTCTGTTCTCTCCCAGAGTCTGACGTTGCTGATCTTCTCTGGCCAGTGGATTTTCAAAATTCTTCTAAGGCAACTGTTCATGAAGGTCTGTACTCTGTTGACTGTGGTTTTTGTCCATCTCCAAGTCTCTGCTCCATATAGGAGAACTGCCTTTACATTGGAGTTGAAAATCCGGACTTTTGGTGTGTTGTGACAGCTCTCTGGAACTCCACACTTTTTTCAACTGGAGAAAGGCTGCTCTGGCTTTACCAATTCGTGCTCTGACATCTGCATCAGTGCCGCCTTTTTTGTCTATGATGCTCCCGAGATAGGTGAAGGACTCCACCTCCTCCAACGGGGTGCCAGCAAGCAAGACTGGTTCTTCCCTGGTTGCGTTCAGCCTCATTGTCTTTGTTTTCTGTTTGTGAATGGTGAGGCCCACTTGGGACGAGATGTCAGCAAGCCTCGTGGTCTTGTCCTGCATTTGTTGATGAGTGTGGGACAGTAATGCCAAGTCGTCTGCAAAATCGAGGTCGTCAAGCTGTGTCCACAGTGTCCACTGTATTCCACTTCGTCTGTGCTCTGTGGTCATCTTCATGACCCAGTCTATGGCCAGTAGGAAGAGGAACGGAGACAGCAGACACCCCTGCCTGACACCAGTTCTGACCTGGAGCTCCCTGGTGAACTGCCCTTCGTGGATCACGCGACATGTCTTGCCATCGTAGCTGCTCTTGATCAGGCGGACGAGCTTTGTGGGTACACTGTAGTGTCGTAGGAGTTTCCACAGAGTCTCTCGGTCCACACTGTCAAATGCTTTCTCGTAATCCACAAAGTTGACGTACAGCGGGGAGCTCCACTCCAGAGACTGTTCCACGATGATGCGGATTGATTGTAATTGATTGTACATTGCTTAACGTCCCGACAGCAACAAGGCTTTCTCAGGACGTGCCTGCACTGCTTGTGAAAAAAAAACTAAACAGAAAATTGAATGTATGTCGCCAGCCGGTCAAATACGTTAAATAAACCTACAACATGGGGCCTAAATAAAGCTAAGACCATTTAGCAACACACATCCAATATCAAGAACTACAGGCAGTGCAGACAGTAGGGAGAGTTTTAAAAAGGCAAATACAGGTGAATGGACAAAGGGTAGACAGAAACACATGCCCCAGAATAGAGAGAAAAACCCACCCTGTGGGGCTGACCAGGGTGACCCTGGGAACTAAAAAATACCTAACCCCACCCAAGTCCCCCAGGGCAGACCCGGGTGGGGGGATGATGCGGAGAGTGGCTATCTGGTCTGTACATGATCGGTTCTTCCTGAATCCTGCTTGCTGGTCTCTCAGCTGGGGGTCAACGGAGCTCTTCATTCTCTCCAGGATGATCCTGTTGAAGACCTTTCCTGGTACTGACAGCAAGGTGATTCCTCTGTAGTTGGAACACTTGCTGAGGTCGCCTTTCTTGGGAAGCTTGATTAGGTACCCCTCCTTCCAGTCAGCCGGCATCACCTCCTCTTCCCAGATCTTTCCAAACAGTGGGTACAGCATCTCCACTGTTGTCTCTAGGTCTGCTTTCAGAGACTCCGCTGGGATGCCATCTGGGCCTGCTGCTTTGCCGTTCTTCAAAAATGCCACTGCTCTTCTGATCTCTTCCCGGCTGGGTCTGTCACAGCTGATGGGTAGGTCGGTCTCTGCCGGCTGGATGTCTGGGGGGTCGGGTGGGCTAGGTCTGTTCAGTAACTCTTCAAAATACTCGGCCCATCTGTCGAGTTGGTCTGCTCTGTCTGCAATAGGCTTGCCTTCTTTGTCTTTTACTGGTCTTTCTGTATGGCCATACTTGCCTGACAATCTTCTGGTAATGTCGTAGAGCTGTTTCATGTTGCCGCTGCCTGCTGCCTTTTCTGCCTCTGCTGCCAGGCTGTCTGTGTAGGCCCTCTTGTCTGCCCTGATACTCCTCTTCACCTCGCGGTTGGCTTCTGAGTATTCCCCGTGTGCCCTTACTTTGGCTGCTCTCGTGCGACTGTTGTTGACAACTGCTTTCTTCTGCTTCCTCCCTTCTATCTTCTTCAAGGTCTGTGCCGACAGCCAGTCCTTGTGATGGTGTTTCCTGAACCCTACAGTGTCTTTGCAGGTTGAGTTCAGCGCCTCTATAACTGCCTTCCACTGCTGCTCTGTGGTGACCGCCTCCTCTTCATTTACTAGCTCCTGTAGCTCTTGAAACCGGTTGGACAGCACCAGTTTGAACTCTTCTCTAACTCCAGTTTCTCTCAGGAGGCCTACATTATAGCGCTGTCTTCTTGTTGTCTCTGTGCGGCTTTTCTTTAGCTTGAGCTTCATTATTAAGGTAAGCAGATGGTGGTCGGAGGCGACATCTGCTCCCCTCCTCATTCGAACATCTTAAATTTCTTGCTAATGCAGATATGGTCTATTTGGTTCTCTGTTGTATGGTCAGGTGAGACCCAAGTTGCTTTGTGTATCCATCTGTGTGGGAAGATGCTGCCTCCAATGACAAGTCGGTTTAGAGCACAAAAGTCTACAAACCTCTCCCCGTTCTCACTCATCTCCGAGCCTAGTCCCTGTCTCCCCATCACCTCTTCGTATCCGGTGTTGTCCTCCCCTATTTTGGCATTAAAATCGCCCATGACGATGGTGATGTCTCGCTCCGCACATTTGTCCAAGGCACTCTGGAGTCGGTCGTAGAACTCTTGTTTCTCTTCCTCGTCACTGTCATTGGTGGGCGCATAACACTGGATGACGTTCAGCTTGAGCTTTTTCTTGGTTCTAAAGGCTGCTGTGATGATTCTTGGCCCAAGAGGTTCCCAGCCCATCAGCGCTCTCTGTGCCACTGGTGACAGCATGAATGCTACACCTTCTGTATGGGGGGCATTCTCCTCTTCATGACCTGAATACAGAATCATCTCCCCAGTTAACAGCCTTTTCTGGCCAGACTGCGTCCATCTGGCTTCACTGATACATAGCAGGGAAAGGTTGTACTTTTGCATTTCCGCTGCTATCTGGGCGGCCTTGCCGCTCTGGTACATGGTCTTGACGTTCCATGTGCCCATGGTTGTATCCCTGGATAGAGAGAGGCGGCTCGGTCCTGTGGCTTCCGAAGACTTCCGGCTTTCACCACAGGACGTCATAAGTCTTCTGGTAGAAGAACCTTCCTCCTCCAGGAAAGGAATTACTGTTAGTCTTTTCGTCGGCGTTTTTGTAGCTATTTCCTTTTTTGAAGGGTGGGGAAGCTACCCCCACGCCCAACCCCCTTACTAGGAGGACCAGGGGTTTTCTGTCAGGGTCACCTTCCCTTAGACCATGTTGGTTCACGGCACCTTAATCATTCGGTGCACCCCTCTCACGAGGGACCCCCTATCCACCACCCAGGGGACGCGCCTCAACGCCATGTCCCAGCGCGAGGCATGGGAATTACCCAAGCAAAAATCATCTGAAACTAGGCCTTCAACCTCAGGTTGATTGATTGATTGTACATTGCTTAACGTCCCGACAGCAACAAGGCTTTCTCAGGACGTGCCTGCACTGCTTGTGAAAAAAAAAAAAAACTAAACAGAAAATTGAATGTATGTCGCCAGCCGGTCAAATACGTTAAATAAACCTACAACATGGGGCCTAAATAAAGCTAAGACCATTTAGCAACACACATCCAATATCAAGAACTACAGGCAGTGCAGACAGTAGGGAGAGTTTTAAAAAGGCAAATACAGGTGAATGGACAAAGGGTAGACAGAAACACATGCCCCAGAATAGAGAGAAAAATCCACCCTGTGGGGCTGACCAGGGTGACCCTGGGAACTAAAATATACCTAACCCCACCCAAGTCCCCCAGGGCAGACCCGGGTTGGGGTTCAACCTCAGGCCTCCAAGAAGCTAGACCTTGCTCTCCTATCCAGGGGCCGAAAAATCAAACGACGGGGGGAGGGGGGGGGAGGGGGCGGGCGGGGGGGGGGGGAAGGGAGGGGTGTCACGACACCTTCATTTCAGGGTCCGAAATAAAATCGGCAAATACAATGCACGTCTGCCCACCTACATTTACTGCGCGGCGCGGCGCACTCGGCCACCAGTGCGGGTCGCGGACACGGCCTGCCGCGTCATATCCTGCCCGCGATGTTTAACCGGTGCTCTGCTCGTTTTGTTACCCACAATGTTTTTTTTTCTTCGCGGAAACGCCTTTTCATTTTCGCGGACGATCTCTTCTTTTTCGCGGAATTCGCAGACAATTCCCATGCCTGATAAATGTTCTTAGTATAGCTGAATAAGTCATGGTTAAATACGTTTTAGTACAATATATCTCGAGTACACTGTGCTGTGGTAAACTGTACATGGGGTACTCTGTTCGTACAGTGTACACTCTCTAAATGTCAAGCATATCAGAGTCTAAACATGATACAAGTGCGGACCTTGATGCCATCTTTCCCTGCACAATGGGCAGTTCATGGCATGCTGCGTGAGCGCTCTTATAACAAGTGAGATTAAAAAGCTTGACATAATTAATTAAGACAACACAGTGTACACTTTAACACAGGACAGTGTGCCCTGTGTACCCAGCATTATATTGTAACTGTAAGACATAATTAAAGGCTGCAGATGCCATTATAATATACAGACCTGTTTCAAACTGATTACAGGGTAAACTGTTTTATGTCAAAGTGCACATGGTGCTAAATGTCCTGTATAAATTCTATAAAAGCTTCTCGTCTCGATTGTTACACGAGTGCCCAATGAACCTGCTGTGAACCAGCCGTTATGTTGAGACAGTTGGCATCAAGGTCCACAATTGATACTTGGGACATCTCATTATATACTGATCAACAAAAGAAACGTGAAAATTTCAAACATTGTTTCCCCTACTAAAACATCTTAACTGCAAAGAATTAACTTGCACACCAAGCAGACCGATTTTAACTGGTTGGCAGTAGTCAAATATCTATCACACAAGTTAACTCTTTACATTTAAGATGTTTTAGTTACTAGTTGGGGACACAGTGTTTGAAATTTTCGTGTTTCTTTTGTTGATCAGTATACATTAACACAAAAGAGTCTACAACTGTACAGTTTAAACACTGAACAGTGTACTCCATCAGGATTTGAAATTATTACGCCCAAGAGGCAGTGGGCAATCTCTGATGCATGTGCCAACTCACATGGATAGTGACATGAAGGGTAGAAAAGTCTTAGTTTAGGTAAGACAACACTGATAACCCGTTGTATCTACAAACTTTAGCAATGAAATAAGCAATCCAGACCAAAAAGGTGACTGCCAAGCGTGTGAAATGCAAAGAAGTACCCAACGGAGAAAGAAACACGCTTAGAAAAAACGGTACAACACAATTTATTAATATTTCGGGGTAAATACCCTTTGTCAAAATAGACAAACAAACAGAGACATTATTTGCTACTTATCTTCAGATGCAGAAGGAATGTGGCAACTGAAGGTGACGTAAAAAGAAAAAGAAAAGAAAAAGGAAAGGAAGAACAAAAGTAAAAATGACGTCAAAGCAATGAAAGCCTGCTATGGAGCAGATTGCTTTCAGCTCGCTCATGCAACTGGCCCCTGAACTCGTGCTCATCACAGTAGGGAGTATCCACAGGCGAATGTTAACACAATAATCCTGTGAAGCAAGTCCCAAATACACGAAGAATGTGACGAGATAATGTGAATAAAAAAAATCACACGTTCATTTTCATCCAGTAGAAAATCTGGATGACAAACACATACGGAGAAATTTAAATTATCTCTCATGCACTTCGTGAACTTCACGTTACCTCATATCTTAAGTAAAGCATTTTCCAAACAGACTGTAAAATAAAATAATCATCTTTCATTCCTACTGTTTTCCAGAATAATGTATGGTTCAAAAGTAGGAAATCTCTGCTCTTATGTGACAACCTCCACCTATGGAAAATCATTACAGCCATGACCCATCTTCACCCCCCCCCCCCCCACACACACACACACACACACACACCATCATCCATACCATGTGTGCAAGCCACAAGTCACGTAGTCAAGCAGGGCGTGAGTGACATATAGTTCTCACAAAAAGAAGGGGTTAGTAAAAACAAAATTTGTTTTCTTCTTACTTTTGTTGATAATGTGACATTTATCTTAAAATATCCCGGATGTGGCACTGCCATCTGGACCTTCGGACAAGACAATTCTGTTACAATTTATGCTAGCGTCATGGCTAATCAATGACATAACTCAGGCTTTCGTTATAATTAAAACAGTTCCTCATCCAAATAAACAGCATAAAAAACCCAAAACACGTCACGAAAGCTTTACAGTTCATCAATACTTTGAACAAGATCTGGGTAAGTACATCAGTACTGACGGCAATTAAAGCTGCACACATACACAAGAAAGAAGACAAGGGCAGGTTAGGTTGGAGTATGGTGGGATGAAGTTCATGTCATCACGGACTCTGTGTTCCTAAAGGACTGGATGCTCCTTTTTTTTAAGGTTTATTTGTACTGTGATGGACAGCCTTATCTATAAGATGCCTGGATTTAATTTTTTTAAAAATAAAAAGCATGTATCTCATCACTGTTTTCACCCTTACGTGTCTCAGTGACTCATGTTCTCACAATGGCATATTACAAACAAAAACACTCGCACATGATTCAGTGACAGGGTTACATGAAAATGTCTTCTGCTTCACCTTTGACACAGTAAAACACTTTTGCTGCTGGTGTAACTTTTAGCAGCGAATTCAATACTAATCTATACGTTATGTGTACACGGGTCTTTGGTCAATGTCTGCTGTTACTTCATGCTGCTTTGTATTTTTTCCCGGAGTCAGCATATATTTTCAAAGACACAATCACTTTGCACAGAAAATTCTCCAAGACAACAACAAACTTGTTACACTGTTTTGATGCTTATTGCTACCGTAAGACTACTACTGTAAGCATGCAACACATCGGCCACACATGCAGTAACATGTTACTTTAGTCAATGTGTAATGTTCGATCACCCTAGCTTGAAGGTTCCGTAGTGACTTTAAAACAACAACAACAACGCAATTTTAAAATAACAAAACCCAGGCCAGCATCACGAGAAGGTTGCATAGAAATTACAGACACTACGTTCTCAACACCCTGTCGAAAAAAAAAGACCCTTGGAAAATACCTGTTCCAATGTGAACACTACGTGTGGACTTTTTCGATAGGCATGCATACTTATAGTAATTGACTGCTACAAATACAAACCTTTTTCATGAGTTGACCCATGCTGTCACAATGTCATTGTTATCTCCCTCTGCTGGCTTTAGGAGGTGAACAACAAGGCACCCTCTACACAGAGGTTATACAGGTGAAACGTTCATCTGTAAGAGATACAGATCTTAATAATACAGTTATCTTGCTGGATAGAATTACCTCTATGTCATTTATTATGCAGGATGCCTGGTATGCTCATTAGCCAAAGGTGTAGTTGCAAGGACCTAACATGTGTCTGTCAGCATCACCGCAAATGTAAAGTGTACTTTTAAACATGTTTATATAATGTGCATTTAAAACGTGACGCATTTGCACCATCGACCGCAACAGCGTTTTTAACCCATTAAATTCTGAGACTGAAATTGTTTAAATTTGTATATTGTCTCATGAAGGATACATTACATATTAGGAGATAGATCAACCATGTTATTTCAAAGGTGGTGCCAGTATATAGCTTGAATGCAGGCTGATGCCTGATGGATGACCACAGTTAACCCTTATCATTCAGAATACACCAGTGTGTGAAATAAGTTTGACTAAAATAGAGTAGTGCCAGAATAGCTTGGCGCCTCTAGGCGCCAAGCTATTTTGGCACCACTCTTGAATTAAAGCCATTGGTCTATATCCTTATCTGTAAGTGCTATAATATAGCGTGCATATAGCAGTGTACATATTTGAAGCTTTTATCCTCAGTATGATATGGGTTAAGCTTTGCTATAGTATGTGAGCAAAAGACACTGGGCATGGGTGGTAGGGCATACATATGTACCCACTACCACAATGACACACGCTGCTGCCCCTGAACTGATCCATTAGACTGTGAAACAGTAATGTAGAGCTACCAACTTCTAATCGAAATGCAGCCCTGTTGTAACGCACGCAGACTTGCCCACAGTCGTACGCACAGACTCTCACGCAACAGACGCATACACCGCCACTGACTCAGACGGGCGCATTCATGCGGTAAAACAAACACACGGGCTCCCTTTCTAAAGTAACCTTTATACAGTATAAATGAAAAGAAACGCTTTAAAGACTATCAAACTATATATACAATATTCTACTATCACACCACACACGTATCACAGTATCTTTGCCAGGCTAGGTTTTAGTCTCTCAATGTCTCCAACCTGTTTGATGTTGTTGCCTGGTTACGTTGGTCCTTCTCACGTCTAGGCGTGAAAGTCCTTCGTCGTACGCGTATTGCCGTCCTGTCTCTTTGGGCACGGACGTCCTCGTTCTCGTACGGTACACTCAGTTCTCGCTTGGACTTGGGTGTCTTGGTCCCAGTCAGAATCACTCAGAAGAGCTGGAGGGATGACCTCACGTAGGTCCACTCCTGCGACTCGACGTCTCGGCGTCCGTCTTCCACTCTCGTTACAAGAACTCTGCATAGACAAAAGTCCCAACGTAACATTGATTGATTGATTGTACGTTGCTTAACGTCCCGACAGCAACAAGGCTTTCTCAGGACGTGCCTGCACTGCTTGTGAAAAAAAAAACAAAAAAAAACTAAACAGAAAATTGAATGTATGTCACCAGCCGGTCAAATACGTTAAATAAACCTACAACATGGGGCCTAAATAAAGCTAAGACCGTCTAGCAACACACATCCAACATCAAGAGCTACAGGCAGTGCAGACAGTTGGGAGAGTTTTAAAAAGACAAATACAGGTGAATGGACCAAGGGTAGACAGAAACACATGCCCCAGAATAGAAAGGAAACCCACCCTGTGGGGCTGACCAGGGTGACCCTGGGAACTAAAAAGTACCTAACCCCACCCAAGTCCCCCAGGGCAGACCCGGGTGGGGGCCCAACGTAACACTTGCTAAACACACAACATATTGGATCAATGAGAAACGTCACGTAACCTGGCTGATACAAATAACTCACACGTTCATTCACACACACACACGTGCTTCATAAACTATCTTATCACCCCCATATCTGTCACTATCTTAAAATACACTATAGCCTAACTGACACTCTTGCTATACATTACTCTATACCCTGGAAAAGACTATGCTTAACCAACCACGTACTATCTTCATAGCGACTTAGACATACACACTTCATATTCCTTTAGTCATCTAACTCGGTAAACAACTGTATACAAAAACACCGGTTACTTCACCGAATTCTAAACATACTATACTAAACCAAACCGGAACACCGCTATACAACCACATTAATCTTACCACGCATACTTGTCTTTAACTAAACAACTATCAATACTACATATATAGAAACATACCTGAAATCTAGGCTTCAGAGTCAGGGAATGCGGGCTAGGTAACTCAAACAACCGTTCCATACGACAAAACAGCCCGCAATAACCAAACTAGACCTCTGACAGTCACAGCTTCCGCCTAGAACTCACTAAACAGAACTCACTACAAATTCCCGTGCTAACCATGTCTTACAAATTTCACGTGCGTCTAGTCCAACACGGACTTTCGGCAACAAACCGTTAACAAAAACCGTACCGTACTAATCCTATTGTGCAAGCACTATGCACAAGCATAGAGCTTCATCACACCTGTACTGCAACACATAAAGATCAGAAAAAGAACTCTACCTTGCAAAGCTGATGAAAATGAGTAGCGTTTGGCCACATGTGCAGAATCATGCGCATTGATTGATCTCTGTATTTTTCTACAGTTCAGTAGGAGTGTGCACTTTCCACAAGTTTTCAAACTGATCTAGATGTCAAAGTTCATTAGAAGTGTCAACAGAACCTAAACAGAAAATGCTAACGTTTGTCTTGCAAAGTTGCTAGTCATGGTATTTCAAGATGAAGTACAGTAAAGGTTGACCAACTTACTGATTAGAGTCAGTCATAGATCAAGTTGCAGACCCACAAAAAAAAACAACTTACACATACATATATTTTTTATCATGTCTGTTCGTTGGCACCCTCGCAGTTGCAGGCACACAGGTTTGTTTTAGGTGGACAATACATCATAAGGATGTGGCAATGTGCTGGAGAAGTCTCTGATGATACCAGTATAGCATTGGCAGCCTGTACTGATTTGACAGCAACCAGCTTGCATTAGTAATTCGTGTTTCTGAAGGCAGTCAGTATGTGTCCTAATACAAAGAAAACGTTCCTAGCATAAACTAAACGCAAATACAAAGAAACCGTCCTGCTTTACCCATATCATACTGAGCCTAAAACTTTCAAAAGCTTCAACTTTTTCTCTGCCATATATGCAAACTACATTACAGATAAGGATATACCAATGGCTATAGTTTAAGGGTGGTGCCAGAACAGCTTGGCGCCTTGAGGCGCCAAGCTATTCTGGCACTTGCTTAATTCCTTGCATTCTTCGTGGTACAAACGGCCTCTATTCTGGCACTACCCTTGAACTATTTTAGTCATAACTTATTTCACACCCTGGTGTATTCCGAATGATAAGGGTTACACAAAGCCTGTGCCTTCTCCTTCACCTGAACACCCCTCCCCCCCCCCCCCCCGCCCCCCCCCCCCCCCCAGTAAACAAACATTTACAAAAAAATATTAGTCCATTACACATATTTGATCTATCATGCCTGTTCATTGGCACACTTGCTGGTGCACAGGTCTGTTTAGGTGGACAATACAGTAAGCAGATGTAAGCAGCAGCCTGAACTGTTGACACAAACCATCATGCATGAGTGATTCTCATTTCTTGTTTTTGGAGGCAGCCAGCATACATCCTAATATGTACAAAGAAACAGTTCCTGTCGTAAATAACGTCTGCGCCTTAAACAACTGTATAAATGGAGACCAGATTCTGATTTGACCTGCACTGCATCAACTTATACATCTATAGATCTATACTTTGGTACCTGCAGTATTCACAAATACTTTTCGGCACAGCAAATCACTGAAACACTAATGTCCCCATCTGTTCTTGTACATATATATATATATATATATATATATATATATATATATATATATATATATAATATATATATATATATATATATATATATATATATATATATATATATATATATATATGTATATATATATACCATAATTTTCCACTAAGAGTAATAATCAAAATGTTTCTCAGATTCACAGTTAAACAAATGGGGAAAGAGTCAAAAGGCAAAATGGTGTGTATGTCAGAATCATAGGTCAACACATAAACAAGGAAAAAGAAAAATAAAAAAAAAGGGGGGGGGGGGGTTTACACAAACGCACTAGTTTTTTTCTACAGTAAAACAGTGGCTCTATGCATCAATGGTAGCTCCTTGTTACATGCATGTATAGCATTAGCAGCAGCCAACACATACAAGCAGCACTTCTGTTCACTGGCGACTTTCATACGACGTCACCGGAAATTATTTTTACAAATTCGTTAACAATTATTGTAAATTTTCATTTCTTGAAAGATAGTGCTATTTTGCATTTTATTTAATTGCCATATTTAGCCCCAATTTGAAAAAAAACACACGACAGAATCCGGACTTGAAAAAATGTGAAACCGGTTTAGTCATGTCCTCTAACGTCTTATCATCCGATTGAAATCAAAACTCACCCAACAGCCGATGTAACTGTTGGGTCCCAACTAACGCAGCGTCCCAAAATCAGAATCGGTGACATAGTACACATGAAATCCCCGCGTCAGATTGCGTAGTACACATACTATTGTGCACTTTGAGTATAAGACTTTTGTGACATTTTGAAGACGTGAAACAGAGCAACTCTTGGGTCCCAACCTTGGATACAACGAATGTATGGAGCGGAAGTAATTGTCGTATATGTATATATTATATTTAATATAACTTAATATTATGCATAGATACAGATATGCATAACTGTGCAAAAATTTACTATTGTTTGCATTTTACTAAGCAGCCAGTGGTCATTAAAATGTCTGAATTTCGCACATGAACTTAGCCTGACAATTCGTGCACTGACACGGTGTGTAAACATGGGACCCTGTCACAAGTGTCAGGCTGGTCTGTTGGGTCCCAAGCCCAACAAAGAACGGATATGACGTAAACACACATCATGGCGTCTATAATATCCGGTCCAAATAAGAATTACCTTCACCATTTGTGTCGGACGCGTCAAGTTGAGCCTAAGCCCAACTTAGGCCGGACAAATCAGTGTTGCATTGTCAATCTTGTTAGTACCTAACTTCGGATGCCGAAGCTG
>BTPG01000001.1:151325279-151365279 GCA_036245525.1 Semisulcospira habei
CCCGCGTCAATAAAACTGAAGGGATCAACTTCGATTTACTTACACGAAAATTTACTCAGCGCCGGTCAATCCACCCAGGTGTGAAATATATGTAAAATGAAGACAGGGTACACTGGTGCTGCCGTGTGGATTATAATGTGTAAATTCAGTCTGACTTTAAGTTTTGTGATTTTATCCGAGTCGAAACAAAGCAAAGCAATTTTGAAGTGGGTATATTAACACCTCGGGTTATGTAAATTGATTAGATTCACACTGGGTATATTTTCACTTTTTCTCGTGTCGATGTGATGCTTATTTAAAGAGGCCAGCGATATGCAGCTTATCATTACTGGTCCATAACTGTCCATCCGCAGTTGCGTTTTGCTGTCTGCGCCTGGGATCCTTAAACTATGCCCACAACGTCCCTTGCTAAAACTATATTAATTTCCACATACATAGTCTTTCACACAGCAAAACCGTCCGCATCACTATAGGATGCATGACGGTAATTCAATGTCTGCACTTCTGATGACCTCGAGTGCTCAGTGACGGGCAAGGAAATCGTTTGTGCACATAACTGTTAGTTTAGTTTTTACTGAGTAGTCACAAACCATTTACAAAACAAGATGGAGCCCCAGCCTAAAGTTGTTCCTACTCAGTTTCAAGCTTATCCGCCTTCTGGTCCATCTCAGTCCTACTTTAAACCACTCTGCCGGATCCACACACACTGACACACAGAAATAAAGACGGACTGACTGTGACACACGGCGATTCCCGCCATTCGTAAGCTCTGTGGTCTGGCGTAGCAATAGCTTTTCTGAAGAATAATAATAGCACAAGCGGCGAAATGACGTCACTTCAAGCTTCACGTCATGGCAGGAGTCCCATGGTGACGACTCGATGTTATACATCACTCATCGCTGTACTAACGTTTTAAGGATCAAACTTTGCAACTGATATTCTTGCTGATTTTCACATCTAGGGCTTAAGGTCACAATTTGAACTAATCCTATCCCAGAGCGGGCGGGGACACTGAAACAGCGGCAAGCTTATGCAAACACTGTTTATGAAAATCATGCCGGCGGGTATCATCTTAATGACAAGATAGTTTGTTTGTTTTTTTCGTAAAAGAAAAATCAAAGTTATGTTCTATATTCTAAAAATAACCTCGAAAAAAAGTGGTGCAGAAACTATCTGATTTTTCACATAGGGGCCAGACGATTGGTGCTTGACTAAAAGTTGTGCCTATTTTTAAATAAGAACAACAACAAAGACAAGTGAGTGCTCAGCATCAAGTTTTGAAATGAATGAATCAACTTTGATACACTTGAAAAGTAGAAATCTATTCAGCATGTATGTCCTCATTAAAAATATACCCGGTGGTTCCACCATGTTTGACTGAAGGGGCTGATCAACACCGCTAAGACTATTCGATGAATATTTAGACGATTAAATTACTTCATATCTAGCATTAAATTGATTCACCCGCAGTCAATCCAGCCAACCAGGTCACCCGCGGATCGTGAAGGAAGGAAGGAAGGTCAGTGTGGGGTGTGGCGCCAAAATAACTTGAAACTCCTCATTTTAATTGTTCGGTGACTGGGAAGCAAGGTTTGGTGTAACGAGGCCTTTTGTCGGGTTGAGGCGGGTCCCAAACAAAAAGTTTTTCCCCCTCCCCAATGAAGTAAATGATCCGCCCCTGCAGGTAAATTAGCACAAAATTATACTATGTAGTTTCACCCGTTGGTGTAATCACGCTGGTTAGATTCACAGTTCACCCAACAATCTCAGCTTATGGCTAACAGGAAATGTATTGCAGTGCTAAAGAAGCATGTTTTGACCATCATACGGGATACACAGGAACCACAGATCCAGCAGGCGTCATCGTTCAGTCAGTTAATTGTATGTATAAATGTACATTGATTTGGAAATCAGCACAAGGTCATCGGACCATCGTCCGTGCGTAGACCAGCCGCCAACATCGGCCCGAGGACCTTGCTGCTCGCTCACACCTGTGTCATATATCCGATACCGCAGGCTACTGGAGCATGTAATATGGAGGCTGACCTGTAATTGCTTACTCTAGACTGAAACACATAAAGATAAATAATAATAATAGTATTTATACGGCGCATTTCTCATATTTATAATAAAGCTCAATGCGCATGACATAGCCGCGAACTAAACCCAAAAAGCACGCTCACGTGAATCACGCGCATTCCCTCACACACTGTACATAAACACATAACATTTACGTGGTGCTAAGGGCAAGCTCAAGCGAGCTACTGAATTTTTTGAAAATTTAAATCGTTTTTTATATTTTTGAAATTTGATTAAGTGGACTGAAATTAATACCAAATTCGTGGGGGAGGAAAGAGCCGGAGTACCCGGAGAAAGAACCCCCGACGGTCCGCCCGAATGAATGGCGACACTTACTAGAGGAGAAAAGTCTGACGCCGAAACCGGGATTTGACTGGAAATATGTTTGAACAGCTTCCCATTGTATTCATGTGTATACTTCTCATATACATGAATTTATAACAACGAACAAATCAAACACAACACACATGCAAGAAAAGTTTTGTAACCCAACAGACCGATTTACACCAACTTTAATCTATTTTTTTATCACCAGAATATATTACATGTTATATGAACAAACTCAATTTCAACACAAATGACCTCATTCAGTCCAGTTAGCATACAACAGTTGTCTCACTGCCATTCATGTCTGTTGTGCATAGTGGTCACCCGAGTACAATTAAATTTTTTTTTACAATTTTTGTTTACATCTTACGAGACCATGCCCTACATTCTGTGATGGTCTATGGAACCCTACAATTCGCAACAGGGCAACATTAGACATACATTCTGGCACAGTATTGCAACTGAACGTACATGCACACAGTTGATGTGATGGTAAACTCAATACAGAATTGTTGATGACACAGCTGCAGCACTTCATGTTATGGAGGCACAACACAGGCTATTATAACATGATGCAATAATCAAGCCCAAAGCTGTTCCTATTTGTAAGCTTATCATTCTCATCCACACTAACCCACCCTACCGTCTGATCCAAGCAAGCTGGCAGTGGTACACATAAATACCAAGTGATGCACAGCACTTTGCGCTAGTTGCACTTTTGTAGACTGGCATAGTGCAAGCTGGTTGGTTGGTTGTAGAGTGCTTAACGTCCCTACAGCAACAATACTTTCTCAGGATGTGCCTGCCCTGCTTGTAAATAAAAAAATAAAACTGAACTAAGTGACCAGCTGGTCCAATACACTATATAAACCTAAGACATGCTGAGGACGATGCACCTTCATGCTAATTTGAATTTGTTGTATCCTAGTTAACAAAGAAAAGAGTAGAAAATCATTACAATTATAAAATATGCACCATAATTATATGGAAAATGATATTGAAAATTGTGTTAACTACAAACGCATAAATTATCAGCTTTTAGATGTGTCAGAACATTTCGCAATAAACACCCACTATCAAAGACTAGGAAGCACAAAGGAGATGTTAAAGAAGGAAAATAAAGGTAAATGGATGGTTGGGTGTACATTGCTCACACATCCCGTCAAAACAAGAATTTCTCAGGACTTTCCTGCACTGATTGTGAAGAAAACCCCTGTGAAGAAAACCCCTAAAAAACCACCAGAATACTGAATTATGTCACCAGATGGTCTAGTATTAGTAGTAGTATTTGAACATTGCTCAACGTCCCGACAGCAACAAGACTTTCCCAGAACGTGCCTGCACTGCTTGTGAAAAAACCAACTAAACAGAATATTGAACGTATGTCGCCAGCCGGTCTAATACGCTAAATAAGCCTAAGACCACTTAGCAACACACATCCAATATCAAGAGCTACATGCAGGGCAGACAGTAGGGAGCGTTTAAAAAAGGAAAATACAGGTGAATTAACCAAGGGTAGACAGAAACACACGCCCCAGAATAGAGGGAGAAACCCACCCTGTGGGGCTGACCAGGGTGACCCTGGGAACTAAAAAGCAGTTAACCCCACCCAAGTCCCCCAGGGAAGACCCGGTTGGGGGTCCAGATGGTCTAATATGATTCATGGTAACATTATGGACTAATATGCACATCAACATGAAGACATGCACGAGAATATCTCACATGGGCAAAATAAGACACATTTCAATTATTTACATCACTGTGCAAATTTTCAACTTTTCCTAACATGGATCTTTTCAATAAATGAATTAATCATCAATCAAGAAAATTGAAGAGGTACAAAACTGGCTAAACAACTCATCCAAAGCCTATTCAGAATGAAGCTAAATCTAAACTTTCAAGCGAATATGACAAACATTATGCACTGTAATGCGGGGTCAATGTGACAATTTCTGTGCAATAAGCACTCCCACTTCGAGGCTCTCTTCGCAGTTCTAGATTGAGAGAACTTCCAAAAGTTTCAAGCCCCCAAGAACAGAAACAGTAGAACATATTTAGTGACACATACACACACCACTTGGTACCAAAAGTACATTATACAGACACAACTGTTTATATATGACATAACTTTTACCTTGTTACTTTACTGCCATAATTTACATCAAGTGCTCGCTACTGAAAGCGCTCCACTGCGCCCCATTTCAAAGTTGTTCATATTATTTTTAAAAATTTGTGAAAAAAAAAAACCAAACAACAAACACACCAACCAAAATGCTTGGGTAAGCTCTATCAAGTCAATCCAACCGTGAAACCAGCATGATACAACAAAAGGATCATCCGACAGTGGGATTAATGTTACACCATGGCCACTGCTGATTTACGTGCCTCGACTTCTTTTTGATGCACAGTTCTAGCTACTCAGCTCGTTAATCATCAGCAATCATGGTTCAATATATACATATAAGTTAAACCATGAGCGATGGTGATTTACAAGCCAAGACCTGCTTATGACACAAAAGTTCTGGATATAATAAAGTTCTGCTGAGAAGCCATAACTATGCCCAAAGTGTCATACCTGTTTCGCTGTTGAATTGACCTGATACAGTCTACACACAAGCGTTTCAAGGCCTCCATATCATTGATAATCAAGCCTCAAGAGCTATGATGTAAAAACTTCTTCAGTGTCTTGCAATAAATACATGACAGAACCTGCATCCAAGCAACCTCAAGTGTACAGTTCCACGGACAATATTGGTGAAAGCTGGCACATATATCTGGTAGAAAAAAAACGTTCTCCTGGTCATTTACAGATCACAAGTCCAGCTAAATGGTGCCAAGTTACTGCAATCTGTTTTTCACATTTTCAAATTCAATAAATCCAAAATTAAACAATAAATATTCACATAGCATGCTGCATCCGTTAGCAGTAGTTATGATCTCAAAGTTAAAAGCAAAATTATTCTTTTGATCTCAAAGTTACAGCAAGAATTATTCTTCTACGGTATTTGGTTATTTTGCTATACATGCTTGATTCATGTACATGTACATTATAAGTTAGTGGTAGCAGGGTTTGCTGCACGGACCCTTGTAGCCCTGAGGGAGGTCAAAGGAACCATTGTACTCCAAAAGGCCTGATAATATATTTGTTTTCATTCCTCCACTTTTATTATAAAAGAAATCACGCTGAAGTCGTCTGACCTGGATCACGCCAGACATGACCAACGTCAACAGTATTTACATGTATAGAGAATAGACGTATGACAAAATATAACATCTTTCTTGACGTTTCCACCTGCATGACCAGCAAAATTGTCAGAGTAATGCAATGGAAAAGATTTTCAAATTTTTTAAACAAAATAGTTGCGTCACTCCCTCATGTGCTTAGATTCCGCCAAGACTCTTTCTGTCGTCTGTTACACACTATTGCTGTATGTGTGTGCTGAAAAGAACTCCAGTAGTGTGGCTATTGTTTCCAATAACACAAGTAACTTTGTACTTTAGAACGTTTTGGTGATCTTTCAAAACTGGCACCCAAGACGCATCATAAAGAGGGCTACAAGACGCCCACCATTAGTCGCTATAAGGGTTTGTGTACCGAGGTCACATGGTACAGTTTGTGTTAAAAATTGGTCGTGTGATATAGGAATAAAAACAAATTATTTTGATTAATATAAACCACACAGTATGTTGGTGATAGTGGATCATCCTAGACTATGTTAAACTATTCAATAACAGCATCCACTATGCAAACTTTAATTTCCTCACCCAAAAACATGGCATTCATACGCACACATACTTGCAAATGCTGAACAACGATTAAATAGTGATAATAAAAATTTGGTGTAAATAACATGCACCGATCATTTTGGCTCCATCAAACAACATACGAGGTGAACAATTTTTGTGTTTATAATTCAAGGGAACGTGATTGCCTACACATTTATGCCATGTGCCTCCTTCTGCATATAGTTTTCTTCATTGTGAAATGTGACTGAAAACATCCTTCAAAGTTGACATTGTGACCAGTTTTACGCCCGATACCTGACATATGGTTCCAATGTCAGAAAATCTGATAATGATGTATTATCTAATGATAATCTGCCCATGATATGACCAAGCCACATAATAGACCGACCGACTTTATCAGAGTGAATATTTAGAATCTGCCCCTTTAGTCATGTACAGCCAAACTTTGGTACAAGCATTCATATAGCATTACGGTACCGGCATCATGCGAAAGTACAGAAATTTGGGCAAGTACCCACAATGATTTCAAACAAGATATGTGGTAGATACAGCCTAGAGGATGGTTTTCTATTTTTTTTTTCTGGTTGCTATAAAACAGAATAATCACATTTTCTGGCATCAAAAGGACACCTGCTACCTTAGATATGTCAAACATGTCGCGTAGTCAACTTATAATACTTTTTCTGATCATACTTTAAACTTCCAAAATGGTAAGTGGAAAGAAGACGAGGATTTCATCCCAAAGTCTAACATTATTTTCAGCTCACACGCATTTTCCAATATCACCTAATCAGTTAGCCAAGTGAGTGTTATCAAAGCTAGCACGCTGTTAAAATAAAAAGGTTGAAAATAAGGCAGACTGAAAATGGGGTGTCCAAAACGCATTCAATAGCTAGTACGCATTAACATAGATGGGCAAGGGCCAAACAGTAACAGTGTAGTAAAAGGATAACAACAAAGGCAAAGCTCTTATAGCTCATGTGTATGACAGATTTATATGTGTGACCTTTGTGACAGTAAGTAAAGAGTTGGCTTCTGCAACAGCAAAATCCATGATTTCTCAAAATAAAAGCTATTTCACACACCTGTCACCCCCCCCCCACCCCCCCCCCCTCCTTCCAGTGACCTTTAATCTTGTGATGATTCCAGTAAATTAGTATGCATAGGAAGGTCCTATCATCAGCTACCTTTGTAACAAATTTAATTCAAAAGTTTGCAAAAATGTTGATAAAAATAAAAATCTATCAGAAACTGGCATTTCACACACATTTGCCAACCTCTTGTAACCTATAAAGGTCTTACCATCAGGTATCTTTGCACAAAGTTTGGATTTGAAAATAGTATTTGAGAAAAAACTTTTTTTTTTCACAATGTTTCACCTATTTCTAGATCACATGTGACCATTGAGCTTTCCGGTGGGTCAACCAAATCAGTATGAATAGAAGGTCTTACCATCAGGTATCTCTGTACCAAGTTTATGTTTCAAAATAGTCTGTAATTTTTCATATTCTTATAAGATATTTTGCATATAGCTAAATTAAATAAGACAAAGAATGAGTTCACTAGCCACGATTGTACATCTTCAACGTGTTAAATTGTATTTTAATCATTTTTGCAAACACATTTCAATCCAACCAGTCATCCCTGGACACAGTTGGCACGCTTCGAATGCTTTTTATTCTGACAGTGTGGTAATACCTAGCAGCTTCGGTAACACTCGGGGCTCCCTAATTAGGCGAGACTGGAAAACACATGTGAGCTCAAAACAGTATGGTAGACTTTGGAATAAAATCCTCATCTTGTTTGTTGTTGCGACACCTACCATTTCATTTCAGCTTGACCAACAGTTTGTTTATATGAAACATATATATACCAAGAGCACAAACACTGCTGCTCATCAAGTCTTTTAGAGATCACCGAGTCTCTGCCTTTTTTCACAATACTCACACTTCACAGAACATTGGCGTACAGCCACTTTCTTGTAGAAGAAATTTGTACGAAACTTCACATCGCCCTAGCACCACCATTTGGCACCAATCCACTTTGTCAGAAATATCACTCGTATAGGGCGCGTGAGAGCCCCGGAGCCAGTCAGCACCTGTATTGTAATCGGGCACCAAGCGGTTTGGGCCAAGATGTGGCAGGTACTGTAAAAACAGCCAATTTGTTGCTTTCATACATGAAATGGCATCAGTATTTTCTGTTCTTTTAGCCAATTTCGGCAGTACTGGAGATGCCTGAAAAGCCCTGTTGTTATGTGCAATGTAAGTCATATTCCTGACAGCCTGAACGATATTCATTTGTGCTGTTATTCCATTCCTGAAGCCTTTCTCATGACACAGCATAACGCGCGCTGTTCTTCTAATATCCGCGTGGTACAACAAGAATCAGCGTGTATCAACTCAGTCGCAGCGGCACAGCGGATAAAATCCAATTAACGGTCAGAGCACATTAAATTGCCAGAAGTTATCAAAAAGAAATACCGGTCGTGATGTAGCATTGCAGGGCCTGACATCGTATATCAAACGAAGGTACAATGTCGGCTAGAATACTGCCGGTGGCGACCATTTCTGCCGGAGCGGGCGGCCAGGAGGTGTATACAGCAATAGTGTGTAACCGACGACAGAAAGAGTCTTGGCAGAATCTAAGCACATGAGGGAGTGATGCAACTATTTTGTTTAAAAAATTTGAAAATCTTTTCCATTGCATTACTCTGACAATTTTGCTGGTCATGCAGGTGGAAATGTCAAGAAAGATGTTATATTATGTCATACGTCTACTATCTATACATGTATAATTATACTGGTGACGTTGGTCATGTCTGGCGTGATCCAGGTCAGACGACTTCAGCGTGATTTCTTTTACAACAACGATGGAGGAATGAAAACAAATATATTATTAGGCCTTTTGGGGTACAATGGTTCCTTTCACCTCCCTCAGGGCTACAAGGCTCCGTGCAGCAAACCCCTGCTACCACTAACTTATAATGCCGTACATGAATCAAACATGTACAGCAAAATAACAAAATACCGTAGAAGAATAATTCTTGCTGTAACTTTGATATCAAAAGAATAATTTTGCTTTAACGTTGAGATAACTGCTGCTAACGGATGCAGCATGCTATGTGAATATTTATTGTTTAATTTTGGATTTATTGAATTTGAAAATGTGAAAAACAGAATTTGCAGTAACTTGGCACCATTTAGCTGGACTTGTGATCTGTAAATGACCAGCAGAACTTATTTTTTTCTACCAGATATATGTGCCAGCTTTCACCAATATTGTCCGTGGAACTGTACACTTGGTGTTGCTTGGATGCAGGTTCTGTCATGTATTTATTGCAAGACACTGAAGACGTTTTTACATCATAGCTGTTGAGGTTTGATTATTTGATATGGAGGCCTTGTTACGCTTGTGTGTAGACTGTATCATGTCAATTCAACAGCGAAACCGGCATGACACTTTGGGCATAGTTATGGCTTCTCAGCAGAACTTTATTATATCCAGAACTTTTGTGTCATAAGCAGGTCTTGGCTTGTAAATCACCATCGCTCATGGTTTAACTTATAAGTATATATTAAACCATGATTGCAGAAGTCGAGGCACGTAAATCAGCAGTGGCCATGGTGTAACATATTAATCCCACTGTCGGATGATCCCTTTGTTGTATCATGCTGGTTTCACGGTTGGATTGACTTGACAGAGCTTACCCAAGCATTTTGATTGGTGTGTTTGTTGTTTTGTTGTTGTTTTTTCAAATTAAAAAAAAAATAATATGAACAACTTTGAAATGGGGCGCAGCGGAGCGCTTTCAGTAGTGAGCACTTGATGTAAATTATGGCAGTAAAGCAACAAGGTAAAGGTTATGTGTCATTTAAAACATTTGTGTCTGTATAATGTACTTTTGGTACCAAGTGGTGTGTATGTGTGTTTGTGTCACTAAATATGTTACACTGTTTCTGTTCTTGGGGGTGTGAAACTTTTGGACGTTCTCTCAATCTAAAACTGCGAAGAGAGCCTCGAAGTGTTGAAAATTTGCGCAGTGATGTAAATAATTGAAATGTGTCTTATTTTGCCCATGGGAGATAATTTTATCCTGGTGCATGTCTTCATGTTGATGTGCATATTAGTCCATAATGTTACCATGAATCATATTAGACCATCTGGACCCCCAACCGGGTCTGCACTGGGGGACTTTGGTGGGGTTAACTACTTTTTAGTTCTCAGGGTCACCCTGGTCAGCCACACAGGGTGGGTTTTTCCCTCTATTCTGGGGCGTGTGTTTCTGTCTACCCTTGGTTCATTCACCTGTATTTTCCTTTTTTAAACGCTCCCTACTGTCTGCGCTGCCTGTAGCTCTTGATATTGGATGTGTGTTGCTAAGTGGTCTTAGGTTTATTTAGCGTATTAGACCGGCTGGCGACATACGTTCAATATTCTGTTTAATTGTTTTTTCACAAGCAGTGCAGGCACGTCCTGAGAAAGTCTTGTTGCTGTCGGGATGTTAAGCAATGTTCAACTACTACTACTAATACTAGACCATCTAGTGACATAATTCAGTATTCTGGTGTTTTTTTAGGAGTTTTCTTCACAGTCAGTGCAGGAAAGTCCTGAGAAAGTCTTGTTGTTGACGGGATGTGTGAGCAATGTACACCCAACCATCCATTTACCTTTATTTTCCTTCTTTAACGTCTCCTTTGTGCTTCCTAGTCTTTGATAGTGGATGTTTATTGCGAAATGTTCCTCTACACATAAGAGATGATAATTTATGTGTTTGTGGTTAACACAATTTTCAATATCATTTTCCATATATGGTGCATATTTTATAATTGTAATGATTTTCTGCTCTTTTCATTGTAAATTAGGATACAACAAATTCAAATTAGCATGAAGGTGCATTGTCCTCAGCATGTCTTAGGTTTATATAGTGTATTGGACCAGCTGGTGACTTAGTTCAGTTTTATTTTTTTATTTACAAGCAGCGCAGGCACATCCTGAGAAAGTATTGCTGCTGTAGGGACGTTAAGCAGAGTACAACCACCAACCAGATGCCAGTCTACAGAAGTGCAACTAGCGCTAAGTTCTGTGCGTCACTTGGTATTTATGTGTACCACTGCCAGCTTGCTTGGATCAGATGGTAGGGTGGGTTAGTGTGGATGAGAATGATAAGCTTAAAAATAGGAACAGCTTTGGGCACCAAAGAAGAGATACAAAGACGGTCTCAAGAAGTCGCTTAGTGCCTGCCAAATCAACCCCCGCCAGTGGTCTTCGCTTGCTGCAGACCGTGACACCTGGCGCTCCACCATTCACAAGGCAGCCATCTCCTTTGAGGACTCTCGCAGAGCTAACCTTAAGGACAAGCGGCTTAGAAGAAAAAACAGAGTTGTCGTAACTCAGAACCCTGACCAGACCTTCCCCTGCAGCCACTGCGGTCGAACCTGCCTGTCCCGGATTGGCCTCCGCAGCCACGAAAATGCCTGCAGACGACGTGGGCAAGCCCTATAGAATCTTCGTTCGCGAAGTCAAGCCAAGAGAGAGATATATCGACAAGACAACACACCTTTAACACAAGAAGGGAATTGGAAAACGTGTTTAAAAACAGACTATTGCCTAACTTTCTAGAAGCAATTGACAAAGCAAGAATGAAGGGGTCTGGTTGGCATGAAGGTCATGTGCATGAACTACAATTGAAACAGTCAAGGTATCATCCTATACTAGGCAAATCATGGATACCACTGCCTATTTACATTGCAAACAAAAAGGCTGTAGTCAATATACAGAACAATGATAATTTTTGTTTCATGTGGTGTGTGCTTGCTAAACTGCATTATGTAAAAACAAGACCTGATCGTGTATCTAACTACACCAAATTTGGTCCCCACCCGGGTCTGCCCTGGGGGACTTGGGTGGGGTTAGGTACTTTTTAGTTCCCAGGGTCACCCTGGTCAGCCCCACAGGGTGGGTTTCCTTTCTATTCTGGGGCATGTGTTTCTGTCTACCCTTGGTCCATTCACCTGTATTTGTCTTTTTAAAACTCTCCCTACTGTCTGCGCTGCCTGTAGCTCTTGATATTGGATGTGTGTTGCTAAATGGTCACAGCTTTATTTAGGCCCCATGATGTAGGTTTATTTAACGTATTTGACCGGCTGGCGACATACATTCAATTTTCTGTTTAGTTTTTTTTTTTTTTTTTTCACAAGCAGTGCAGGCACGTCCTGAGAAAGCCTTGTTGCTGTCGGGACGTTAAGCAATGTACAATCAATACACCAAATTTGTAAATGAACTTAATTTCAGTGGCATAGATTTTCCTGTTAAGGTAGAAGACATAGACTTGTTTGAACAATTAAATCCTGGGATATCTGTAAATGTATATGTGTGGGATAATGACTCTGTTGACAAGTTACAACCAATTAGAGTATCACCACTTACCCCCACCTACGGACAGTCAGAAGATAAACATGTTGACATGTTGCTAATTGGTGATCACTACACAATTATTAGGAGTATGTCACGACTAATTCATGGGCATGTATCAAAACACAATGGCAAACAAGAAGTGTGTAAGAGATGTTTACAAAGGTTTTCATCTATTTCAGTAGCACACAAACATGTTTTACATTGCAGGTCAGCTGATGATATACAGACTGTACTTAAATATCCAGATCCTGGTAGTCAAGTATATTTTAAAAACTATAGGAATCAGCAAAAGCTACCGTTTGTAGTGTATGCTGATTTTCAATCACTGGTGGTTCCGTATGATGGTCCTGTTCCAGAATCATTACCAAAGACAGTAAAATTGAGTGACCAAGTGGTGTGTTCTTTTGGTTATATTCTTGTTAAGTCAGACGGTCAGCATACAGATCCTGTTATTTACAGGGGTGAAAATGCAGCATGTCTGTTTTTAACAGAAATGAGACAACTGTATAGTCAGGTAGTACAGTATCTAGAAAACAATCAGATGCCTGTGATGATGACAGAAGAAGATAAAATAAATTTTGATACAGCTGTGATGTGTTGGATTTGTGAAAAACACCTACAGGGTGATAAAGTTTGTGACCATGATCACATAACTGGATGTTACAGAGGTGCTGCACATAACAATTGTAATTTATTATTAAAATAGATCCCAAGACATATAAGTTACCAATCTTTTTCCACAATCTCAGGGGGTACGATTCACATATTATCATGCGTGCTGTGGATGAGTCTTACAAAAAAATTAGTTGCATTGCACAGACAACTGAAAAATATTTGACTTTTAGATTGGACAACAAATTAGTGTTTTATGACTCCATGCAACATTTGTCTTTAGGTCTTGCTAGTCTGGCAGATGGACTGACATCATTTCCAATAACAAGTAAATATTTTGAGCCAGACTTGATTAAGAAAGGTGTGTATCCATATGAATACATCAGTGACTGGGTTGTGTTTGAAGAAACAAGACTATCACCAAAAGATAAATTTTATTCTACACTAAATGGAAAAGGTATTTCTGACTGATTACCAACATGCACTTGATGCATGGGATAAATTAGGGTGCCAGACAATTGGTGACTATCATGACCAGTACTTGAAAGCTGACATTTGCTTGCTAGCAGACGTATTTGAAAGTTACCATGAAAAGGGTCTATTACACTACAGTCTTGACCCTGCTTGTTACATAACTAGTCCTGGCATGACTTGGGATGCATTTTTAAAATCCAGTAAGATATTTATTGACCTGTTGTCTGATCGTACGATGGGTAAAATGGTGGAACATGGATTGAGGGGAGGCATTAGTATTGCAGCAAATAATTATGCCAAAGCAAATAATAAATATATTGACGACCCGGGGTTTGACCCCTCGAGGTCAAGGTCATTCATTACGTACTTGGACGCTAACAATTTGTATGGATTCGCGATGTGTGAATTATTGTCCTTGAAAAACTTTTGTCTGTATGATTTGTCACAGTATGACATAACAGACATAACAAACAATATTATGAATCATGACCAAAATGATGCAAAGGGTTAGATCTTTGAAGTAGACCTGGAGTACCCACACCACCTACATGATTACCACAATGATTATCCATTAGCAGTTGAGAAAATGAGTATGACAGGAAAAAAAGAAGACACCAAACTTGTGCCAAATCTGAATGACAAATTCAATTACGTTTGTCACTATCGCTTGTTACAGTTTTACATCAGACATGGGTTAGTACTAAAGAAAGTTCACAGAGGCATTCAATTTGATCAGAGTGCTTTTATGAAAGATTATATAATGAAGAACACAACATTGCGTGCTAGAGACGGCAACACTGCATTTGACAAAGACTTCTTTAAGCTTATGAACAATGCCTGTTTTGGCAAGACAATGGAAAATCCTCATCACCGCAAAGATGTAAGACTTGTTACAACTGAATCGGGTGCAATTAAACTTACAGGTAAGCCACAGTATACAGGGTATAAAGAGTTTCATTCATCATTGTATGCAGTGTCACTGAAAAAAAACGATTGTTAAACTGGACAAGCCAGTATTCATTGGTATGGCAATTCTTGAATTGTCAAAATTACTAATGCTTGAATTTTATTATGATTACTTTAAACCGAAGTATCCTGAGTGTCGTCTGCTATACACTGACACTGACTCTATGATCATTGATGTGTGTACTGAAGACTTTTATGAAGACATGAAAACAGAACTACACATGTATGACACGTCTGACTACCCTAAGGAACATCCATTGTACAGCACACAAAACAAGAAAGTGCCTGGAAAGTTTAAGGATGAACTGAATGGCGTGCCTATTGTTGAGTACGTTGGACTGATGTCAAAAATGTATTCTATTTTACACCAAAAAGGTAGTCAGTCGAAAGCCAAAGGAATAAAAAAAAAAAAAACAGCAATAAAAAATAAAGACATTCGTCATGAACATTATAAGGAAGTGTTAGATGGTGCATTAATGCCTGATTATCCAAACAAGTCACTGAGATCAAATAGACACAATCTTGAAATGATCCAAACGCATAAGAAGTCACTTGCAGTTGGGGACACGAAACGTGTTTTTCACAGTAAGGAAAAAGCTTATGCGCCTGGACATTACAGGCTTAAGTTATCTGAAGACATTTGTGATGAATTGATTGATGAGTTAGTTACTGAAATGAGTAACAGTGTCTGGGGGGATAATCTGTAATTCTTCTCTGACAAATGCCCTCTGAGGTGCAGGTTCATACAGGTAATATATTGATGGGTTTCCGGGGACTATTTTTTTTTAATATTGTGTACAGATGTAGACCAGATGGGGTCTGTTGCCCTGCGTCTGACGTCATTTTCGGCCTCACCAGGTTGATATAAATATCTTACTTGTTTTGTAAACAAACTTGTGTCTGGTACTTTTGTTTTTATTTCTGGCCCTGATGCCAGGGGTATTGTTTTCAATTTAATAGCATCTGTGGGTTTTACATGACCTTCATTATTCATTGCTTTTATCACAGATGGTAATCTTATTACCCACTCAGTGTTACGCATGTCATGCATGAGTTCCTTAGAATACTGGTAACTGAAAAGTCTCTCTGATAATTGCTTATTGAAGTTTTCAACAATTGCCTGTGATCTGTGTACGCCAGGAATGCCTCGCTGCACAAGCACATTATGCTTTGCAAATAATTGATTAGCTGCTCCTTTAAATTCAGATCCATCATCGACCTGCACAAGCCTGGGGAATTTTAAAGGACCTTGACTATAAATGTTTGATAATGCAGTTGCAACAGTAATAGCATTCTTGTCAGTTATGGGTTCAGCGTCCTTGTACCTTGAAGCAATGTCAACAACAGTCAATGCATATTTGTAACGCTTTTTTCTTATTGTGTCATGTGGAAGAAACAGGAGGTCCATTTGATGCGTGTCATTTGGGATAGTGTTTTCAAAATGTGGTCTTGTTATTTTTCTTGGTGCAGGGAGATATATTTGCCATATTGCCTGTTTTTTTAGCCACTGTTTTATTTGTTCAAGTGTGACGTCCCCACCCACGTCCGCATGTAATTTTTCTATTGCAGTGTTTCCTTTCCAGTAGCCAATTGGAGAGTAATATATTTTTGATAGTTTAATGTCTGTCATTTTTTTCTAGCAATGAAAAGTCCTGTAAAATAAACAAATGTCATTCCCACTAGAACAAATATTATTTCTCCATTTCTTTGTTCTGGACTGGGTTGGTAATAGTCACTTAGTTTTGGTTTTGGGATAGACATGTCTTCACCCGTGACAAGAAAATATTCCCTGATTGCGTCGTCTCTATTAGAAAATGTATGCTGTGCGTGACCCTCAAGCCTCAGTTTTGAATTGATGAAATCAAGTTTCTCTATTCTTTGCTTCTCATAATCTTGTTGAGCTTGTGCCAGTTTCTCTGATGCCTCATTGTGACGTTTCATTTCTTCAGCTGATTCTTCTCTACCTACTTTTGAAAAGAGATAATTTGAGCCGCTGAATGCCAGGGCATTGACCATCGCACCTCCAATTATTACTGCTAAAGTCGCCATATTATTTTTATTTACATAGATATATTTTCGGGAATAATACCTTGTTTGACAAGAAGGTCTTTCGTGGAGATTGACGCTGCTATAACTGCAACTAATTTAGCCGAATCTTCAAAATCTAATCTGCTAAGGTCTGCCGATTCCATTTTGAGGAGACTTTTTGCAAGCATAGAATAAGCTACTGCTAGTCCGCTGATCACGGCAGAATGATAAACAAGATTCATTATATTCTTTGTTTCGCTCATTTTCTTAGGCAATAAAAATTTAATTAATATTTTTATTCACTGCATATGAAATGGGTCGACAGGTTTTGGTGTTACTGGTAATGTGGCGACTTCTGGTTTTGTTTTTGGAGTGTCTAATTTTTTTGGTCACTGTTTGAGTTTGTGGCTTGTATTTTTTGTATAATTGGTAACCTGAGAAAACAAATACAACAACAAATCCAGCAACTATATATCTTGTTGATTGGGGTTCAGGATTGTTGATAGTCTCTCACTTTGTTGTGGGTGTGACGGTAGTGACGGTCCTGACAGTGTTGACGGTGTTGGCACTTGTCCTGACGGACCTGATGGACCTAACGGTCCTAACGGACCTGGCGGTGGGTCAGTTACTGTTTGTGCCTGAAGCTGTAATTTTTTTTTGCCTATTATATTCCGCTAATCTTTTCCCAGCTTGCACGCGGCCTGGACTTTTAGCCTTAGTCACAGTTGAAACCTGTGTCAAAACAGGGGCGGGGTTCACTTCTGGAGTCGTCTGGGTCTCGTCCATTTTCTACTGCAGTAAAATTTATTTTTGAAAAATCAATATGACTCCCGGTAACAAGAAGGGTTACGACAGGTGCAAGGTAATTTCCAAACTTGTAAAACATGACGCATGCTAATTTGCCAATTGAACTTGAAACAATCAGGTTGCTTTCAAGGTCGTGTGAAAGACTGTCAGTGTCTACAGGAAGAAAGTGACTCACTGCTTTTGTGTATAGACATACAAGAGATCGACTCAAATCACAAGTCATTAGTGAAGCGATATGATTTTCATATTTAGAATGTAGTTTATTCAAATCATCAGCCGAGAGAGATTCAATATCTTCTGTCATGTATTGTTTACCCAGATAAGTTTTGGACTTTCCAGAAACAATCACAGACAAAAGATGCTGTTTCTTAGAATCTAAGTCTTTGCTTTCAATAGCGCTAATTTCACTCAACAATAACAATTCTTCAGAATTCATTTTATAGTGAAAAATAATTTATAATAGTGAAAACAAAATTCCACTTACCTTTGTGTTTAGGTTGTTTCAGCTTCGTTATATCCATTGCTTCCACTTACTGTGGCAAGCCTAACTGCATCGCATTCATAGATGCGTTCAGGCTTTGAATTGAGGGGCTTTGTTCTAATTGTACTATTTTTTCACGGAAGTCGTTTGCTTTCTTTTCATTCAGCTGTATTGCCCTCTCTTTGAATCTTATCTTTTGAGTAGATCGACTGATATTTTTTGTAATCTTTTCTTTTTTTTCATTAAGTACACCATAGGTTATCATTTCATTTGCAAATTCATCATCATTGCCTTCAGCATTGTATTTCGCCAAAAAAGATGTAGATTCTATCATATCTTTTTCAATATCAAGCAAATCTGATTGCAACTCCTGTGCTTTATCCTTCAGACGTTTCAGTTCATGGTTGTAAGCACCACCTTTTCTGTCACAAATGTTTAGTCGTTTGCGAAGAATTCCAGCTTGCTTAATAACGTTTGTTCCAGAATTTTCCATCATGTTGTAATGGCAGTGCACCGATAAAGAGTTGTGTTTTCTTCAAAACGTTCTGGGCATGGATTAATCAATAAAATTAGCAAACAGTCACGCCAGGCATGGCTGGTAAAACCGGTTTGATGTGAAATGGAAGGCCTGGGCTTGGCACTCTGGCAAAGAAAGGTGTATAGTATAAAATCTAAACATACCTGTGTGGACTGGAAAGGGGTATTTTAAAATCACCCCTTTCAATGGACCTGACCAATTGAATAGCTTGACGGGCGAGGTTATTTCAGGGGGGTGTTTTTTCATGTGCTTTTGCAAACAGAAAATTATTTTGAGTTGGCATGCAACTGTTCAACTCAGAGCGTGGCCTCCTTATTTGATATGACTTACATTTTTCGAAATGGCCTAGTGATACAGATTTCTAGTTTTGGCCCAGTGACCAAAATTTGAACTACTTTCTTGTTTTGACCCAGTGACCAAAATTTGAACTACATTCTCGTTTTGACACAGTAACCTAAATTTGACATTTTTGTTATAGGTGTGTATGTGTGTGTGAGCAGTGAAGGAGGGTTGACTACATCTTTGGGGTGCCACACACGCCGCCGCGTATGGTGCGGCATGTGCCGCGTATGGTGCGGCATGTGCCGCATATGGTGCGGCATGTGCCGCGTATGGTGCGTCATGTGCCGCGTATGTCGAGGCATGGTGCGGCATGTGCCGCGTATGGCGCAGCATGTGCCGCGTATGGTGCTTCATGTGCCGCGTATGGTGTGGCATGTGCCGCGTGTGGTGCGGCATGTGCCGCCAGTAAGTACAAAGTTCCACTTGGCTCCAGTAGACTGGAATGTGCTATTCGGGTATTGCCAGTATTGATTTGCATGTGCATTAGCAGTCTTGTCTGCAGCCGTCACTACCGGGTGGAAAAATCAATTGTCATGGGTTACCATGCGAGTTATGTGGGAGGCTGTGTTTCATTTGTGTGTGTGTGTGATTAAATTAAATAGTGTTACTGTATCTGCTAGACAATACAATTGATGATTCTCAGGAGTAGGTGAGATAGAACTAGTGGGGATGCTAAGGTTTGTTTAACCAAAAGATCGCCGATCTTCTCCTGAGAATGTTATAAATTGTGTTGTACCCGTCTTTTCTAAGCGTGTTTCTTTCTCCTTTGGGTACTTCTTTAATTAACATTCAGTCTAAACAAGGAGGATTGCAGAACTACAACTAAGGCATCAAACACTGGCAGTTATTCAATGTAAAGCTTGAAGAGGTGAGTTTTCAACGACCTCTTGAAGTCAGAGACAGACTCACTGTTTCTGACCTCAAGAGGAAGTGTATTCCATAACACTGGGGCTTGATAAACAAAAGTGCGCTGACCAAATGTTTTAGTTTGGACAGAAGGTATACACAACTTCCGTTTATCAGAAGAGGAGCGGAACTCACGAGAGGGTGTATACACATGCAGCAAAGAGGACAAGTATTCTGGGCTGGTGCCTGAAAGGCAGTTAAAACAGATTGACATAACGTTGTATTGAATACGTGAGGACACAGGTAGCCAGTGAAGGGACTTCAAGATGGGTGTGACATGCTCAGTCTTACGGACTCTCACAACAAGCCGGGCTGCATTGTTCTGAATTTTTTGGAGGCGATCAATGAGATACTGAGGGCAGCCACAAAGCAAAGAGTTACAATAATCTAGCTTGGACAGCACAAATGCACAAACTAGTGTTTTAGTGGCTTCCACGGTCAGCAGGTGACGAACTGAACTAATACGACGAAGTTCCAGGTAAGCGGATCTATACACTGCACTGACATGCTGTGACATAGATAACTCGCTGTCAAGTGTAACACCCAGGTTTCTCACACTCGCAGAAAAGCCAATGAGTGTTCCATCCACAGACAATGATGACGGTAAAGGCAGGGACGAAGATAATCTTGGATTAGCTACCAACATTGCTTCAGTTTTGCCATCATTTAACATCAGATGATGAGGGTTAAAGCAATAATTAGGGGGTTAACTCAGTGATTGTTAATGCTGCTTTAAAACTCTCTTACTTTCTATCTCTAGTGTCGGTAAGTAAACTGAACGGTTAACTTCAAAAACCGTGTGATGTAGCACCCCCGAAATAAAAATGGAAGTGAAAGTATAGTGACTACAAGCCACGAAATCTAAGAAACAGACAAGCGTTAATATCAAAGTTCACGTGAAATGAAGTCCATATGCTATTAAAACACACTTGCTTGGCCACTGCAAACATATAATATACGAGTCCGAGAGTGCGGAGTGAATGTGAAAACAGATACACCAGTCGTTTGATTTCACTTCGATGATCGTAAACTGAGTCAGGTGTACGGGCTGTCCGAAACAGAACAAGTACAGTAGTCATGCAATTTAAAATATTTGCATAACTTACAGTTTGCAGTGCAAACTCGCTGTACTATTATGTGTAACAGTTTCACGTATACGACCAAGCACTAGTGCACCCAGGTGTAGCTGTCAACCATGTGTCTCTGTCACATAAGGAATTAATCTTTAAACTACTGAGTCACTGTCAAAACCAGACAACAAAATAAGTCGTTACTATAATATCAGATCGAGCGTGTTTGATGACACCTTCACACCTACACCTACACACACACACACACACACACACACACACACACACACACACACACACACACACACACACATACTCACACACATACACACACACACGGAGAGTATATGCATACCTTTTTTACTTCCAGCACCAAGTAGGAACGACTAATCGACCCTGAAAGCCGGAAAGTAGTAACCGACCAGCTGTGCGCGGCGCAGAGCTGATCGGACAAAACCTCCATCGATAAAGGTCCATCCATCGCTCCTCGTGTGGTTAGAACAAAGACAACATCCTAAAGTCTATACCACTTGGCCCTGGAAGTAAAAGAGGCAGCGGGATGTCCTTCAGACAAAAGAGAGAGAGAGAGAGGGAGGGAGAGAGAGAGAGAGATGATGATGAAACTTTATTACATAACGGTAGAAGTTTTGACAGATACAAATACGTCATTTTTCAAACTTGCCGTTGCTAACATACTACAACATGAAATATTATGCTGAAGACAAGCAAAAAAAATATTTAACGCAAACAAAGATCATAACTAAATAAGTACAGACACACGCAGTACAGAACAGAAAATGATACTAAGGTAAAAATAAACAAATACAAAAAAAAGAAAAGAAATAACACTCCTCAGCACAAATTGCGTAGGGAAAAAAAGCCCCCCCCCCCCCCCCAAAAAAAAAAAAAAACAAACAAACAAACAAACAAACAAACAAGCAAAAACAACAACAACAACAACAACAAACCACCCACACATATCATAGCACAGCAAAAACAAGCACAAAGTACCAAGAATCAAACATACATACACACACGTTTACAGCCGTGTAAATGCACGTCTAACATATATACATTTACACAACCTTTCATCAAAATGACAGGATAAAAAATAATATATCTAAGCAGTTTCCATCAGGTATATGTGTAGTTTTGTTTTAAAGGAGGCAAGGTGGGTTAGTGTTTTTAAATGTTGAGGAAGTGAATTCCATAAACATGGTCCCGAAAAGGCTAGGCTTGATTTGAATAAGTCAATGCGAGGTAGTGGTAATCGAAGAGTACTGTTCCTCGAGGACCTTTCACACTGTCGTTGTGGAGTAAATTTAGCTGTTAGATACTGTGGAGCTTTCTTGTGGAGAATTTTAAACATAAGTATGCACTTGTTGTAAACGAGTTGTTGACGAAGGCCAAGACGTTTGTGACTTTGCAGTTTTTCAGTGGTAGGAAAGGGTCTTATATCTACATTTTTAATGGCTCTTTTGTATAGTGAATTTATTTGTTTGATATGCACATCACCGCTACCATCCCAAACAGTGGAGATGTAATCAACATGGATCTAATGTGCGCATGAAAAAACATTTTTCGTGTATTTATGTCAGTCACACTTCTCAACTGTGATAAAAGAAATATATTTTTTTGATATCTTCTTACAGATGTTAGTCACATGTTTCTCCCAACTTAGCTGCTCATCTGTACGTATTCCAAGGATGGTGAGTTCATGAACTTGTTCAATAGGTTGGCAGTTAAGACTATGCGTTAGTGGAGGGGGATGAAGTTGATGTTTTTGTTGTGAGGTGATTAACATGCTCTTCGTCTTATCAGGATGTAGTACCATGTGGTTTTTACAGCACCATTCAGAAACTTCATCGAGACTGGATTGTAAACGACGACTAATATCATGACTGTTATTACCAGGAAAGTGAAGGCTTGTGTCGTCCGCAAAGAGATTACAATTAACGTTAGGGTCGGAAATATGTAAAGGAAGGTCGTTTATGAAAAGTAAAAATAGGAGGGGTCCTAGAATTGATCCTTGAGGAACTCCAAATTTAACATGGCCTTTCATAGAGTACTGACCATGGACGTATACTTTTTGCTTTCGGTCTTCCAAATAGGATCTGAGAAAAGTTATTGTAGTTTCCATCCATGTGGTATAGTGTAAGCTTATGTAAGAGAATCTCATGGTCCACAAGATCAAAAGCTTTTTTAAGATCTAGGAAAACTGCTCTGGACATTACATTTTTATTAATTGACTCTAGCCAGCAATCTACAATATGTGTGAGTGCTGACTGGCATGAATGGGTCGGGAGAAAACCGGACTGATGAATGTTTAGTAAATTACTCTTCTCAAGGAAATTAAGAAGATGCTTGTGAATGTGCCGCTCTAATGGCTTTGACAAGACTGAGAGCAAAGAGATCGGTCGGTAATTATGAATATCTTCAAGGTTTTTAGTTTTGGGGATGGGAACTACCTTTTCTTCCTTCCTTCGTTGTAATGAGATTTTGAGGCTTTCATTATCAATACCATCAATGCCAGCAGACTTTTTGTTGGGCAAGCTAGAAATATATCTGCCGACTTCCGCAACTGTAATATCAGGGATGGTGAAAGTATTTGGTATAGTTGTTTTTTTAAAGTGTTCTCTGAGAGAACTCGGCACTTCATACGGTTTACTGTTATTTGCAGCTCCCAATGCCAATATTTCGGCTGTCGTTAAGAAATGGTTATTTAATATATCAGCTGACATATGAGATGGGATTTCGGGTGCTGATTTACCCCTTCGTTATGACGTTCAGAGCTTTCCAAACAGATGCCGTGTCCTTTTTGACTCGAATCATTTGTTGGAAAAAAGACTTCTTAGACGCTCTAACTAAATATTTGACACGATTGCGTTGTTTTTTGTATTCTTCGTACTTTTGCTCTTTTTTCAGTTTGTCTCTAAATGACATGGCCTGCTTGATATCCGCTGTTAACCAGGGTGGTATGGTGGAGTGTTTAACTCGTTTTTCACGTATTGGCGCATGTTTATTGAAGACACTGAGAAACAGATCCATCCAGCACGACAAGGCACTGTCAGGATATTGGTGATCATAAACCGCAGTAAACTTAGCATTGTGCAGGTCCCACAGAAATTTGTCTTTATTAAAGTGTTTAAAGGAGCGATATTTTATATTTTTATGTCTTTTAGTTTTTTGCTTGTCTAGTTTCTTGGAGACGTTACAACATACTGGGTTATGATCGTTGACAGCTAAGGAGGGAACATGCACATTTGATATTTTATCGTCATTTGTCACATAAATGTGATCAATGAAGGTTGAGGATGTAGAGTTGATGTGGTTCTAGTGTTTTTTTTTTTTAACTAATTGTTTTAAACCGAATAAGGCTGTTGCTGATGCCCATGCAGCATGGTGCCCTTTGGGCTTAAGTAGGTCAATGTTAAAGTCGCCCAGAAGAACAATGTTATCTTTACTTTGATTAACTTTATCCATCATTTCTACGAAGTGATCATACCAGTCCCATTTGGCTGCTGGATTTTTATAGATAAAGCCAATCAGGACTGTGGGGGATTTAGATGTTTTCAACTCGACCCATAAACTTTCAGCTTCGGCTGACTCTAAGTCCTGTCGTCCTTTAACGTTACTAATTATCGAATCATGTATATATACTGCTAGTCCAGTGTGCTGGGGACTTGAGGCATCTCTGCGGAGTACTGAGAAGTTTTGGGACTGAGATGGAGTTATCCCTGATAGTGCTTTTGAGCCTCGACTCGGATACACCAAAAGCATGAAAATGTGTGGGCGTGTTCAAGAACACAGACAAATCTGGCACCTTATTAACTAGACGGTAAATGTCGAGGTGGCCAATTCTAAACTCTTTAGGTCGTTGTGGGGCAGTTTTTACATTATATTTTGGCATGTTGGTAACAGAACAAACGTAGCAATAATATTCCCAAAAAATAGTAAAAATAATGTCAATGTGTATAAATGAATAAGAAAGCGACAATAAAACGTAGGAAAAACAACAGCAACAACAATAAAGCAAAATTAAAATGTTTCTGACTCTCGTGGTCAGAGTCCGCTGCGAGTTCGTATTGCTTGGTAATGTCAGATACAAAATAAAAGGCTCGACAGCTATGTAGAAAGAATAAAAAAAATATAAAAACACTTCCAAGCGCACCTAGGCACGCTCGCCCGATGCTGCAGTTCCTAACTGCTAATATAATAATAATCGCACATACACAAAAAAATGGACTTTTATAATGTAAAACAAAACAAAAAAAAAAAAAAAAAGTCACTGCGACTTTGAAATCAAGCACAGCTAACTACGGACAGAACAAAACCGCAGTCATTAAAGTCGAAAATGTAATTCTAGATCAAAAAGCTCACTTCAACTCGACTCGAGGATTAATGTCACAAAAAGATCCACGAAACACGCACAATGGAAGTGGCAGTGCATAGAAAACACGTGTGTAATGATCCGTCCGTCTTGCAGATCTAGCTTGACATCTAGATACTCTGCAGTAATCCCATGCGAAACTATCCATCTGATATATATATACATATATACCATATATACATATATACATATATACACATACATACACACACACACACACACATATATATATATATATATATATATATATATATATATATATATATATATATATATATATATATATATATATATATATATATATATATATATAATATATATATATATATATATATATATATATATATATATATATATATATATATATATATATATATATATTGTGCATGACTTCTATTTGTGGGTGCGGGTGTGGCTGGCCAAGCCAATCCTGGAGCCACACCTGCGAGGGCAATGGGGGCACTGGAACGTAGCTGTGGGGAGAGTCGACGCTGTCTTTCTGCGAGCTCTGGCACTGGTGATCCGTTCGCGCCGATTGTGTTTAAAGAGCGTGCAGGTTTTCCTGGTGGCGGCACGCCAGCCAGATCTGTCTTGTGCTTGTGTTTCAAGTTCCTTTACCTGAAAGGCGCAGTACTTGAGGCTGTCTTTTATGCAGTCTTTGAAGCGTTTCTTTGGCCGTCCTTGCTTCCTGTGGCCTTTTGAGAGTGCACCATACAGGAGTTGGCGTGGCATGCTAGAATCATTCATGCGTAAGACATGACCTGTCCAGCGAAGTTGTCTTTAAGATCAAGGCTTCAACACTCACTAAGCCAGCATTATCCAGGACTTTAGGTTTGTCACCTTGTATTACCATTTGATGCCCATGAGTGAGCGCAGGGATCTCATGTGGAAACGTTCAAGCCGATTGAGGTGCATTCTGTACAGCGTTCATGACTCACAGCCGTAGAGGAGGCTGGGGAGGACTACTACCTTGTAGACTTTGATCTTGATGGAGAGCTTGACGTTGTTGTTATTCAACACACGAGTGCGCAGACGATCATGTGCTTGGCTGGCTTTGCTGATGCGAGCTGCGATTTCCTTGTCGATAGTACCGTCAGAAGAGATGACGCTCCCCAGGTACCTGAACTGGTCGACAGTCTTCAGCTCTGTGCCTTCGATATACATTTTGGGTGGGGGGGGGGGGGGGTTCTTGTGCCTGGGGCTGGTTGGTGCAGGACATCGGTCTTGTTGAGACTGATGGTGAGGCCAGCAGTAGAGAGGCTTCCGAGAATCTTTTGACGATGGTCTGCAGGTCAGAATCCGTGTGCGCCATCAGCGCACAGTCATCGGCAAACAGCGCCTCAAGGATCATTTTCTCGACGGTCTTGGTTCGGGCGTTCAGTCGACGGAGGTCGAAGAGAGAGCCGTCTAGTCTGTACTTCAGGAACACTCCCTTCTCAAGGTCACGTACTGCATGGGTCAGGACACACGTGAAGAACAGATTGAACATCACGGGGGCAAGAACACAACCTTGTTTGACACCGTTGGAAATGTCGAAGGGTGCGGATGTGTCGCCGTTTGACTGGACAACTCCTACCATTCCATCATGGAAGAGGCGGATGATGTTGGTGAACTTCCTGGGGCAGCCGAGCTTTGCGAGGATGACCCAAAGCGCTTCTCTGTTCGCGGTGTCGAATGCTTTGGTCAGATCTATGAAGACAGCGTAGAGGTCCATGTGCTGTCAAATGCATTTCTCCTGGACCTGTCTCACAGTGAAGACAATGTCGACTGTTCTGCGGCCAGGTCTGAAGCCACACTGAGCTTCTGGGAGTGCTTCCTCAGATACAGAGCTGATCAGGCGGTTGAGGATGACTCTCGCGAGGATCTTGCCAGCAATTGACAAGAGTGAGATCCATCGGTAATTGGCACAGTCTGCTTTGCTGCCCTTGTTCTTGAACAGGGAGACGATTGTAGCATCTCTAAATTCCTGTGGCATGTTCTCCTCTGCCCAGATGCATGTCAGAATGTTGAGGAAGGCATCAAGGGTCTCAGGTCCAGCTGCTTTGAAGAGCTCCGCGGGGATGCCATCCATGCCTGCAGCCTTGCCGGAGCTAGTCTGGCTGATCGCTTTCGTGACCTCGTCCAGGGTAGGCGGGAGGTCATGGTCATCCAGTGTCGGCTTCTGGGGAATCATGTCCAGGGCCGCGGGGTCGACAGTGGAAGGCAGGTTCAACAGATTTGAGAAGTGTTCTCTCCAGAGCTCAGTGTGCTGCCTTTGTCCTTCAGCAAGGTGAAGCCGTCGGAAGAAAAGAGAGGGGTTGTGCTGGGTCTGGCAGGGCCGTAGACAGCTTTCATTGCGCTGAAAAACTCCTTGGAGTTGTTGGATTCAGCAAAGTTTTCAAGTTCTTTTGCCTTGCTGTCCCACCAGGTGTCCTGCATGTTGCGGAGCTCTCTCTGGGCTTTTCTCTGGAGGTGTTTGAAGCGGTCTTTCTTGGACAAGGAGTTGATGTCGTTCTGCCACTCGATGAAGGCACTGCGCTTTTGCTCCAGCAGCTTGTTGATCTCTTCATTGTTCTCATCGAACCAATCCTGGTGTACCCTCTGCTTGGGTCCAAGCACGTCTTTGGCAGACTCCGTCACCACCCCCTTGAACTGGTTCCACATTTCAGTTGGGTTGCCAGTCAACGGCCCATGGGCTGTTAGCAGGTCATCAAGGTGGGACTGGTAGTCTTCTTTGACGTCCGGGCGCTTCAGCTTGGCCAGGTTGAATGAAGGTCGGCTGAGCTTCAGCCTCTTCCTGTGTGCTGTTGCAATGTGAAGGTTGAGGACAGACCGCACCAGTCGATGGTCGGTCCAGCACTCGGCTTCTCTCATGGCTCTGGTGATTCTCATATGACGAGTATCCCGCTGGCGGACAATGACATAGTTTATGAAATGCCACTGCTTGGACCTGGGATGCATCCATGTTGTCTTGTACTTACTAGTCAGCCTGAAGAGGGTGTTGGTGATGGCGAGTCCATTCTCAGCGCACAATGTCAGCAGCAGCAGGCCATTGCTGTTCATCTTGCCCAGCCCGTGTGGGACCATCACTCCTTCCCAGCAGTCACATTCGCGCCCAACTCGAGCATTGAAGTCACCAAGCACGTCGAGTTTGTCACTTGCAGGGGTTGACTTCAGGAGGGAGTCGAGGCTCTCATAGAACGCCTCCTTGTCGTCATCGGCGTTGGTAAGTGTCGGAGCATAGGCGCTGATGATAGTGACATGTCGGGTGTGGGAGATGGGGAAACGGAGCTTCATCACTCGTTCGCTGATGCCAGTGGGAAGAGAAGGCAGATGTCGGAGGAGCGTGGTGCGGATGGCAAAGCCAACTCCGTGTATCCTGTCCTCGTTCTCAGCTTTGCCCTTCCAGAAAAAGGCGTACCCACCCTCAGGTTCACAGATCGAGCCTTCGTCAGCAAATCTGGTTTCACTTAGAGCTGCAATGTCGATCTTATATCTCGCCATCTCCCTGGCTATGAGGGTTGTTCTTCTGTGCGGTCTCTGCGTCTGATCTCTGTCCAACAGGGTTCGTACGTTCCACGTACCGAGAATAAGTTTCTTTCTTTGTTTTTCCTTTCGACCTCATAAAAGGGTTAAACCGCCAGCCGCGGTAAGCTGACCGGTTTGGTGTAGGGCAGGCAATGTTTGAAACACCTTTTCTAGTTCCCTCTCTTACTAGGGTGAGCAGTGTTGTCCTGAAGAGGGCTGCTGCCGAACTTCCCTGCTGCCCTTGGTACCGGAAAGAGCGACCACTGGTCCACAGACCGCCTACGTGCAGGTTCGGAGCTACGACTCCCAGTAGTAACCTCTATTTGTCGGTTCGCCCGTTCCCCATCGCCGCAGGGCTTCTGGAGTAGGCAGAATAAAAAAGAGGATGAAGAAGCAGATTTGGTGAAGATGAAGATCCATGCACAAAACCTGCGCGTGAGGGAGATTTTGGTGGAGAAGCTGTCCTCGTTCTCAGCTTTGCCCTTCCAAAAAAGGTGTACCCACCCTCAGGATCACAGATCGAGCCTTCGTCAGCAAATCTGGTTTCACTAAGAGCTGCAATGTCGATCTTATATCTCGCCAGCTCCCTGGCTATGAGGGCTGTTCTTCTGTGCGGTCTCTACGTCTGATCTCTGTCCAACAGGGTTCGTACGTTCCACGTACCGAGGATAAATTTCTTTCTTTGTTTTTCATTTCGACCGCATAACGCATAAAAGGGTTAAACCGCCAGCCGCGGTAAGCACACACACACACACACACACATATATATATACATATATATATATATATATATATATATATATATATATATATATATATATATATATATATATATATATATATGTGTGTGTGTGTGTGTGTGTGTGTGTGTGTGTGTGTGTGTGTGTGTGTGTGTGTGTGTGTGTGTGTGTGTTTGCTTACCGCAGCTGGCGGTATATATATATATATATATATATATATATATATATATATATATATATATATATATATATATATATATATATATATATATATATATATATATATATATATATATATATCCACCGATTTAGTATGACTTCACCATGCCACGAGTCACGAGTCATCATGCCACGAGTCCCTCCTCCCTCCCCTCAATACTGCTTGCACGCAATTTCAAGGGACTCTAGATACCACGTTGACTTCGACCTGGTTCTGAGTGTCACCTATTTATATTTGCATTTGGAAGACTATTCAAAACGAGGCCCTTAAACTCTTTGATAAAATAGTTCAGCCAAACGCACCACGGTGTATGTGTGTTTAAGTTAACCCTAAGACAAAAACAAGAAGAGCAACCTTCCATTTCACATTTCATTGGGATTTTCAAACACAAAATGACACACTGCTTAATTAGTCTCAGCCTCGCTGTCGATTTCAGTGAATAATGAATATGGTATATTCTTCCAGCCTGCCCTGAGTTTGTTAGCCACCGGGTGGGTGACCCGCTATTTAGTACGGGCTATCAAACACGCTCTATTTTGGCCCGCATCACTTTTTAACCCCAGTGTGATCAGTTTAAACCGAGATAAATGCCCGTTAAATCGGTCTAAATCGCTCGTGTGATGGCGCTCAATATCTTCTTTAGTACTGTTCTTAACATGCCTTGCAATCATGCTGGACAAACTTAACTTTATGAAATTTGAAAAGTGTAAAGACTTCCTGCTGTTCGTACATAGGGTGCTTGTAGGAAAACATCATTCAGCTGCAACTCGTCACACGAGGCACAAGGTCGTAGACCACACTGGAGTAACAGTTCCAAAAATACTTTATTCTCACGATGCACTCTTAGTACAATGCATCCACACAATGCACTATCTCTCACAAATGCATCCTCATTTTCATACCTGTCCCACAATGCATGCACATACTTCCTAACACTCTCTTTTATTCTATCACAGATTTCCAGAACAATCCCGTAAATTACACAACTCAACCAATCAGAAAGGAAAACGTAATCAAAATGATTAATATTCATTACAAAGAACACTCTAGATTTTTCTACAATCATCCACTAAAATCTAGGTGCGTGACGTAAACGTCATGAAATGTAACCAAAATGTGTACTACTACAAAACTTTGACGTCATGTTTGAAATCACTAGACAAATCGCGCCTTTTTCAGTGACCTTCCAGCTTAATCTACAAGTTATCAAAATGTAAAACATTCTAGTCGCACACAAAAAGTCGATCCCAATTCTCCACGCAAAAGCAAACGAATCACACTAAAATGGTACGTGATGTTTATCTAAAATAATTGAACTGAATATCGGATCTTTTCCTATGATCATTTATTTATTTGGGTTTAACGCCGAGCAGGCGACTAAGGCCATCTCACGGCGGATTTTCCTGTGATCAACACACACGTGCCCTAAAAAGAATAACACGACCACAAACGTATCGGGCACCATCTTGGATGTGCGACTACCGCGTGGTGTTTCGCTCCCAGCGTTTAACTCTTTCTACCCCAGACACACCACAGCAAGATAAGGATCGACCAAAATAGTTCAAGGGTGGTGCCAGAATAGCTTGGCGCCTATGGGCGCCAAGCTATTCTGGCATCACCATTGAACTATTATGGTCGATCTATGTCCTGCAATGCAATGCAGTCTTCAGAGGACAACGGACAAATTTGAGGATTTCGGTGATGGGGTAGAATGAGTTAAGTGGTTTTTAGTTGGATGTACTGTGTTTTCGTGTGCTGAAAGTCTGCTGAGTGTCATATAATAATGAGTGCGCTGATGAGGATTGTATGCTTGTTTTTTTGGGTTTTTTTGTCGGATCTGGATGCTGTTCAAGTGTTATTGTATTGAACAATGTTTTGTCGTTTCAACTTTGTTTACGTCGCCATTTTGGCTTTTTCCGCAGCGTAGGTCCGGCACTGCTCAGCAGAACTGGCCCTCCGCCGCCCTGTTTTTGTACTGCTCGTTAGTGTGTGAAGTGTTTCCTGTGTGACTTTGTGTGCCACCCGCGGTTGCTTCTGTTGCTGTGTTGTTGTTCGTGGACCTGCCGTCCTATTGGTTTTACGTGTACTGCCTAAAATTCTTGTCGCTCGTCGTCACCTTGCCCTCCCCACTTCGGCGTCTTCGCCTGATTTCCCAGCTGTCTGACCGGGATTGCCTGTTGCTTGTTATTTTTCTCCCATATCCATTTTGTTTCTTTCAGTGTTGGTATTGCGTAATTTCAGCGTCGCTCCCCACTCATACACACACACCGGCACACACAAACACACAAACACACACACACACACACACACACACACACACACACACACACACACACACACACACACACACACACACACACACACACCCTACTGCACTCTCTCCTGTCCTCCATTTCGCACCCTCTTCTCGTCTTTCTTTTTCTGGATCTCACAAACAATCATGCTCATCAGATACAAACACCAACTGCTTTTTCTACGTCGCCACGCCACCACCTGCGCGGCCGGTGCTACCGACAGTGTCGCAGACGCCTTACGCGGCATCCCATCGCGAAAGAGAGGCCGCAGGGGCGGAACAAGCAGAAGGCGCGATTCACCACCTCACACACAAACTTCTTCTTCTTTCCCTTTACCCTTCCACCCCTTCCACCTCCCCCCTCCTCCTCGTCCGTGTCTCCCTCTCCCCTCTCTTCTTTCTTCTCCCATTTCTTTTCCTTTCTTCCTCATCCACTTCTCCTTGCTCTCCTCAACCGCCTCCTTCTTCACCCTCCTCCCCCTCCCTCTTCCTCCCCACACCCCTCCTCCTTCGCCCGCTTTTTCCTCCTTGTCTCCTTCTCCTCTCCCTTTCTTCTCCTCTTCACCCTCCCTCTCCCTTTTCCTCATCTTTTCGTACCCCCTCCCTCCCCCTCCTCCCTCCCCCTCCTCTTCCACCCTTTTTTTCCGGTTCTCCTCCCTCATCCCCTCTCCCCCCTTCCTCCTCTTTCCCCCTTCCCCACCCTCCTCCAAAGATCTCCAAAAGGCATAGATCCTCATGAGCCCCGAGGGCTCATGAGGATCTATGCTTTTTGGAGATGTCTGTAGTGTTGTCTGTGTTTATGGAACAAGCTGGACAACCGCCGTGATTTCGCTTTCGTTTGTTGTTGGTAGCTTGTTAGTTTCAAACGTAACCTCATCACTATCGTACATGAGAGATGGAACAATATACAATACAAGAGAACCATATTTATTAACGCCACATTAATCACAAAATCGCGGCATTTTGACAATGACCCCCTCCCCCCCCCCCCCCCCCCCCCATTGACCACGCGACCGCCACCCCATCTTTAATTCACCCTATCGATTTCAAATAAACGCAAGTTTGTCAATGCGGCGTTAATGTTAATAATAATATATATTAATAATTGTATATTGTTCCATCTCTATAAGCATTGACCACGCCAGCACCCCCCTGCACCCGAGCTAAACAGTATATCGATGACGTATGTGTGTTCATTCAGGAATGCGTATTTTATGACTTTAATTTAAGTCATAAATTAATATTTTTTATTATAAAATGAACCAAGACGAATTACTTCTTCTAAACGATATCAGCGCTGTAGAAAACAAAGATTTAGACTCTAAAAAACAGCGTCTTCTCTCTGTAGTTGTTTCAGGCAAATCCATAGCTTATCTTGGAAAACAATACATGACAGAAGATATAGAATCACTCTCAGTCTTGTATATTGCTCCATCTCTTACATGCATTGGCAGTGAACCCGTGCAGTCTGCGTGAGGAATACGCAGTGAGTTGAGCCAGGCAAAGGTATAAATACTCATGAGCGCGCATATACACATGTACATATGTGATTTTTAAAAAGTGAATCTTTGTGATTGATTCGTCATGGCTGAGTCAGAAAATAAATTTCCATTCGTTCCATTCGCGCGGTATATGGATACGCGACTTAGTGCTACGTGTCCGTGTGCGGCGCCGCTCGAATGAGTTAAAACATTTATATAGTACATAACGCAAAAAAGTAGAGGATATTGATATTTAATCTCAAATTGTTTGCAAGATTCAAAATTGGCAAAAGGATAAATTGTGCCACCGCACAGCCACGCCACTAGTGGTAAGCTGCGAGGGTGACGTGATCGGACAGTCGTGAACGTGGCGTTGTGTTCAAGGCAGAAGTCGCATGCAGGTTATTCCAGTGCAAATCGATAGTTTTTGTTTCGTCTTGATTGGTGATCATCCATGCGTACCGTTATTAACCCCTTCCCTGCCTCTGGACTTCTACTTTGTTTCTGAAATCTTTGCTCATTCAACCACCAAAAGATACAACCGCCCGGGGTGCAAGGATGCAAATTTGTCTCAGCAAGAGGTGTAGATCCTCATGAGCCCCCGCAGTCGCGGGGGCTCATGAGGATCTACACCTCTTGCAGCTGGGTGGTGTTCATTTTTTTTCTCGGCAGTGAAGGTGTTAAAACTGGTTGTCTTGTCTCACTTTACAGACAACTGATCATCATGTTTGACTGATGTGCTGCACATCAGAAGTGCGCCAAGAACATGAAGTCAGAATTAGCTTAGGATTAACCCTTTTCATCCTGATACACCCACTGCTTAAAATAAATCTGACTTTGATAGTTCAAGGATGGTGCGAGAATAGCTTGGCGCCTTAGGCGCCAAGCTACTTTGAATAAAAAGTTTGATCTGTCTCCTAATTTGTGATATAGCCTTCATAGGACAATAAGCAAATCAGTTCAGAAAAATCAGCCTCATTATGTAATGGGTTAATGTCAATCATCGGTCATTTCAAGAAAACTAAAAAGATTTCCCAGAAATATCTTTCATTGCCTTTGAATCTAATTTTTTTTTTTTTTGGTACTAATCAGTGCTATGACTGACAACGACTATACTGTGCTCCATAAGACTTATTTTTAACAGTTTGAACCCAGTGGACAAAACCTCTGGCAGCTTGTCAGGTACCAGACAGATCCTTTGAAAACAAACATTGACCTTGTCCATTTTTCTGAGATTATTTGACATTCTGCGTTGGTCTGACTTTTTTACTCTGCGCGCCAGTGTTCTGTCATAGTGCATCAACAACCAGATGCGTTTTATTTCAGTACACTTAAACAGAAAGTTGGCCAAAAGCATAACAGGGTGCTACTTGCAGTTGTTGGATACTCATAGGTCAAGCATTTTACTGCTAGTTTAATCTGAGCCATTTCCAGTGTTTCTGTGTATTTATTGAGCAACGAAAATTTGCTAAACTGATATGACATGAATCATGGGGCTAAGATAAACTCATGACGTAATTATGCGATTACTGATCAGCATGGACACACTATAGGTACACGGCAACATGTGCGCATCAGGGTTGATAGTCATTACTTTTTTTCTTTAATGAAATAACTTTTCTTTAATTCTGGTAAAAGGTTAAAGTAATAAATTTCTTTACTTTTTTTTTGGAAAATTAAAGAAATAAATTTTCTTTAAATTTTCTTTTTAATTAAATAAATTTGCGTTAAATACATGAAAAAAAGAATTTCAGCTCAAGCATAAACAGTCATTACTAAGTGCTTGAAGTGTTCACTGTCCAAAAGATTGAACGGCAAATTTTCATGAAGCAGCAGGTCCATAACATAATTGTCTACTTCAGCCTTCCGAAGGACAGTCCTGAAAAATGAAAATACAGAATTAAGAAAACAACATGAATGGGCACAATTCAATTTAAAATCTTAGTGTGTTTTGGCACGACGGTCATATAAAAAATGTTGCACTACATTCATGTAAAAACAATGAAATTGAAAGAATAAGTACAAAGCAGTGCAGACCTCCTTGAATTGTCCAACCGTAGACACTTCTGGATTGTCGTCTGGCTAGGACTGCTTTCTCTCTTCCTCTTAACCGCAGACTTTGTGTCTCAATCAGCCCCTTCTCCAGCAACGGGTGACGCCTCTACACACAGGAAAGAAAAGACAAAGTTTGAATACACTGAAGCACAACTAAAATCAACTATTGAAAAACTACGATTTTATTAAGAGGCCGTTTACTTCACATATCACAACTGGTAATATCACAAAATATTAATTTTATAATTATAATCACATAAATTTAAAATTAGGCATTCAAACCCACACACGTACGCACATGGTGACATGTACTCTCAAACACACGTGCTGTTTTAATGTTTATTCAGTAATGGAATTAATTTAATTTGATTTGATTTGAAGGTAGCTAAATCAACTTTTTTTTTATCACACAATACGTTAGATTGATACAGAGCGTCTTAAAAATACCACGCTAAAAGTACCACAATGCCCAAGTTTCAACTGCAAACCAGTAGGCCTAATACAAAGCGAAAAATAACCTGTCACCAAACTTCAAGTGACTTGTCAGATTTGCCGCTGTCTTTCGATGGGCTAAGATTTCTTTTGCACAGCCCCGCTGTTTGCATTACAAAATGAGCGTATCGGCTGACTTTCCTCCAACATACTCGTAGTATTCAATAAACGCGTCAAAGAATTTCGGCAAAATTTCATCACTCGATTCACTGCTGGAAGTGGAAGCCATCTTCTTTTCACGATCTCAAATTTGAACTGATGCAGTGTAGGCTAGCGGTAATCCAAACCGCCTCAAACCGGCTGCAACTGGGTCAAACCGGCTTTGCGCTTAGACACCTGTTGTTCGTGGCGAAAAAACGAACTGAAGTAACGAAATTTTTAACGAAAGAAATCGATAATCGTTACTTTTATTTTTTAATTCGTTGAATTTTCTTTATCTTTTTAACAAAAATTACCGCGTTAAATTTTCTTTAACCAAAAATTTAATTTGTTAAATTGTTAACTCGTTAAATCGTTAAATCTTCCAACCTTGGTGGGCATTCACAATAAATTGTTAAATTATGTGTCTGATGACAAGTACTTGACGAGGCTTTCCTTTAAAGAGGAGACAGAGCCAATATGCGTTATATAAAATAATTAATAATTACGCTATTTATAATGCGCTTATCTTATAATAATTATAACTCTAAGCGCGCACTCACAACTCGCACATGCATGCGCACGCTTTAGACAATGACTCACGTAACACAAATAGTGAAAATACATTACGATGGTCAGCTTGGGGTGGGGAGTGTGGTGATATAGTGCTAGAACTGTTCAAAGAGGTGAGTTTTGAGGGCGGACTGGAAGGAGGAGAGTGAGTGTCTCTGACGGAGAGAGAGTCAGAGAGTGTTCCAGGTAGATGGACCGTATACTGAGAAGGAGCGGGGGCCGAAAGTGCTGAGTTTGGTGCGGGGGATGAGGAGGCGGAGAGGGTCGGAGGCGGAGCGGAGGGAGCGGGGAGGAGTGTAGGGGTGAAGTAAGTTGGAGAGATAGGCAGGAGCGTAGTTGTTCAGAGATTTGTAGCAGAGAGACAGAATCTTGTATTGGATGCGTTGGGGGATGGGGAGCCAGTGAAGGAGCTTGAGCAGGGGAGTGATGTGGTCGGATTTTTTCTTTCTGAGGACGAGGCGGGCAGCATTGTTCTGGACGCGCTGGAGAGTGAGAGTGGTGGAGTGAGGAAGGCCGGAAAGGAGAGAGTTGCAGTAGTCGATGCGAGATAAGATGAGAGAGATGATGGTGGCAGCTTCGGTGGTGAGGTATTTTCTGATCTGACTGATGCGGCGGAGGTGGATATAACATGCCTTGGCCATGGCGGAGACGAAGCTGGTCATGGAAAGAGAGGAATCGAGGATAACGCCAAAGTTCTTGACCGAGTCAGAGAGGGAGATGGGGGTGCTGTCGAGTTGAAGGTGGAGAGAGGGAGGGAGCTGGGAAAGTTTCTGGCGAGTGCCTACCAGCATGGCTTGCGTTTTGTCGTCGTTTAGTTTGAGCTTGTTTGCTGTCATCCAGTTTTTCACGTCTTCATAGCAGTCAGCCGTGCGAGTCAGTAGTGTCTGAGTGTTGTCGAGTTTGTCTTTGTCTAGTAGTTGTGAGTCATCAGCGTAGAGGTGGTGGTGTATGTGGTGAGACTGGATGATGTTGGACAGGGGGGAGATGTAGAGTGTGAAAAGGACCGGGCCCAGGACGGACCCCTGTGGATCGCCGCAGGAGAGCCTGACTGGGTTGGAGGAGACGCCGTCGATGGTGACGGACTGCTGTCTGTCGGAGAGGTAGGAGAGAAACCAGAAGTGAGCAGAGTCAGTGATGCCAAAGGAGTGGTGAAGGCGGTGGAGGAGGATAGAGTGGTCTATGGTGTCGAAGGCGGCAGAGAGATCGAGTAGCGTAAGAAGGGAGATGTTGCCCGAGTCAGTGAGAGAAGCAGGTCGTTAAGGATATTAGAAGGGCTGTTTCAGTGCTGTGATGTTTGCGATAGGCAGACTGGAAGGGACTGAGGAGGTTGTTGTCGGCGAGGTGCAGGTTGAGTTTGTTGAGGACAACCTTCTCAAGAAGCTTGGACAGGAAAGAGAGATTGGAGACTGGGCGGTAGTTCATGAGTTCGTTTGGGTCGAGGTTGTGTTTTTTGAGGAGAGGACGGACGATGGCGGACTTGAAGATATCGGGGACGGAACCATTCTCTAGAGATGTGTTGATGATGTCTGTAATGAAGGGCAAAAGTTTTGGGAGGCCGTCCCGGTAGAGGAAAGCTGGGAGGGGGTCTAGTTCGCAGGTTTTAAAAGGCATGGACTTAATGGTCTTGAGGACTTCATCCTGAGAGAAGGGGCGGAAGGACGAGAGGGGAGTGCCGGAAAGGGGGGGGGGGGTCAGGAAGGCAAGGCGGAGAAGGCAGTGTCGAGTGCGTTGCGCAGAGTTTGGATTTTTTCGGAGAAATAGGAGGAAAAAGCGGACGGAAGTTCTTCTTTGCTGTGTGTGTTGGGAAGAGGAGAGTCTTTACAAGTGCCTAGGAGTGTGTTCATGGTAGCGTAGAGGGTTTTGGAAAAAGTGGATTCCAGGATTTTGTTTTGAAGGTGTTTGCGTTTGGAGTCGGAAATCATTCTGCAGACTTTGGATCTGGTGGTTTGGAAGATCTCTCTGTGAACGGTGAGGTCAGATGAGCACCAGCGGCGTTCCGCTTGTCGACGCTCGCGCTTGGCCTCAACTATGTCGTCGGTGAGCCAGGGGGAGGGGAGTCGGTTGGGTATGGAACAGGTGGTGACAGGGGCATGGGTGTCTAGAAGTTTTCGAAGGGAGGAATCGAAATGGGATGCAAGATCGGGAGAGGAGGCGGGGTCCAAGAGAAGGTCGACAGCTTCGTCGAAGAAGTTCTCTCGGCTGACAGATTTTAGTTTGCGACGAGAGACAAAGAGCTTGGGTTTTTTCGGGGGAGGTAGGTTGAGGGCGACGAGAATAGCGAGGTGGTCGGAGGGAAGCACAGAAGAGGTGTCAGAGTCGAGGAAGAGTTGATCGGAGGTGCGGGTGATGATCCAGTCGAGGGTGTGGCCGAGTCGGTGGGTGGGTTTAGTGATGTGTTGTGTACGATTGTGGTTTGAAAGTGCGTTTTGTGTCGGGGTGGTCGGGTTTGTCGAAGTGGAAGTTAAAGTCGCCAAGAAGGATGTGTTTTCCTGGTCGTGTGCTGTAGTGGTCGAGAAGGAGATCGAACTCGGTGAGGAACATGGAGTTTGTGAGTTTGTTTTGAGAGCTTGGAGGTGGGCGATAGATACATGAGAAGATGAGAGACTGGCCAGGGAGTGTTGCTACGGCCTCGACAGATTCAAAGGAGGGATGAGCAAAAGGGAGAGACTGAGAGAAGGAGAGATGAGCAGAAAGACAGTCCCTGTAGATGATGGCAATGCCACCCCCTCTGGAAGCACGCGGGAAGGAGGCCAGGCGATAGCCACTCGGAGTGACGCTGGCGATGATGGGTTCATCGCCAGCTGAACGGAGCCACGTTTCGGGGATCACGACAACATCTAGGTCATTGTCTAGGATGAAATCTGAAATCACGTCGGCTTTGCCATCTTTGCAGACAGACTGTGCATTGAACAGACACAGTTTTAGGTTGGATGAGCCAGAAGAGGAAGAGGGAGAAGAAACGGGCGAAGAAGAGGACGAAGGAAGAGGAGGATGGGGGGGGGAGAGGATGAGGGGGGAAGGAGGGGGGAGGGGGATAGGGGGGAGGAGGAAAAGACGGGGAAGGAGAACCGGGCAAGAAAGAGGATGCGAGAGGAGGGAGAGGGGGAGGGGGAGGAGGAGGAAGGGGAGTAGGAAAAGCTGAGGTAGAGGGAGGGGGAGGGCGAAGGGCAGGAGAAAGGGGGGAGAGGGGACGAGGAGGGAAAAGCAGGCGAAGGAGGAGGGGGTGAGGGGAGGAAGGGGGAGGAGGGCGGGGGAGGGGGCAGCCGAGGAAAGCAGGGAGCAGTAGATGAGCAAGAGAGGAAAGGAAATGGGAGAAG